>VWZS01010507.1:1160880-1517169 GCA_013397075.1 Rhabdornis inornatus | reverse complement strand
TTATTCGTATGGTTTGTTTTTTGTGTCATGGGGTTTTTTTTTAAGTTTGGGGGTTGTTTTTTTTTTTCAAATGTACCTGAAATATAATTTTCTTAAGCATAAGCAGCCTTTCAGTACAGCACTCCGGATAAAATTCGGAGGTTCTGCCTTTTAAAACGACAAAAGTGTTAGGCGAAGGTTCTAGAGAAGCCCCGTGGCACGGACAATGCCGAGCGGGGATGACTCTGTCCGGCGTGTGCCACTTACGGGAATCATCCTTTTAATTTCAGTCTCGAGTGAAAGAATTCCAAAGGTCTGAAAAAGTAATTTATGGAGACCCTGAGACCTGCGGCCGCCGGGGCGGCCCCGGCAACTCCAGCCCCGGCCCGTAACAGCCCCCGAATCCGCTCTCCATCCCTCTGTGCCCGATTCCTCAAGGATCAAGACGGCAGGAACAGCCCGGAGCTGCCGGGCAAAGTTTGCAGCGCTCGGCAGAATTGCTGCCAGGGCTGTGTGGGGCGCAAGGTCCGGCCCGGCTCTGCGGAGCCGGTCCCGGTCTCGGTACAGGGCTGTCACCGTGTCGTGCCGCCCATCCCAGGAGCAGCCCTCACCCGGGGCATCTCTGGCTCCGGCTTTGGGGCCAGCCACAGGCGGGGAGGAGGAGGAGGGGAATGCGGTTAACGAAAGAGGGCTGTATTTCTGGTAGCAGGGCCGGCTCTTTGTCGCTAGGACCGGACAGGGTGACCTTGGGTCTCTGCCACCCCGTTTCACCGTCGGGGCACGGCTGGGAGTCCACACCGTCCCCAGCACCGGGAGCAGCCCGCATGCCGGCGAGGGTGGCGGAGGCTGACCGAGCAGCTCGATATTCATTAAAACAGCCCCTCGGCTGCACTGGCGTCCCCTACCCACGATTTCCGCGCACTGGCAGGGGTGTTTGTGTTGGAGTGGGCTCCCACCGGTGCCAAACCACGGCCCGTCCCCAGAGTACGACCCCGAGGCTTGACGACCGCTGCGGCGGGTGATCCCAGCCCGGTAACGTGGGGGATAAGCAGGCGACAGGTCAAGATCGGGCCGGACCAGGGAGGACCACTCCTCTCTCGGGCCGTCGGGACGTGGCCGGAGGACGCGAGGGGACCCGGTGGCGCCGCGCCCCGACGGCGGCCCCGCCCCTGTCCAGGGTCCTGAAACAGTCTGGGGCCGCCGAGTCCGCCGAGCAGCCGACGGGGCGGGCTCGGGGCGGGGGGCGCAGGGACCCCGCGGGGTGCGGGAGGGACCCCTGTGTTGCGGGGAGGGACTCCTCGGGTGCGGGGCGGGAGGCGTCGTTGTACGGGGCGGGAGCCGGGAATGCCATCGAGGAGACGGTGGTTCTGACGGCGGCGAGATGGGCCGGCAGCTGTAGGGCCGGCCAGCGGCCCCGACGGCGCGTTTCCATGCGCTATTCTTCCCCGATTTACTGCTTGTCACCGGCAGCTCAATGGGGGTCCCCCCGTCTCCGGGACCTATGCTGCCTTCCCCCTCTCCCGCCCCCGCCGGCCCNNNNCACCCCCACCCCCCGGCACATCGCTCTGCCCGGCGGCCGCTCCCCTGCGCGGCTTCGGGGAAGTTCAAGAAGTTGCCTGGCCCCGCTCCCTCCGAGCAGAGCCAGCCCAAACACCAGCGCCTGCCCCGGAATATTTCACCGTCGGGCAGAGGGAAGGGAGGGGGGGAGAAGGCTTAAATCCACCCCCCCAAGCCCCTCGGGCTCTAATCTCCTATGCATCGTTACAACTGTCCGCAACGAGGCGGGGGAGGCCGGGCTGCAATTAGCTATAGAGCCGCTCGCCTTGCAAACAGAGGGGCTCGGATTATTGCAAATTCATTTCTATTTTCCAGGCCAGCGCTTGTATTCTCTGTTAGCATAAGAATAGAGCCAGGCCCTGTGAACTCCTCCGACCTACTGACCCCTCTCCCCAGAAATGAATAGCAGCACTTTCCGTCCCCCCCCCTCGCCAGCCTCTCCAGCAGACTCGAGCCACGGCCTAAATTCCTAATCAGGGTAATTTAATATATCTTAAGCCCCTGGCTGCTTTATTTTCACTCCTTTTTTTTAGTTTGTTTTAGGCATTCACTGGCTCTCACCCCGTCATTAGAGATCCTTATTTGACGGATATAAGAAGCTGTTATGAGACTACAAGTCTCTTTTTATCTTCTAAATAAGCTGTGCTTCCCCGTAATTAGAATGGTGTTCCCAGCCTTTGAGGCCTTTCAGGGCAGCCTAACAAAAAACTTGCAGGAGCTGAATAATCCCGAAGTACAGACTCCCCGGCCCAAGCACAGAGCCGGGATAGAGAGCCGCGCCGGCGAAGCAGGGGGGGTGGGCGGCGGCGGCGGCACCCACGCGTGGGCTGCCTCGGCTCCGCCCGCAAGTGTGCAGGGGCGGCCTTGCTGGGGTTTCGGTGGTACCGGCACAACCCCTCGTCCTTTGTTTTGGGCTCTGCTCCTCGCGTTTCCACCCTTCTTTGAGGGTCTCGCCGCTTCCCACACCCTCACTTGTCACAGCGTGACCCAACCCCACGGGACAACCCCGGCACCTGGCGCTGTCCCCTCTCTCACGGCCCCGCGCCCCGCGGGTGTTTCCCCCCGTCCCCGCGCCGGGGGATGCGACCCCAGAGCGCCCGGCGGGGCTGAGGGGGGTCCCGGAGCGCCCCCGGGAGCCTCGAGCCGTCGAGGGGATCCCGCCGGGGCCGTGCCGCCCGCCCCTCATTGGTCAGCGCGGGCTGACGGGTGCGCTCGGGGCTCGCGGATTGGCTGGCGGGGCAGTCGGGCTTGGTGTCGTCACGGCCGCTCGACGGGGCTCCCCCGGGCGCGGGGACACGGCGGGCGATGGGCGCGGGGGGCCCGTCCCCGCCCGTGAGCGGCCCTGCAGAGCCCGGCTGTGCCGTGAGAGTACCGTGTCTCTGAATATAGATACACATAGGTGTGTGAAATAGATGTGGAAACGCCGGGAAAGTGGCTTTGGGATAATTAGCCTTCTTGATGTGGTTGGAGAGTTATCTAATCCAGAGGAGCCTAAAGGCATCATTACGGAGACAATATTTCAGGAAATCCAATTCATTGGAGCAAAAATATGACATTCATTTTGCTGGTTATGTTATTACAAATATCCTTCAAAGCCGACATTTCACACGCCCTCCCGAGGGGAGAAAAAAAAAAAAAAAGGAAAAGAAAAAGAAGTGAAATAAAATAAAATAAAATAAAATGACCAGACTAAAAGCCCCCAAAGCTATGGACTGGGATCTGGGAGGAGGAGGAGGCCGACAGCAGAGGGATCAGCCCTCAGCTTTCAGGACCCGAACGCAGAGGGCTGCATAGAACACTAAGGTCTTTGATGCTGGAGGGAGCTCCCGGAGCGGGGCAGAGAGCTGTGGGGTTCAGACAGAAACAGCCCCAAACACCGGACACCAGCGCTGCGGCTGTCGGGGGGCCGGAGGAGGCCGCCCCGTGCTCGCCTTGCGCTGGGCTGCGCTCTAAATTCAGCTCTTCCGCGGAGGAACTTGCGGTGCGAGCGGCGGTGGGCGGCGGGCAGCGGGCAGAGGGCAACGGGCAGGACGGCTCTGCCTCTTTCGGCCAATCTCGGAGCCGAGCGGCGCAAAACCACGGCCCCTTCGGGCACGGTTTATCCTCTGCCGGCGCTGCCCGGAGCTCCGCTGCCCAGCAAGTGCCAGTGCTACTGGTGATGCTGGTGCGACTGGTGCCCGCCGGGGAGCAGCTGGCCGAGAAATGCTCTGCCGGGGTCTCCCTGCTCGGATCAGACCGCTTCCCACCTCTTGTGTTTAGGGGCCGCAGCCGGTGATGGGGTGGCTGTCAGTCGGTCAGCATCTCCCCAAATTCCACTCAACGAAATCCGCCCCTTGGAGCGTCTCTCGCCTCCTCCCCGCACCCCAGACCGCCGGGCACCCGTCCTGCTCCACGCCGGGGCAGGGACACGCGTGGGCCTCCGCCGTCGTGCGGCGCCCCGCGCGTCTTTTTGTAAAGAGACGGGCAAAACGGGGAAGGAAAATGCTGTTTGCCGGCCCTGGCCGGCAGTCTCGGCGGGGGAGCCGGGCCGCCCATCCTGCCTCGGCTTCCCGAACCGTGCCGGGCTCCGAGAGGCCGACGTGGGCTCGCCCCGGCGGGGCGGTGTCGGGTGTCGGGTGTCGGGTGTCGGGTGTCGGTCCCGGACCGCGCCCAGCCCGGCTCCTCCAGCTGCTGCCACGTCCCCGCTCCAGCTTGCAGCCTGGTTGTTTTGTTTAATTAAACTCAATGTCAGTGTTAATTTTCCGCCTGGCCGGGCAGCCCTGCCTTTGCCGGAGCCGGAGTTTGGTTACAGATGTCAACGCGCCCATCGGGGCTGCGCCGAGCCCGTGGAGACACGCTGCGCCGGCCACGCGTGGCCACGGCCGCGGGTTCCTGGCTGTGGCCGTGGGCTGCGAAGCCGGGAGAGGGCAGGGGCCGGGCTTCCCCGGGACCCACCCCCGCCATTGGCGTCTAGATCTTGCATGGGAGAAAAGGGTGGGCACTCATCGTTGTGATGTGTGTCGTGTAAAGAGCTGTCCCTGCGTGTCCAGGGTGGATTTCCACGGAGAACGGGGTAACTGGTGACAATCCGTCCCGGCGGGACGGGGTCGAGACGCTGGGAAACCTGGAGGAGTATTTTGGGCGGGAGGAGATCCTTCCTGGTGCTGTAGCAAAAAAGTCCCCTACCGAGGTTCATGCCTGGCTCTGGACGGAGAGATGCTCTAGGGACAAGTGGAGGACCCCGGGCCACGCCCAAACCAATGTCAGCTCTGGAGATGATTCCCTCCCTTCCCATAAGTGTCCCAGGCCAGGCCAGGGCACAGGACACTAGCAGGTAGGGGACACTTTCTTGCCTGCTCTTGCCCTACTTTCTGCAGAGCCCTCAGCCTCAGCTTGGTTATTGCCTTTCCAGCAGCCAGGCACCTCTCTGCTCTCCCCAATTACTTTTCCAACTCCTCCAAACTTTTGGTGGCTGCAGCACCCCAGGTGGCTGCCAAAGCAGCTTCCTGTGCCAGGCATCCAGTTGGAGCATCCAAGTCCCTCTTTCTGCAGGTTGGACTCTAATTCCTCCTCAGATGGCAGCTATTGCACAACTCCAAGATGCCTCCTTGCCCTACCCCACTGCCTCCCCAGCCCCTGGGTGCCCTCAGAGACACAGCGACCCACAGGGCACAGGGTGAGCCTGCTCCTCACTTATCCTGCCTTCTTCTCTGGTCTATCCTGAGTCATTCCTGACATGCCATGTGCCTCTTGGCTCTTGCCAGTGCCCAAGCTAATCTTTTTGATATCCATGTCTTGGAGCACTCTTCCTCCATGGATGTAGCTGTTTTCTTGCCATGCAGGTAATGGATTTATTTTCTTTATGCTCAACACTGAATTCCTCCTCCACTTGAAAGCCAAGTTCATCAGCATGATGAGTTCCTTTCCATAGCCCTCTACACAGTGCCAGATCTTACGTTGGAGCAGCAGTGGGTATTGTCCTGTTGCTACTTCCTCTCTCCTGCCTGGCACTTCCGAAGGCTTGCACTCCTGCCTGCTGCGGGGGCTCCGGCACCGGCTGCTCTGAGCTGGGAACCCCTCGGGTTTGTTATGCCACTTTGTCTCCTAACTTTTAACCGGTTATTCATTCCCCAGCTGCTTTTCAAACTTCTCTTCTCGGCAACAGGCTCGGCCTTATTTACCAAACAATCAGATTTATTGCTGTTTCTCCCCATTCTTTGTTACCATTTCTATCTGTTTTCCCCATTAAACTCAGGACGTTGTGGTTTTCCGGACTCCCTGTAGAGCCCTTTTGGGGAAGTTGGCTATCCTCCATTCCTATTTACAAAGACCGATTCACACAGGAGGCTAAACTACAGCTACTGAAATAGCCATTTCATATTTAACTTCTTCTAAAAGCCTCGCCTAAATCCCATCTTTTCTCACTGCTTGTTTCTGTGCACTTGATCAAGCTGCTTTGCAACCTCTCCTCCTGCTGTTTGGGCCACCAGGGCATCCAGGCCCCCAAAAGACTGGGAGATTTTCTTTGAGATGATGGTAACATTATCCACTGCAGGAGGGTCTTCAGTGTAGGGATTCATACCATTTTCTTCTTCCTCCATTCTCTTCTCCTGCAGGTTGCAAGCCCCCAGACATCCAACTCTGGTGCTTTTCATTTGTTTATCATCAGCAAACCATTCCTAGAAATTCCCTTTGTCCTGCTTTGTTGTTTTATGTCGATGCTGGACAGTTCACCGTGGAGAGGATTTGAGGATGAGATCTGGGGACTATAGGGGGCCACAGCCCTTACATGGGTGACTGGTAGAAACAAGCCACCATATGCCTGATGGGGGAGATTTACTTCTACCACCTGTCCCTAAAACTCTCCACACAGACCCCTTTCTTCTGGCAGTTGCCATGGTCCAGCTATCCCAGTCCCCTCTCCAAGACAGGCATTACATCCCAGGAGATCGATGGATGATGGTGGGCTCAAAACAGGAGAACCCAGAGGGGCTGCAGAGTTGGCCAGTGCTGGTCTCTGAGGAGATCCAGCCCCCTGGCTTGTGTCCACTCTCTGCTTTGATGGAGGTGCAGGTGTGAAGATGACGGAGGAGGAAAACGGGCCGTGCCTTATTGGAGCCGCTCGTAAACAAAGCCACTTGAGTGGAGAGGATTCAGAGAGCCCAACAGCCGCAGGAAGCTATAATTACGTTTAAATATTGTTAGCATCATTATCTTTTATCCGCCATCAGATTAAAACAATTATGGCATTTTCAGGAATCGTCCTTGGCATTCTCTTGACCGACGTTATCTGTCAGGCAGGAAATGTGATTTTCGCTTGGAGAGGTGCCAGACACTGTGCGGCCAGTCCCACAGTCCCTGTGAAGGGAGAAGCAGCCAGGGCGAATTCCCATTTTATGGAGAAGCCCACATTCATCCCATTCCCTGTGGTCAGGCCTCAGTCACTCCACCCTCATCCCCTTATTACTCTGAGTTTCTATTGATTGGCTTTGGGATTGCCAAATGGTGGCAAGGGGAGGCAGAGGTGGGGACACCAGCCTGTGCCATCACCTCTGCTGGTGGCTGTGGCAGCGTGCCGGAGCGGGTGGCCTTGGCAAACACGGCTCCGTGCCTGAAAGCTGTGGTGAGCAATTTACCCGAGGAACTCATTTCAGGAGATCTAGTCTAAGTTAATTAAAGATGGCTGGCTGGGGTCATCGCCTTGGCAACAATTAAGGGCAGGAAAGACGCCTCATTAGTAATAGTTTTTAACAAAAAACATAATTTTTCATATCAAGACAATCCTGGGCACATGAGACTGGGGGCAGGAGGATGCTTTCTATCTGGCTTCCTTTTTCCCCACCCTGTCTGTGGGTTAGCTCACAAGGCAGGACCAAGAGATAAGAAAACAGGTTTGAAAGGAAAAGGCCCTTTGCATATCTGTGTGCTGGTGAGAGTCTGGTGGCCACTGGCCAGTGCCCGGACAGCAGCACCAGAGCTGTTGAGAAAGGGGCACATGGATAATGGGGGTTATGCCTGGGGGGCAGCAGGTGAGATCCAGGTTCTTGCAAGGGGGAGAAGCCATGAACCGACCATCAATGCCTGCATATCCCAAGCCAGGGAACATTGTGCCACGCTGCCACCCCCAGCCACCGACAATGGGGTTATTTCTCCAGCTGTGCCTTTGTTTTTTAATTTCCCCCTTGTACTCCAGAAATCTTAATGCCGCTGCCTACTAATGCCAGGCTGGGCAGAGCAGCTTTATTTTCTACTTAATTAACTGTCATCCAGTGATTGATCAATTAATGATGGAGCCATCATGGTAATGCTCTGGGAGCTGGTGTGCCGGGGCCAGGCCGAGTCATGTGCTTGCCTTCCCACTCCTACCTGCTCCGGCACCCGGTACGCTCCCCCCGGCACCAGGGCTGTGCCGACTTCTCTCCTGACAGCAAAGGACACTGTGACAGATGGAAAATCCCTTGCTCCCAGGAAATTTGGCCATTTACAGGGCAGCTGCATGAGGGACTGGGGACTAGCGACTGGGGACCAGGAGTGATGCTCCTGCCCTGCCTTCCCTAATCGGCGTCTGGGGTTGGCAGAGGGGCCACTTCCCTGCTGGACAGAGTGCCTGCTGCTGTGTTAAGCTCTAGCTCAAGTATTTTCGCAGCTTCCTCTTGCCTTAGTGGCATTTTGGCTGATTTTGATTACCTGGGTGATGCTCTCACTGCTGACCAAAAGGAGTCAGGGTTCAGCAGAGCCAGCAGCAGGGTGGCTCTGCTCTTGGCCTCCTCCTTCTCCTCCAAAGTTGCACACATGGCTCAAACGGGAGAGATAAATATAAACTCCGTTCAGATATCCATAGAAACAGAGCTGGAGATGGAAGACCCCATGCAGATAAAAACCTTTCTCCTTCCCACACGTTGCTATTCCCAGTATTATTCCAGAGCATTTTATAAAACCAGTAGAGCTGGGCAGAGACCAACAGAAATGACCAATAAGGTGTTAGCAGGAAAATCCCAGAATGGGGGAAACACTTTTTCTGCTGAATAATTAATCTGTTATAAAAAACCCCCATCAGAACTGTGTTTAAGAAGGGGTGAGGCTGCACCTGGAATAGTGGGGCCTGCTGGTACACACGTGCAGAGGCCTGAAAGGGACGTAGCGAGACTCCGGCGCAGAATTGGTGTGAGTCCTGTCGCTTAATTACTGTTTCCTCTTCACGCCGTGAAAAGTGCTGAGATGAGGATTTGATGTGCTGAAAAGCGTCTGGCATCTTGTCATACACCAGCCCATCTCCAGCATTCAACAGCTGGAGAATAAACCTCCCCATGCACCCCCAGGTGTATTCCTGCACCTACAACATCACCGCCTGTTTATCTACGGATCGGTCCCGATGATAACGTGTTTGTTCAGACAACTCTGACGGCTGCTAGAAAAGAAACCGAATTGGTACCAAAGGGAACCAGCCACTGCTCGGGGCTGCGTGTGCAGCTCCTCCTCCCCTCCGGCTCCAGATTGAGTTGTTTGTCTCATTACATCCCTGCACACACATCCGCACCCACACACCGACACATATATAATCCCGTGCGTACAGCCAAGAGAAAACCTTATATAGTATTATAAACATCATGCTATTTTTTGAATTAAAGCTCAAAACTGTTCATTGGAGATGACACACGCAACACGTTCAAGCCCAAGAATAGGTTTGGAAGCAGCTTGGGAAAATATCAATATTCTCCAGCGTTTCCTTACATCCCCAAACCAATCCAACATAATTTCTGCTATCAATAATGCATGTTTACAGGAAGAAGACATTCAAGAAGACCCATGGCTCGAGCCCATCTTCCCTTTAGGGGTGATGTTTCTGCACTTCCCAGGGCTAGGAGAAAGATTTATTTCACCTATCTTCATGGCAAGGAAGCTTTTCGCTGAATTAACCCCCCTGGGAGTTTTTTGGGTGAAGAATAGAGCCTTTTCTCTGCCTGCTTGGTGCCTGGAGGTGCTCAGTGCTGTGAGGTGTGGTGTGCCAAGAGAAGCTTAGGCAGTCCCTGGGCTCGTGCTGGCTGCTGAGCTCCCACATGTCATGGCCATGTGGAGCCTAGAAATAAGCTGAGGTTTGGGTGGCAAAGAGGGGTTTTCAGTGTGCCAAGGTGGGGGATAAAGTGGGGAGTGGGTGGCAAAGCAAATCTCCCTCATAGTCACACTGGAGGGAGCAGAGAGCTGGAGAAATTGTGAATTCATTTTGAAAAGTAGTGGCTGACCACCGTCAGCATCTTCCTGGCTTGTCTCCCCATCGGCTGCACCCTGTCTGAGGCAGTGGGAACTCGGCAGATCCTGGGGGGCTTTTGTTGGACTGATCATGGGGTGGAGGAGGAGGAGAGGCCATGGGGGAGGCAGGCTGGCTGCTCACCCACACAAAGGGGCCTGGATCAGCTGTGCCCGGCATGCCCTGACCCCATGTGGGGCAGTCAGGAGGGCACGAACATATTGTGGCCAGCTCAAAAAAATGGCTCAAGACAGAGCTGGAGCCATTTAAAACCAATTAATAACTGTAAACTGTCCCGGCCCTTGCTGTTCATTAGGCAACCACAAAGAAACTTTATTTTAGAGTTGCAAGTCCTCTTTTTTTTTTTTTTTCCAGAGAGAAACTTTTTAAATATGTAATTTGCTCTGGGAACCAGGACCCAAAGGGGTTGCAAAAGCAAGGGAAGCAATTGCCTTAATCAGTCCAAGATCTCTGATTTATTTATGTATTTATTTCGATTTCAAAGCAGTGCTGCTCATCATATCAGAGCCTTTAGAAGCACAATTATTCTCTCGACAGAAGAGCTAACCTAGGCTACGATTATTTGCCTTTCTGAAAGGCAGCGGTTCCCCGTCAGCCGTCCTTCCCACAAACGCAGTCCCGCTCCTGCATCTCTCCGAGCGATTTTAGCATCTAAGAAACATTCCCCCCAGCCTTCCCATAGCCACAGCCCGCCTGAGCACCCAGCCTTTCTGCCGAGCTTCCCAGCTTCAAAGAGAGGGGCAAGCGTTCACTAAATAATGATTCTTTATTCCTGCTCTTTGGCTGCTTTTCAAGCGGTGGTCGGGAAATGTACTCACATCTTTATGGCGTGTAAAATGCACTCGAGGTCACAGGTGGAAGGAACTGAGCAGAGCCAGCCCCAGGTGGGTTTTGGACCATGGAGGTTTTTCTCGTGTTTCACCCCTGTGAAAAACTTTATTTCCAGGCTGTGCTTGGAGCTGGGTTTGGAGCAGGATACGGGTGGAATTCAGAGGCGATGCTCTGCTGGCCTGCAGACACAGACGGTGTTCCAGCAGCAGAAGGGAACAAGTGGAAAGGCAGGAAAAGACTGAGCTGTCCTTTGAAAGGAAACCTTCTTGAAGCTGCAGTGGGATTGGGGCAATTTCCTGAGCCCTGGCTGCCCACCCTGGGAGCACCCATCCACAGGGTGAGTGGGCAGGTCAGGGCTCAGGATGGGCAGGCTGGCTCCTGTGAGGGCAAGGAGGCCACTGGGGTGAATCCTACTCTGTTCCCTCCGCCAGCTGCAAATTTTGCCCCATAGAGAGACAAACCCCTTTTCACTGATGGCCCTGCAAGGATCCCCATCTCGGGGGGCTCAGCTGCCCCATCCCTGGAAGGTTTCCACAGCAAGCAGTGATACAACGCCGCGTCCCCAAACCACCACGGGGCTCCTCCGCAGCAGCACGAGCCATCCGTGGGCTCGGGAGAAATCCTCGCGTGTTGTTTTCCCCCCATCCCCGTCCCTGCAATGCATATTTTGTGAAGGTTTAATTGGCAGCAATTATTAACTAGCACAGACCCTGGAAACCTGCCAGTCAGGAAAATAATGAACCATTTTAATACACATTCAGCCCATAAACAAATGTGGCTGCCAGAGCCATTGCGGCCGCCTGGCATGGGGAGAGGCAGCACAGAAGATCAGCAGGGAGACCCAGGGCAGCCCCACTGTTCTTCTGGCACTGGGTGAGAATCTGTGTCCCCAAGGACACCCTGTGTCCCTACAGGAAAGGCCTTGCCTTTCCCCCGGGGCTCTCCACAGGACCCTAACACCGCCCTGAAATAGCAGCATCAGTAACGGAATGGAACCAAATCCATGTAGATTTAAGGTGTGGAATTGGGCTTTGAATAGTTTTGGTGGGTGGAACTGGGTCTGTGCATTGGTAAGTGGGCGCAGGAGATCCCCAAGACTGAATCCTGCAGAGCATCCCTGCTCCCTGCCTTGTCCTGCATCCCTCCTTTGCTTCCACGAGCCAAACAGGGGTCCTAGCCCCTCCATGCCGACTCGCATAGCCACAGGGAACAAATCCTCTGTCCCCTGGCAGAGAGGAGATTCTCCTCCTTTATCTGCCAACAGGCTGCCCCCAGAAAGGTTTCCAGGGCGTTCAGACAGTGGGCAAACCGCCTCCTCCGCCCGCTGCAGGCAGGAGAATGAGATGTTGAGTCCCTAGAACATCCCTGGGGATGGCACTGGCACCCTCCAGCACCCCTCAGCACGCCCCTGACATCCAGCTCAAAAAGGCAGGTCCCCCCTGCTAAAAAAATATGTGGAACACAGGCTTGAAATTTTTCACTCAGGGAAATATTTCTGCAAAGGAACCGCTTTAGGTTTATTCTACAAGGGCTACATTTTTCCATGTTATTTTTTAATTTTCTCTCTCTTTTTCTGTCTCTCTCTCTCTTTTTTTTTTTTTTAATAGTAAAATGGGATGATGGTTCTTTTAACTTTCAGTAATTTGTGGAAATTAAAAAAAAAAATCATTTGCAACGCGACCCAGATTTAAATGGCACTCTGAAATGGATGTCGCCTGGCTTTGTGTTTTTGCCTTTTTTTTTTTTATGAACTCACTCCCAGAATGGTGAAAAATCTCTCGAATTTAGATCATGAAAGTGTCATGAATTGTTTCCTGATTTTTTAAATGTTCCTGGCAAATAATTATTCTGTATCTGAAAGGAGATTAAAATAATCTTTGTTTCACACGTAGCTCACAGAAGCATATTTTACCATTGGAAAATAAGGCAAAATTGTATAAACCAGATAGACTTAAAATATATAAATTAGTAAAAAGGTGGAATCAACTCTTTCCTCAGGTTCATGTGTGTAAAAAAGCATTTTTATATCTTGCCTGAGCTAAGACTATTGCTGCCTGCTTTCAGAAGTGGTTTCTTCCCTTGAATTAAGTACCAAGGTAGTAAAGATACAGTATTTATAAGCCAAAAAATAAAGCAGGCACAATTTATTAAACAGCTACAATGTGACAATAAATAATTTTAATGTCAATCCAAATCCGATTATTGTCACTGAAATTTGGATTGAAAAGATAAAAGCCTGAAAGGGAGAATTGAAATCCAACACTGGAGACGATTCCAATATCTTTGTTCCTGGCAATAAATATTTTGGGTGAGAGTTTAAACCAGCTCATTCTTAATTTGGGGGAAAAAAGGTTGAGTGTGGTAGACTTTTAAGAAATATACTAAGAAAATATATTCATGTTTGGGATTGGTGAGAAGAGCTTTTTTTTTTTTGGTGAGAAATAAATCAATTTTATTTTATTGTATTTAAAAAAAAACAAAACTGCTTGGGTTTTAATTTTCTTTTCAGTGTCAGGCAGTGTCAGGAGAGAGATGTTTTTCTTGACCCAGTGCATATTCCCCCTCCTGCCTCCCATTTTGGAAAACCCAAAATCAACACCCCTTGAATTAAAATGGTCCCATGATTTGGGACAGGCATTTTTTGGTGCAGCTGCACTCCAAAGGCCCAGGGAGCCCCAGCTGCTGTGGGGTGGCTCTGCTCCTACACAGCCCCAGCTCCAACTCCCTGCCTGCCGTGCTGGGGCCTTGGGGGCAAGGGCCCCCTCCCAAAACCCTCGCTGAAACATTCCCCTCTGCTCCCAGGGATATTCAGGGTGAAAAAAGCCCTTCCTCAAGGTAGTAAAAATCCCAGTAATCCCCTGGTGGGGAGCAGGGCATATGGGAGTGTGGAGGTCAAAGACAGAGCTATGGGAGAAGCATCCTCATCACCTATTTTTTAACCCCAAAATGAAGATGATGAAGATGGGGTGTAGGCAGGGCTTCTGCTGAATTCCCCTGAGGGGCTGAGACCCTCTGGGCAGGAGAAGGGTCACTTCTTCATCCTCTTCTCGACAGCATTGCCCAGCTGCACACCGGCCTCTGGCAGCAGCTCTGCCTTGGCACCGAGTTCAAACCGTGCCTGAACCGGCAAATATTCAACTGGAGTGGCCGAGGCAGAAACACTCCGTGTGTCTCTAGGGCAACGTGTTTGTTCTGCATCCCAATAACACCCAATCCCTCCTTGAGACAAAGCTCCCAATTGTTTTTATAGAGATTTAGGTGCATGGCATAAATAAACACACCTATTTATATACATTTAAAGGTGGGTATGTGCACACCAAATTAATATCCAATATTGGTTTAAACCCAGGGTATCAGAACAGGCACGGATGGAGGTGTGGGCTAGGAGTGGGATGTCTAAGTTTGTCCTCAGAGCAGCTGATGGATGGACAAGGAGGAACCAGAGGGGCCCGGGTGGTTTTAATCAGTGTGTGTGTGACAATAGTTGGGTGAAGAAGGGGACCTGACACCGGCATCCTTGATTTGTTATAAATCACACACGTAAAAATGAGGGGGGGTGGAAATTAAATCTTGGGGATCGCATGCTTTTAGTGCCAACTCAATCCCCAAGCTGGGACAAAGCTTTGCCAGCCCTGAAATAAATGATGCTTCACCTAATGGCTCTTATCCCTTCCCCACTGCCTCCGACCAGGCAGCTTTGGGGTTTTAACAATGCCGACGTGATGAGAAGCAACGTCTGGGCCTGGTGCTGATTTTTACCAGCAAAGGTAGCCCTGCCAGGTGGGGTGGAGGCCCCGGGGGACTCGTGGTGGGGAGGGGAGGCTCGTCCCCGTGTCCCCAGGTCTCTGCTTGGCCGTGGCTTTGCTGATGCTCCGCAGCCGCCGGGCTCCTCTCTCTGCTCAATTGCACAGCGCGCAAATGGAATCGCTCTCCTCGCTGTGTTTGTGGCCACGGGAGTGGAAGAATTACATTGGGCTGAAAATAGTATTTACTTTTACTGATTGAAAAATAGATGTTAGGAAAAAAAAATAAAAAAAAAAAGCAAAAGCAGGAATTGAAACTATAATTACAACAAACCATATGTAAACTCCCAGGTAAACACTGATTATACTGTGTCATTTCAGCCAGACTTTATTAGTGAGGGAAGAAGAGAATCTTCTTTCTCTCTCTGCCAGTGGCGGATGCAGCATTCAGGATCCCACTGTCTGCCATTTGCACAGCACTTTTCACCCTAAAAAAATCTCAGGTTCGTGGCCTGATCCTGCACAGCTCTCATCAGCTCTGTTTCCTAGGTGAGCTGTGCCATTTCTCTCGCGTGACTGCAGAGTGGGTCTCTCAGGGTGCTGCTGTGGGTGCAGATCTGAGCTACCCTCTGGCATATCCTCTTCTTTGGGGAGAGGCAGGGAAAGGACTAGCGTGTGCTAGGCTAAGAGAAACTCAGAGCATGGGACCCAGCCTGCTTGCTCCTACAGTGTGTCAGGATGGGATGGGTTGGGATGGGTTGGGATGGGATGGGATGGGATGGGATGGGATGGGGTGGGATGGGATGGGATGGGATGCACTAGCTTCAGCATCCCCATTCTCTCAGGCAGTTCACAGGCCCAGCTGCAGGAGGACAGGGCTGGCCAGATCCATCCTCAGAGAAAAGCTGGAGGAGATGAGTGGGTGTAGCCTTGCCAGGCCCTTTGCTTGATCCTTAGCAATGGAACCAGACCCTCTTTGTCGTGAGCTGCATCCCCAGAGCACAACACCCCAAATGCAGGAGAGCAGCATGGTTGGAGTATTGTTTCTGGACACCTGTACTACACAGTATTCCTCTCACTCACGGCACAATGTCCCACAAAGCTTCCAAAATTTCTCCTCCCTGCCAGGTCTGGTGGAGACAGAGCAATGCCATCATGACATGTCAGTCTCCAGTCTGTCGCTCTCATGACACCCCAGAGCAGGTCGCAGCATACCCTCCTCTGCCCTGCGGTGCAAGGGCACCCGGCAGCACCGTCCCCTTCGGATGAATATTTGGGGGGCTCTTGCCGCAGTTTCCTTGCGGGGTGGATGAGAGGAGATGGGAATGGAGGGGAAGAAGGAAACCACGAGTACCGTGAGTAACGCCAGGTAGCCTTACACAACGGGGCTGCGGGCTCGGCGTCCTTACAGCTTTGCCATAGTGGCACCCTGTGGCAAAACGCTTTACTACAGCTGGCAGGGGCTCCGGAGGGGGACACGGCCTGGGGGCCCTCGCCCTGGGGGCTCATACCCCGCGGCGACACTTACTCCCCACGCATGCAGGCATGGGATGCCGGGGGCTGGACAGCCGCTGGTCTCCTCCACCGTGACATCCCAGTCCCCCGTGGAGGGTACCACCCATCTCCGTGGGGTCAGCCGGGATGCTGATCCAGCCTAGACATCCTCTGGGATGGTGTTGGAATACTGGCAGGCTCGCTGGCCATTGCAGCTGGCTAGCTTAGGGCTCTCTGGTAGCATCCGTGCGGCCGGGCGGCGTGGGCTGTATGGAGATGTGGAGCGGGGGGTGTGTGTGTGTGTGTGTGTGTGTGTGTGTGTGTGTGTGTTGGTTTTCTCCTCCCGGAGCAGACCCGGAGTGACGGAGCGAGCTCTTTGTCTGCCTTCGCCTGCCTGTCACGGCTCCCGGCGTTTCCCAGCCACCTTGCACGGCGCGCAGCCACTTTGGCAGGAGCTGCCTCGGAATTTTAATGCGGCTGATTAACGCGCCACGGTGTAATCGCGGAGCCAGCCGTACCCCTTCCCTAGCCTCGCCTTTTGGGGGAATAAATAACCAAACCCAACCACGCACCCCCACTCACGCTGCCTCGTCCTATTCTGAACCGAGCTAGAGAATGGGACCAAGCTGGAGGCAGGAGGTGACCCAAAAGGAAGAGATCCTGATGACTGTCCTGTCTCAGCCCAGAAAGCTGAGGGGTGAAATAGAGATGCCTCTGCCACCCTGGCACACGGGTGACAGAGGTGATTTTGGGGCTGGCACAGGGATGTGTCACGGGTTGTGGCACTGCATGACACGACAAGGAGTTTTGGGAAGGGTAATCTCTCCCTCTGGGATCAAGGGTGAGCAGTGGAAAACTCCAGGCAGAAGGGGAAATGGTGAAGGGGAAGAGGGTGGAGAGGAAGTCTGCATGCAGAGCAGGGAGAAGATGGGTGAGCAGATCTCTGTGCCACCCAGGAGATGACGAGGGGGAGTTATTGACACAGAGGACACATTGCTAAATTTTCAATCTGTCCCTTTCTTAGGTGGTGTTGACAGAAGAAGATGGGTGGGAGATTTCAATGGCAGGCACACGTGTCCCAGGAGAGAGTGAGACACCGACAGAGATGGAGCAAGGAACGAGTTTTGGACAGCTGCTGGAGAGAAAGCCAAACCTTCTTTGGAAAGCAGGGTCACCTGCAGGCTGGGAGAACCTTGTGAAATAACTGTCCCTCCAGACATCCGGGAGCATTAAGCAGCCATCAGGATCTGGCATGGGTCCCATGGGCATCGGGGAAGGTGCAGGGCTGAGCCAGGGGCTGGGAGAGACTCTGCACCCCTTGACTGTGGAGCTCTTAGAGGAGAGTGGGGTGCAGGAGGACACCCCTCCTGACCATCACCTGCTCTGGTGGGGCTATGCCAGACCTCTGCTGCAGCCAAAAATGATACCAGGAAGAAAAGAGCACTGAACCGCTCTGCAGCAGGGTGGGGCTGCAGGTGCCTGCCAGGCTTGGTGTGCGGATGCTCCCAGCTCCGTTGGCCTTCCCTGTGGTACCCACAATTCCCATGTAGGTCGTCAAGCTGAGCCCAGCAGAGACATGAGCAGCCAGAAAGGGAAGGAAGGAAAGTGGGGGTAGCCAGAGTGACAGGCACCACAGCCTGGGCAACCCTGCGCTGTTTGTGTGCCAGTGACTGTGAGCAGTGACGTGGTGCATCTTCTTATGACATGGACACGCAAGGCAGGATGCTCCTGGAGCAGAGCAGAGCAACGAGGGTGGGAGGTGCCACTCAGGACCCATCATGCTGCTAGGATGTGCCCACAGATGGAAGGGGAAATGTGAAAAAGACAACAGGGAATCAAGGGAACACAACAGCACCAAAAGTAAAGGGCTGAAGACTGAACGTATGAAACAAAAGTGGTTTGGGCTCAGATGGGAGAGAAGATCCTGGAGCATCCCCTTCAGTGGGAAATGATTTCAGAGGGGTCGTGAATGTTTGAACTGGCTCAAGATTTGCCTGGGAAAGGTTAGGCTGGTGTTTCTAGTGTGATTGCCACCACGCCAGCTCTGCTGAGGATGGCTGCAATGTTTGTTCATGGTGGGGAAGGAAGGGACCAGTTTACTTTTAGATCCCCAAAAGCATAAAAAAGGGGAATGGGCCTTTCCCCATGACTATGGACAATGATTGTACTACTTCACCTCAGGGCTTTTTAGATGTCAGCAATGTCCCAAAAATTAAATGGTGAAGAAAGGTGGAATAAACCCCAATGCATTCAAGGCAGCACAACCTCCTCCCCTGCCTTAAGGCTGCACTTATTAAAGGCTCAATTGACCCTATTTTTGGGACCTGAAAGGCGAATCCCAGATGCAGAGCAAATATCCCTTTACGGAGGTCTCTCATTTCCACAGCTGCTGGGTGCAGCCTCCTGGTCCCACCCTCACAGCCTTTTGCCCCAAGCAAGAGCTTCCTTTGGGAAGGCAATTTCATTCCCATGCACCTTCTCTGGTTTTCTCTGGGTCTGTATCCCCTCTCCAGCATCCCTTTACCCTATTAATATCCTTTGACTGTCCTCACACCTGCAGACAATCTGGTCCCCAACCACCTCCACCTCCCCCCTTCCTCAAAAGCTTCCCTCAGCTGTCTTTAAGTCGTAGCTGAAATCTGTGGTATGTAGGAGGAGAAATTCAGTCTGACAGCAGTTTAAAACACCGCACTACTTGGCAGATTTAAATGCTATTTTAAATATAAGCTATGACACAACGGACAAAAATAGCATTGAAAATACCCTGTCATGTTCCATATTGCGAGGAATAGGGAAGCAGACCAGGCTAGAAAGGAGCAGAGAGAGGGGCCAGATGGAGAGGAGAGGTTATTTTGTTTGTTTTAAAGAAACTGGATAAATGTATTTTGTATGTGACTGAGTAAATGTGTTTTATGGAGCAACGAGCCAAAAAAAGAAAAAATAAACCTTCTCATGAAAAATCTACATATTTTATTTGATGTGGGATCTGCCAAAGCAGGTTTGCTGCTGAGAGGATATATTTGTTATCAGGTTGTTTTGGAAATGCTCAACACCAGCAGCCACCAGCTATTGAAGACCACTTGGTCTCTGCTGAGTCTTTCTCTTTCTTTTATTTATCTATGTTTTAATAGGAATTTGCTCTTCTCAAAAAAAAAAAGAGAAAACCATCCTCAATACTTGGAAGTGACTTTTCACCAGTGACTCCCAGCTTGGTAACCCTGCACTGTAGGAGCTGATGAGTGGCAGTGCTTGGCTGGGAGTGTCCCTGCAGGGTCAGCCTGTGGGACCAGGGAGGGATGGAAGGATGTAGGCTGAGCCACCACTGATTTCCCAAGGTACGTGGGTGTGTGCCTGGAAAATCCTGGAAGCCTTCCTGACCCTGCAGCACAGTTGCTTGCTGGCATGGGTAGGAAGCATCTGGAACATCTGGGCCCTGAAACTGCAGGGCTGCAAGGAGAGGTTTCTTCATCATTCTTCCTGAATACAACCGCTGCTGCAAGCTGCTGTCTTATCACAGCATCTTCTTCCCCACCCCTCCACACACACTGTCTCACAGGGCAGGACAAACACCTGTCCACACTTTGGGTTTGTCTCATGGGGCTGGGTTTTGGCTCCTTCCAACCCCCCCAGTATAACCAGCAGTAAATCTGCTTATGAGAATGACCTGAGGAGAGTCCAAGAGATCTGGGGAGAGGTCAGAATGTGAGCAAGTCTCAGGCTGCAGCACCATGTGACACACTGGAAAACCTGGAGCTAAGGGCTGGTGTTCCACACTAGACTGTCCCTACCTGGCACAGGGTCGGCACCCATGGCACAGAGGTGCCACATGCCAGCTGTACCCCAAAAATGGGGTAGAATTTGAGGTTCACTCCCAGTACAGGATCTGAGCAGCTCTGCCTCTGGCTGCCTGATTGCAATAGCAATTGCCCCTCTTGTGCTGGAGTAAGGATTTGGTCCTGACAAGCATCTGACAGCACAAGTTACAGGGGTGGCAGAGCTGCCAGTGCTCTGATGAGCACCCTGGCAGGAATTCAGGGGCTCCCCAAGCCTCCTGCATCTACTGCTAATCCAGCTGCAGCAGCTGAAACCAGGGGCAAAGACACAGAGTGAAATATTTTTGCTATCATCTTAAAAAGTTCTTTTTTATTTTAAACCCAACATGTTATTACAATGCAAACACATAATTTGAAGAGTTTAACAAAACAGTTCAATGAAGCCAGGTTAGCATTAGAAATCAAAGACTGAGATCTTTCAACCACTTGCAAATCACCACGGCCTTGGAAAATGTGCCCTCCAGGTCAGATTTCTCCGACCATCCAGTGGTGGATGCAAAAAAAAGCAAAAGCTTTTTATGAGGAGAGAGAGTGGATCTGTGCTTGCTTCTCAGCCGCTCACCTCTGGGTGCCCACTCTCAGCAGGGGGCTCATGGCTCCTCCTGACCCTCTGGCTGTGCCCACCCTTGGCATTCCTGTGGACAGCAGCTCTGTGGGCACTCTGGAGGAGAGTGGGACCTCAAGCACTGCTCACATCAGGAACAGCATTACTGCTCACAGTGACAGAAATTCTGTGACCTTTTCTGGCTCTAGACTAAGGCAACTGGCAGAGCAGGGCACCCACACCTCCACATCTTAATAAAGATTTTAAAAACTCCCAGTTGCCTTGTCTGCTGCAGGGCAGAGTCAATAGGCAGCAATTTCGGCATGGAGTCTGGCTTTAAGTGCCAAGTGGGATGTACTCACTCAGCAGCTCTCAGCCCTTGTGCACCTTGCAAAAGGGGCTGTGAGCCCTTCTCAACACCTCACTGTGCATACAGAAACCCAGAGCTGGAGGGAAACAGGAGGATCTCCAGTGAGAGGTGAAGGAAAACGCCTGGTAGGGCCAAGAGAGGCTTTGCTGTGCTACAGGCTAAGTAGCATCACTGCTGCCAGAGCTGAGAGCTCCACTCACCAGGTGATTTTCATGCCCCGCTCAGAAAAGCAGAACCATGGCTCTATAAAAGCAGCTCTGTTGTGCTTCTTTTTATTTCAGATGAAAATAAAAGCATTTCGGCGTCTTTTGATCTGCCTCACTTCCTTACTGACACATTCAGGATGCTCACAAGCGTGTTGGTATGGTGGGTCCCCACACCACAGCAAGGTCCCAGGATTCCCTGTGGAATTACATTCGTGCAAGTACAACTAGCAGCAGAGAAGCAAAGCAAGGATGGGATGTGTCCCCAGCCCCCCTGCTTTTCCCTGGCTGTCACTCCTGTTGCAGTACAAGCCTCAGGGTGCAGAGTTACTGATGTTGAGGTCCTTGGCAAGCCCAGCTCTGGGGGTACGCCGGGCTCCTGCTCACCTGTAGCAGGTATTGCAGGGCTGAGGCTGCTCGCTGGAGTGGTGGCATTGCAGTCCTGCCTCCTCTTACCGCCCTGCCCAGCTGCGACAGCAGCTCAGCTCCCTCCCTTGCTCTTTGTTAACCACTGAATTCATCTGACAACTCAAAGAGAGAGAGAGAGGGGAGAGACCCTGCGGCCCGCCGGCGCGGTTCCCCGGCTCCCCCTCTGCCCTCATTTGCAATGCTTGAGTGGGGATTTCTCTATTTACTAAGCTAACAATGTGGGTTCCCAGGGCCTGGGCTGATGATGACATCCCGGCGCTGGTGGGTGGTGGGGCCGGGGGGGCGGTGAGGGCTGGGGGGGATTGCATAATGCCGAGGCAGGCGTGGGAAACCACAGCATCTGCGAGAAAAGTCTCTGCCAGCCGCTTTGAGCGTGGCTCAAAGGGCTCCCGGGGAAGCCACGGGGGCAGAGGGAGTCCTGGGGACCCGGTGGCAAGGGAAGATGCTCACACCCACATCTCACGACCACAGCCCTGCTGGCACGGCCCCGCAGAGCGGCAAACGGCCCCGCTGCCACCGCCGCCGTCCCCGGAAGGGTTAACGCGGGCTGCCACGGGTCTGCTCATTACAGGGTTAAGGGGGAGATGGCACTTGCAAATCCCTCAATTACCCGGGCCAGAAGGCTGCTCAGGAAGAGCTTTATTAGCGGTTGCCGTCTTCATTAACCGCTTCTCCACAGCTGCCTAATTACGGCCGCCATTAGGCTCACTGGGTCTCCCCACCACCACCCTGATCCCCGGCCCCCTGATTAACCTTAATTACACCTCCATCCTCGGAACCGGGCGCTCACCTGAGCGGGGCCGCGGCCAGGGGCTCAGGGCTGTCTAATTGCGGGCAACCCCGGCGGGGCGGCGCGGGGAGGGGGCCGGAGCGGCCGTGGCCAGGCGCCCGCCGCACGCCAGATGTTCGCTGCTGAAAAGGCGAGGGCTGCCCTCGCACTGAGCTAAGCGGTGGCAATGAGATCGGTAGCAGGGCATTGAGGGAGGCGGTGAAAGGGTTTCCCACCTGAGCCGATGGGACTCTGCTGGGAGGAGAACGGGGCTTGCAGGCGAGGGAAGGCAAAGGGTGAGCGGCGGGAGATGCTGTGGGTGCTGCTGCTTGTCTCCCAGAGCTCATCCCTGCCAGGAGACTAAGCATCCTTGGAATGAGGTAGTTGGAACTAGATGATCTTTAAGGTCCCTTCCAATCCAAACCTTTCTATGATGATCCTTCTGGGTTTCTCCCCAGCCTTGTTCCTTTCTGGTTAGGCTGTAGGATGTCTCCGGGGCTGGATGCAGCGCACGTGGGTATCAGTGCCCGGATGCGGCTGTACCGTGCACGCCTAAGCTCTGCATTTCAGGCAAGGCCACAGACGCTACGGAGGTTAGCAGAGATCCCAGTGCCTTCTAGCTCTGCTGTTCCCAGGATGGCACCACTGCTCCAGGGCAGCCCCAGTCTGATATGCCACCCGAGCCTCCTTTCACAAAGGAGATGCTGCTGCTTTTTCTCTCTCCCTCACTGAACAGGGTGAAGCTCAGCTCCTCAGGCACAGGGAAAATGGAGCTGCTTTCTCCCTCTCCCGCGAGATGCCCCTACCACCTTCTTCCCCCTCCTCACCACACACCTCCCTTTTGGGAGAAAAGAAAAAAAAAAGATAATAAAGTTCTTATTTCCACCACATTTGCCATTTCCTGGTCTAAGTAAAGAGTGTCATAAGAGTGACAAGCTAAAAGCCACTGATTACTGTGGATTCATGGCATTTATTCTGCTCGTGAAAAGAGCAAACATCAGAAATAATGTGGTCCGGCCTGCCTCGGAGCCTAACCCTGCAATTAATCAGCATTCATGTGCAGAAGGTGCACGAGCATCTGATATGTAGAGAGGGAGTAATTAAAGGCAGATGCAATCTCTGCTTCCCGCAGGCCTGGGGAGGGTAACCACGCTCCCCCCTCATTGGGCTGCAGCCCCCAAAAACCAACACTGCTCCCCTTTTTCCTCGGAACAGCCCTTCACGGTTGCCCCGCCCGCCTTTGCTGGGTGCCCGGGACCCGGCTCTGCTCTCTGGAGTGAGCGGGCCGACAGCGACTGCATCGCTCGGCTGTCGGCAAAGCGAGCAGGAAGGCTGGGGATGCGCTATTTAGGCGAGCTTCCGATGCCTTGAACCCTGACATGGCTCGGTGACACCGCGAGGTCCCCGGAGAGGGGGATTGCTGCGGGCTGGAGCTTGCCCGGGACTATCACTGGCCTCCTCCCGCCGGGGTCTGCCCCGCTGCTCCCGCTGATCCTGTCGAGACCTTTAATCCGTGGGGGATCAGCAAATTAATCCACTAAAGCATGAAGGGCCTGAGCTGTGTTTAATCGCTCCCTTTTGTGTCAGGGGACGGCTAAATGACCATACAAGAGAAAAACCCACAGAGGGGTCAGAGGGGAGGCGGTGGGCGATTAACCCCCGTCACCTCCCTCCAGGCTGCTGCGCGGGGTGAGACGGGGCCGGGCCCGCAGCCGCCGGTGCCGGCACCAGTTGAGCTGGTGTCCCCTTGTGCCCCGACGCCCCGTGTCACCCATCGGGGCTAGCACTGCGGCCCATGGCGCTCTGTAGCCCCCCAGCACGATCCGAGGTGCCCCAGCCGCGGGCAAGACGAGCCTTCCGAGGTTTCAACCTGGCTCCCAGCAGACAAGTTTGTTATCACGGCAATTACCCCCCAAAACATCCTTTGGGAGCTATTCTGGCCGAGGGGTCAGCGGTGCTGGCAGCGGCCGAATCCTCCCCTGGCTCCCGGCGGAGGAGGAGCCGTGCCGGGGGAGGCTGAGCACAAGCACAAGCACAAGCACAAGCACAAGCCGTCTGCCTGCTCCGGCACAGATTGTGCCAACGCGTGGTTGAGCGCGGCGAACGCTCGCAGCCAGCACCCTTCAAAAATATCACTCGGGGAACAAATGACACCACCTCCCCCTCGCCATCCTCGCACACCAACGCCCTCGCCCAGGCAGGGGCGGCCACGCCAGCCTGGGTGCTGCGGCCCCCCCGGTTTCCCCCCCCGCTTCCCATTTTCTTCAAAAGGAGAATAACCTGCAGTATATATATATACACACACATATATATATATACATACATATATATATATGTATGTATTTTTTCCTTTCTGGAAACTAATGGACTCCTTAAATAGCAAAAATTGCACCCTGTAATTAAGATCTTGCTTTTTAAATGATTAATCATTCTAACCCCTTCCAGCGGCATCCCACTTACTGCTGCTCTCATATTGAAATGCAGATCTGAGAGGGAGGGAGCCGAACAGGTCTGTGGAGAGGAGCAATTAAATCTTCCAGCTGTCGCTGGCCCACCCCATCCTCCATTTTTTTCGGGAAGCCCTGGGCGTTGTCCTCCGGGCTGGCTCTGTGCCCTGATTCACATCCCCCTTTATCATCCTCTCATCTTCATCCTCTTTCCCACCTCCACCCCTTCTTTTTCTGTTGTCTCTTGGTTTCTGGGCTCAGTGTCAGCAAGTGAGAAGCCAGCAAGGTCTGACCTTCATTTCCTTGGAAGTGCTGTAAACTCCCCAAAAATTTGCCTGTACCCCTCTTCCCAGGTGAAAGGGGAAAGGATGTGACTGAATGGTAACATCAGCTTTGGAGAACCAGCAATCCCAGTTCAGCCCATAACAACCAGATGCCTGTTCTGCATCTCTGCCTAAGACAGTCTTTGCAGCCCTATGAGGTTGCACCACCCTGTCCTTCCCTTGGCTTTCCCCTGAACCACGTTCTGCGGCAAAAAAAAATCAAATCCTGCAAAAGACACCCATGAATACGTGCGACTTTCCTGCAAGGGGTTTCCACAGCCTTGGCACAGCACCTCATTCACACTTCCCCAGGACCAACTACAGATTTCTCAGGATGTTTCATCAAGAAAACTGCTCAGCTGTGTATAAACCATAATCGAAAGAATGTCTTCTGGCCTAAATCCATCCTGTAGATTCTCTTTGGGTTGGAGGGCATCCTTCAGGGGTTTTCCAGAAGCATGCTGGTGGTTTTTCAGCCCATTTCTGTGGAGCCATGGGTGGATAGAAAAAAAACTGGGGAAAATGCATTAGTTTTGAGTCCCCAGCAGGGTCAGGATAATGGTTTGGGAGGCACAGGCTCCTTCCAAATAATCATCTAAAGGGGAAGGACCTGGGATCTGTGTTTCTGTTTCAGTGCTCTGCAATAAATCCCCCTTTCTGTCAACCCCTCAAGCCAGTCCCATGGCAGGTCTGTGAGATAAATGGGACCGCAACCTCCATCCCCATGCGCCAAGGAAGAACCTGGTGGTCTGGGTCTCTTGAAAATGGACAAGAGTTTCTCCAAGAAATCAGAGAAGGGACTCTGGAGTTTCTGTGCCTCTCTGCCTGATCTTTGATTTTTCTGATATGGAAACAGAGAGAAGACAGGAAAGTGTGTGGTCATATGAGATGGGGGAGAGGGAGTGACAGAGAATAAAAGAAGTGGAGTTAAGATGGGGAGAGAATGCCCCCAAAGAATGGAAACAAGAGGAGAATATGCTTTCCCAAGGGAATGGAATGGAATGGAAAGGGGGTTCCTGCGCTACTGGCACCCCTAAAATACTCACCTCTCCTCTCAAATGTTTCCAAAATAGAAGATTCCCAGAAGATCTGGGGGAAGGATGGAGATTGGAGCTGCTCTGGACCATCCATCCCACAGTCACTGCATGGCACATTGGGCCAGCACAGTGTTGAGCACCAGGGCAGAACATGGGAAGGATGCTCTGTAGTCTGGGGGAGTGAGGAGTGAGCCTCCTCCACAGCACACATCAGACAGCAAGCCCCCAGCATCTGCACTGCTTCCACTCTGGTTTTCAGACTTATTCCTTATATTCTGAGTTGCAACATCTGGCTAGGACACAGCTAGATAATAGGACATGGTTCTCCCCACCAGGTACTGACCCATCCCAGGGCACATGACAATATTGCCAACGAGGTTAAATTCCATCCCTCCATTCTTGGCCTCCCGACATGGATGTACCCTAGAGGGAAGAAGGTCCTTATGTACCTTGTCTGAAGCGTGTTTTTGTCTCTGTGGTCACCAGTGCGTCTTTTAATGGCATGGACAAGACTGACCAGGGGCTTCATTGCCCCCTCACCCAGCTAGAGCTCAGAGGCCTTTTTCCCATGACAAAATAGAAACAACATCAACAGGCATGTAATAAACAACAGGGAGACACGCAGAGCATGGGCTGCTCTTCCAAAAGGAATCATTCCTTGCAGCCTCCGAGCTGTCCTGACATCCTCTCTCATATAGTCTGGATGCTCCAAAACAGCCAGTGATCCTCCAGCATTTTAAAGCATTAAATGCCTGTTTTTTTGCTGTTTTGGCTTTGGTCTGGGAAAAACATTGGCAACCAGGCTTGTATGGCCAGAAGCACCACAAGGGTTAATCAGTGGGAAGCAGAGTCAGATACAGATGAGTCTTGATGGGACCAGATTCCCAAGACACCATGAGGAAAGTCAGCAAACCCCACCAAGCTCTCTATTTATGGATCCCTACTCCTCTGCATGGCCCCTTTCTTCCTCCTCTTTGCATCCCTCTTTTTACTCCCTGCCCTGAGTTGCAAGGCACAGGACCCCATCCCATCCCCAAGCCCCCTCCATGCCATCATTTGCATTTTCACCAGCCTTGATTAATGCCAGAGCCTGTTTATAGAGTTACAATCTCCGAATTAGGTTGCCGAAGGCATCCCGGACCAGCCCTGGAAAAATCTCGGTGGCTGAAAGGAGCCATAACTAAGCCTCAAGCAGACGTCTTTATTCAGCTGTAATTGACGTTTAACAGACGTCTGTAACTTCGTCTGGACTTATAAAAAACCCCGAAAAAAAGTTCTCCCCTCTCTTTATGTTCCCCCCTTTTATCCAGCAGTCAAAAGTGTAAGAGCCCACCACACCGGCCCCACTCGGTCAGTGTGCAGCAGGGGCCGTGACAATAGTGGGGCTGAGACAAAGCCACAGCCCACGCTGCACACACTGGCGCCTTGTATGTCTATTTACCTCCTAGAGTGGTTTATGCTAATTTATTGGCGAGCAGCGACCACTCCTGCATACTGATGTGCCGCCACTTCTTTCTGAGCGGGGGCCCTCGTCTGCAGGGAGGCCCGTGGGGGGACCCCCTTCCCTGCCAGCAGCGCCCAGAAAAGGATGCTGCAATGCTCAAGGCTCCCCATGTGCTCCCAAAACTTCCATTCTGATCCCATGATGGCTCTTTATTTTGATGTCCTTTGGACACAAGGATGCTGATGCTGTCCCTTTGCACAGTGATGCTCCAGGCCCTAGAACCAAACAGGCAACCTGAACCCACAGCCACAGGAGCTAAGGGCATGGAAAGAAATGCTATAGATAGCTGTGAAGACTAATGGATTTTCATATAAATATATCTCCGTGGTGTTCTGCTGACATGTGTGAGTAAGGAAGGGTGCTCACCAGTCAGGAAGACACTAGAAATCAGGATAAAATAATTTTCTTCTTTCCTGAGTGCTTACATTGTGTACTATTCTTTGCTGCACAATGGTTTATTTCATCACTGGGACATGAATTCTCAGATCAGGTCTTACCTGCTAGTTCTTGAAGGCAAATTTTCCTTTCTTCCTCAGGAAGACACGGTGCTGCTCAGCCCTGGCCATGGAAAAGCTCTTGTGCTCTCCTGTAGATGATCAGACCATCAGGAGGACAGTCAAATCTCTCTGCAAACCACAGCCTTCCCAAACAAGGGCTTTATAGAGCATTTCCAGTGTAGAAACTACCCGGAGTTACAGAATAAATTGGTTTTAGTGGTTCAGGATTCCCCAGAGAAAAGTGAAGCCATATGGGATGCTCCTGCTCTCATCCACAAAGCACCTTTCAGCACCTGCCAAGCATAGTCCAAGGAAGAGCCAAGGCTTGGAAGCAAAGCCAGCAGGCACAATTGAGACAAAAGGAATAAAGTCAGGAGCAATTAATTCTGATGCTGTGGATTTGCTGTGTGTGGCACACAGAGCTCCTAAAAACCTGGTGAGTGCTAGGACAGTGTGAAAGTAGGGGGCAGTCAAAAATGGGTCTTCATGTCCACGGTGTGAGCAGATGATGAAGTCAATGAGTCAGAGAGTTTATCCAAGAGGAACAAAGGCCATTTGCAGATTTAACCAAGCAGCGGGCCAAGAAGCTTTAAGATGTGTGTCAAAAGTCATTCAGCCTGCCCAGGAGAGGATGAAGGGAGTTGTACTCCACCCCCCTCCCAGCTCTCTCGCTGCTCATTCACACAGGTGATTCTTGGCTGCAGAGCAAGGCAGGAGACCTGTCTGCAGTGGAGAACATGACTCATGGCTGGCAGAGACACACCAAAAGAGTGAGAAATCTGGCCTGAAGTATCAGAGGACTGCTAAGGTCCCAAAGCTGAGAGCTTGCCCATGCCAGAATGGCCAACAGCCAGGAAAAAAGGGTAACAGAGAATTAGGTAGGACTGTGTGAGAGCCTCAAAAGTCAGCAGATCTTGCCTGTGCTTTGCTGGCTCAAGCCTAGAGAGGTTTGAGCATGTCCTTCAGAAGCCGCTGGCTAGGAGGGATTTATTTGGGGTGGGTGCCCTCTGCCAAGAATGGAAAACAGCCCACACAGCCATTGCTGCCCATGGCAAGCACAAACTGATATAGCACCTGCACCCATAACTCCACCTTCCTCCCGAATGCCAAACATAGGTACTTCTGTTCCCAGGAAGACAGGAGAAAGTCATAATGCCTCTGATGTGACTTAGGACAACCTCTAGGGACTGGGAAAGCCACGGCACTGGAGGTGGCCATGACATCAGCACTGGTGCTGCCCCTTCAGTCATCGAGGGACCATCCACAAACCGGACAAGAGCTCACTGGGCCAGAGAGGCCAGCAGAGGCAGCTGCTTTGTGCTGCTAAGGATCCAGAAAGGGGCTGTATAACAGCTATGGATCCAGCATTTTGCGTGTCAAACCAGGAGGCTCAGGGTTTCTTTCCTTTTTGTGCTGCTCAAAGCAGCAGTAACTTTCACATCCCCTCTGGCATCTTTCCCTGGGGTTTTTTGCACCAGCTGGGCACAGGGCACAGCCTGAGGAGAGGGAGCAGCTTGTGATGCTGTGCCAGAGCAGTTTATCTTTTCTGTGGAAAAGGAAACAGCCTCTCTGCATGTCTCTTCCACAGTTCTGCATGTCAATGGGATGAACCCTGGTCACTTCTCAAGGGTGACCAAGTGCTTGCAGGAGTCTGAGGTCAAGCAAGACTTCCCGGACTGAGGCAGGAAGGAGTGGGATTCTCCGGGATTCCTACAGCAGTGGAGAGGGAGATTTCCTGCATAGGGCTGCTCACAAAGAGCCTGAGCTGCCGTGCATCAGTAACACTGGGATGCCTTTGCTCGGGTCTGGCTAGGGAGGCTCGGCAGCAGCAGTGGAGAGTCACTGGAGGGGTACACGATCGAAGGAGAACCTCCTTCCTCCTGCCCCCAGCACTCTGCCTGCGAGCGAGGGCAGGCAGGGCGGGCAGGGCTCTGAGCAGGTGCCAGCCCAGGCCCTGACAGCCTGCAGTCCTGCCTGTGCCGCTGCCTTGCAGGAGAGGAGGGAGATGCGAGCACCATGTCTTAGGCGAGGGCACCTCATGCTGGCAGCTCCAGAAATAGCCTGGAAGCCTTTGTGTTAGTGCTTTCCCTTCTTTCGCTCAGGGCCACACGGCTGGTGCTGATAGGGTAGGACGATGCTGTGGAGCAGAGTGAAGCTTTGGGGACTAAAAAAAGCATACCAAAACTGGAGATTATCCTTCTATTTCCTCGGCCACATGTTTCCCTGCAATACCATGCCCAGAAATACCCTGCATGAAGCCAAGCCAGATTTTTCTTGGACATCAGCACCAAGGGTCCTCCAAGTCCATGCCCTCAAGGTCCCACCGTGCCCAAAACCACCAGGACACGGGGGCTGTGGGGTGGCTGCCCTTTCATAGCCCAGGCAGGAACAGCCAGCAAACCCCAGACATTTAGGGCTGAGTGCCTGACCCCAATGCCCCAGTCTGCCCTCCAACAGCTTCTGCATTTTCCCTTTCCTCCCAGGGCAAGCTGCCTCAGCAGGAGCATCCCCGGGCCTCGCTGGCGAGCTGTTATTCGCCAGCCAGAGGTGGGTGAGAAAAGAAACAAGCCTCCCTAAAAAAACGAGATGTCTGGTGTGAATATCCTGATCCTGCTAACCCGAGGGCCCGGCTGGAGCCGGCCGCGTGCAAGCAGCAGCCCCGGGTCTCGCTTAGCAACAGGGCACGGAGCAGCCCGCGGCTGGCAGGGAGAAAAAAGGGTCTTTTCTTGTCGGTGAAAGATTCATCGTTGGGCTGAAAGTGGCCCCTCCCCTCTTTCAAATACTTGTCAGCAGGGAGAATACCGCTTAGATACTGGGCTGATCAGATCATGGCTAATCTGTTATTCCTGGCCGTGAAAACTGCCGGAAGACTTTCAAACAACTTCACTGGGAGCGTGTGCGGAGGGAGGGAGCGGGCAGGAGATGCCGAGGCACTGGCAGCCCCATGCCGGCATCCTGAGGGCATCCCCTGCTCGTGAGGTGTGCAGGGAGGGCAGCTCTGGTCCCCACCCTGTGCTGACTGGGGCATCCTCAGTGCCATGGCCAGGGGCAGCAGAAGGGAAGGGGTCAGTGCTGAGCAGTAGAAGATGGGCTGGCCAAAATATCCCCGTGGTGAGAACAGGCTGTCCTGGTTGCATGGCTTTTGCTCCAAAATGAGGTGGTTTGATATTTGTCACTGTTGAAGGACTTTGGCCACTCATGTCTGGGAGCCTCATTGCCAGGTACCAAAGAGACTACCAAAAAAAAAGATGGCCAACTCAGCGAAAGGTGCTTTCCTCCCTCTGGACTGAGGTAGTTTGTAAAGGAAAAACCAGACCAGAAAAGTCAGATAATTTATGTACTCAGTGGCTTGCAGAAATTTCACAAGGTGGCCCAGATTCTGCTCCTGTACTTCACACCCTGATGGGGGTACATCAAAGAGATGCAGTATCCTACAGTATCTCCTGCATGTCCTGCTATGCCCAGCACTGGGGCCAGTGTGGATGGCCAGCCCAGGGAACAGTGGCAATGCACCCTCACTGCCAGAAACCCACTTCTCTCTACAAAACCAGGGTAGGTGGAGCTGCTTTAACTACTGCTGCTGCACACACAGGTAAAATCTGGTGCCCAGGCCTGGCACTGCTCTGCCTCTCCCTAGATGCTCTGCATACCCATACATCTTGGTCATGCACGTTGCCCTGCTCCCTGGCTTTCCTGCTGTTGCCTTGTCCTGCTGCATTCCACTGTCAGCTTGGCTTTAGCACTAAATCTGCTTCTTCCAGGCTAAGCAGTAGCCCAGGTTATTGTCCAGCACATGCCATGAAGATGGACCTTTGGTAGCACAGCTCTGTGATAGAGAGGAGAACTACCCCGAAGTGGCCCAAACTGATGGTAGCCTGTGGAAGGGGGATGGATGCCCAGCGAGCCTGGGGACTGGCCTGCACCTCAGCAAACTCCTCTTAGTCAGGAATAATTAATTACCTTCTCAAGGATCTTAGCTTCAGCCCTTCCCTGCTCATGCCCCAGCCCAGGAGAAGAGGGAGGAGGAGATGGCAGCGAAGAGGGTAGAGAATTAATTGGACATTGTGTTGGGAATCGCCTCCTGGTTGCTGTCAATCTTGGGAGTGAACAGCCTCTTGTCTCACTCAATAGGAACTTTATATGCTCCTTTAATCCTTCAGTCTGTATTGTCAGAGCTTCCCCCCTCCTCCTGTCTCTCCTTCCCACCACAGGACTTTTGATGACCCCAGCTGTCTGAGGCAATACAAAGAAGCCCCTTAACTAACACCCTGTGATCTATACAGGCAATGAAGAGGGTCCCCTTGACAAGGATTTGCGGGCAGAATATATGCAAATGCTGGGAGGTGCGCGGGTGGGGAGGTGTGCCGGGAAAACCACAGTGCAGAGGGCATGGCTCCTGGCCCTGGGGATGCCGTGGCCCGGGCGGGCATGTGGTACAGGTGAAGGGTGGCCAGAGAAGAGCAGGTCTGGCTGGGGCTAGTTGGCCATTGCACACTCTTCCATGGGGTAAAGTAAACAGGAGAGCGCTGATCATCAGGGCTGCAAGGCCAAGCCATCCATGGGCACACAAATGGGGGTCTCCTGGTCCATGCACCCCTGTGCTTTGCTCCTTGACGGCCACCTCCCGAAGTCAGGAGGCCATGCTCCTTCCCACATTAGCACATGAATGGGGTTAGGGGTGGGGGGGAGGTGGGAAGGGGGGCAAGCCCCCACTGTCCACTCAAGCAAACAATTTGGCTAGCAAATTGACATAATTACAAGGGACAGAGAGAAAAGAAAGGCGAGCCCCCTCCCCTGCGCTCCAGAGGGCCCGACCCCTGCCGAGTTACTTAGACCCTTTGTGCGACTCAATGCTAGGTACTGATGAGGGGACGTATGCCCTTTTCAAGGGCCCTAAGCGACCGGCTGCCCTAATCTGATTACAATTTACAGCGCTCCTTCAGAGGGGCTGGAGCGGGGCTCACGAAGCCGTGGACACGGCTCGGACACGCACGCGCTTGCTCCATCCCAAAGGTACATGGATGTGCGTGGCAAAGGTGGGAGGATGTGCACAGTGCCACCATGGCCAGCAGCGTGTGAACAGCACCAGCAGCACCTGCAGCATGGTTTTCAGTGACCTGCCAGTCGTACAAGGTCAAGAAGGCGGTGGGGACCTGCGGCTTTGTACACACGGGCACACTGCCAGCAGCAGATACGCAGTGGCCAGTGGCTGGGGTGTGCAATGAGCCCATTTCAGCCCAAATCTGGGCTTGGCATCATGCATGTGCACCCATGCACACCAACACACACATGGGCACAGATGTAGTAAGCAGGCAACCCCCCTTGTGCCAGGCAGATCCACAGATGGGGCCCCTCTTCACCAAGAGTGGGGGACAGCAGAGGTGAGCAAAGGCCTTCTGCCAAAATCTCTGCAGCAGCTTGCAGGAGCAGGAGTGCGAGCAAAGCCCACCACCTGCCCATTAAAAGGGGGATTAAACTATGCTGTTCCTCCCCCCACCTCCTCCCTTCTCTCTCTAACATCATCCCCTTGGGGAAACCACCACCTTTACATGAGATTTTCCCTTTTTTTTAACCTCTTTTCTGCTCCGTGCCACAGAGATCCCAGGGGATTAGCAGCCAGGCTGGGCCTTCCAGCCTCCTTGAAGGCAGGTTGTTTCAGCCACCCCCCCCATGGGAACCTGCCCCAGGACAACTTTGGTCAATGCCTCCGGTGCTTCCCAGCCAATTTGTACCACCTAATCCCCGCGAGTAGCTACAGCCCCTTTCTCACACGTTCTCCCGCCTGCCGGAGCAGCCCAATCCTCTGCTCTCTCCACGCTCCCCCGTCGAGAAACCCTCCGTCCACTGCTGGGGCCGCGACTGCACTTCAAACGCGCCAGCCAGATCCCGGCATTGTTTGCCAGGGAATTAAAACTGCACGGCCAGCCCCAGCGAGTGATTTAGGTACTGAGACCAGACTGAGCCCCACAAGAGCACGGGCAATAAAACGCTTCGCTGCCCAGCCGCCTGGGCAATTTAGGTGTCTTCCCACGAGGAGGAGGCACAGCCCAGAGGGCCAGGGAACTGGGTCAGGGCTTCTTCTTCCAGCTCGTGCACATGGGACAGGACAGGACCCTGTCCCAGGCTCAAGTCCTGCCTCACCAGAGATGGGGGTTGGCCACCAGAGATGGGGGTTGCTTCTTGCTGAAGCAATGAGGGTCACCCAGTCTTTGCCATTACTGAACTGCATGGACCCTTGCAAGCTGCTGGGAGGAAAGACCAGAGGCCATGGAAGTTGGACACACAGATTATCTGGGATACAGACAGAACTCAAATGGTATGGGATGAAGGGACACCAGTTCAATCACATAGTAGGAAATGCAGTGCCCAAAAGTTCTGCTTCTGCTTTCAGATTTTGCAGACTTTTGGGGAAAAGTTTAGGACTCCCTTTTTGAAATGACACCGTCTATGGCCCCTGTCAGTAACTACCCCTGTGGTGGTTTCTGATGCACTCTCTGGATGAAGCTGTGAGAAGAAATGGCTGTTACATCCCTTTCCCAGCACAGAGAAGCTGAGAGGAGATCTCCCTCCTTCAGCAGATCCCAGCACAGGGAAAACACTTGCCCTACATTTTCCCATCCCTACCTTGGAGAAAGGATGCAGTTCAATGTATGCTTCAGCCTCTGCAGGGGTCATTCTCCAGAGACCATTTCTAACCACTGTATTTTTGCCATCATAAGAGAATTATACAATACACCACTTGCTGGCAAGCGAGCTAGAGATCCTGATGGCCCAGCTACGATGTTTCTGAATTTCTACTTGGCCAACCAGCCCTTTCCCTGCATCCCACACTGCTGTTGTGCTTGAGATCAATCCTATGGAGGATTTTATGCCTTTTATTACTCTCCTTTTTTCAATGGTGAGGTTGTTTCAGGCCAAATGGAGGCAATGCGTGTATAGGAGAGTGTCTCCTGTGCCTGGCTGTCCCTGTCCCCGCCATGGCATAGGAACACAGTGTTTTGGCACCTCCTCCTCTGTCACAATGTTTTTCAGCTCCACCAAGCAAAGTGTCCAATTAGAGCAGAGCCTCTTGCTTCCATCTTTGCCGACATTTAATTAACATGCTGCTGCTGGCAGCCGCTGACAAATTCCAGAAACATGTTGTAAAGGGTTTTTGTCTTTACCCAGCATGGAAAATGAGGGTGTCATATCCCAAGGGGATGTGAATAGCTACTTTTGACTCCCCCCCTCAGGTGTAAGAATTACAGCTAGATGCAGTGAAGAGACCTATCAGCCCTCCTACCTCCTTTCCCCCCTCTCTTTTCCTTTCCTGCTCCTCATATTATATCACCCTGGAAAACATGCAGGATTTTAGGCCTGGTTTTTATCCGTTTCCTCCAGCTCTGGCTGAAGCCTGATGGTCCAGCTAAGAGACAGGGGCTGTCCTCTTTCCATCAGAATAGCACCAATAAATGAAAGGAGCCATCTGATGACACTGGAAGAAATGGCTGAAGCCAAAAAAGAGGAAAGGGTCCTATCAGCCTGTGCTATACATGAAAACAAGATTCCCAAGAAGCTGATGGAGGCCTTGGTAGGTCAAAGGAAGGTGATGGCAGAGGCCATCACATAGAATGGTAGCTGGACTCACAGATGCCCTCACCCCTGCCATGGATGGCAGGATGAGGAGAGGGTCAGCTGCTGCACCCCAGCATCCTCTCCTCAGAAAGAACCAGCACGGCCCTGTGCTTCCCACAGGGGCTCAGCCCCCACCATGGGGGCTCATCACCTTCTCGATTGTCATCTCATGATGCCAGCTCCCCAGCCAATTATCTCCCCAGACTGCATTATCTAATACATTGTCTAATACACCCAGCCTGTGTTTCCACCATTCATGCCTCCACTTTGTCCCCAAGGCACCAGGAGCGTCCCAGCGCCTCCGCTTTGCCCAGGGCAGCCAAGAGCTCTCTTGGCAGCTGCTGTGCCGCTGGCGGCAGAGACGGGTCTGGGAGACATCCCCTCCCTCTGACACACGGCAGCACAGGCCTGGAAAGAAGAAAACGACTTTATTATATCCACAGCAGCTCGTTACAAAAGCGGCAGAGTAGGGCAGAGCCCTCGTCGTCACGGGGAGAAGACGATCCTTCGCTCCGGGAGCGGGGCGAGGTCCGGCGGCGCAGAAGGCGGGCGGGCGGCGGGGCGCGGCTCAGGGCGAAGCGGGCTTGTCGGGGTTGTGCATGTGGTACGCGTCGCTCTCCTCGTCCTCCGGCACCTGCGGCAGAGCCCCCTGAGCCCCCGGGCCGGCCGCGGGCCCACAGCGCCATCTCGTGCCCCCCGGCCCGCTCCCGCCCCGCGCCCCTCACCTCCCAGTAAACTTCGTCCTCGAAGCAGTTCTCGGCCGCCGCGTCCCCCCAGATGGGCAGCTTCAGGATGCCCCCTGCAAGGAGACGGGCAGGGCGGTGCGCAGGGGGCCGGGGGGATGCAGGCGGGTTGCGGGTGGTCCACCCAAGAGGGCAAACGCAGCCCTGGCACAGGAGCCCTGGCAGCTCCCGGCACAGGAGCGCATGGATGCCTCTGTTTCAGCTGCAGGCTGGCTCGAACCTCCCCTCTCCGTGCTCCCCTCCGCCTTACCCACGATGGCTCCCCCAACCAAGGCCATCAGCAGAGACACCACGATGCCGGCAGCCTGGAACCCCCCCTGGATACTGGGTGTCCGAGTCTGGTACATGCCGGTGAAGTCAAACGCCTTGATGAACCTGCCGAGGGCAGAAATGGTGATAATTGCCCCTGCCAGGAGACATGCCCTGGCTCCAGAGGAACCACGTCGCCCTGCTCTCTAGGGAACTCTTCCCTAGCCCCATCCCTCGTCTGCAGTGGACCAGGGGAGCATTGCAATGGCCAAAACACTGCTCGCTTCCTTCTCTGACCCCTGGCAAAGCTTTACCAAGGAGGAGCCCAAAATATAAACATTCCCTTTGTCATTCAGACTTTTAGCCTTACCTGGCCCCACCAAAACAATGCAGAGAGGGAGAAGCACTTCCCTCCCCACTGTGGCCCAGAATAATGCCAAACAGCGGGACTGTGGCTCACTTCATGAGGCCACTAAGAGTCAGCTGCACAAGATGAGGCTACAATTCAGTAAAATTCAGTTAGCCCAACACTCAGTGCAACCCAGAGACAACTCTGGGCAACTCTGAACTATTAACAAAAGCTGTTAATTGCTCCCTGCTCCCAGTCCACAGAGCTTTAGGTAAAATCTATTCTCGGGGAAGATTTTCAAGCCATCTTACCCTTCCTTTCCATATACATCCTCCGTGGCTGCAGCTGCTGTGATGGCCCCCACAATGCCCCCAATAAGGCCTGGCATGGCATGGAGGTTGTGGATGCCACATGTGTCCTGAATGTGCAACCTAGAGTCCAAAAAAGGCTGAGGGGAAGGGAAGTAGAGAGAGATCAGGGAGTTGAGTCTGGCCCTGGAAAGGATTAGTTCCTTCCATAGAGGACTGGGATAAACAGAGAAAGAGGAGAGATATTGTGTCCCATTAAAGAGCTAAAGGCTTGTAAACAAAAATGTGAGCCAAGCTCAAGATAAACTAACAACATATCCTCCAAACACACTCCCGTTGAGAGTCTGAAACTTCCTGAGCATTTTGGGGCAGTAAAAGGAGACAGAAGTGCATCTCATAAGGGATTCTGGAAAGCAGGAACCAAAGTTCCCTGGTCAAAGGGAAGTGAATCCATTTCTGGTCTCCTCAGCAGGACCAGGGCTGCAGACCCCTCGAGCAGCACTCACCGTGAAGTAGACATACCCCACCGTGGACACGATGCCAGAGATGGACCCGACAATGAGGGAGCCGTACGGAGTCAGCATCATCTCGGCGCTGGTGCCCACGGCCACGCCGCCGGCCAGTGTGGCATTCTGGATGTGGACCTGCAGAAGCAACCGCTCTGCCTTGGCACCTCAGGGAGATTGCAATTGCTCAGGGATGGTGCAAATGGCAAAGTGGGAGAATCAGCTCTGAAAATGTTTCCAGAGGAAATATCAGGGCCCATTTTCTCACTTGGTGGTGAAAAACAAGAAAAGAACAGGCAGCTTCTGTCTGTAGCACAGGTGCACATAGACTCCCACTCCCTGTACCACACACGTTCTTTGCATCCACAGATCTGGGTGGGGAGTTGTGATGAGATGGAAATTGTCTCACCCGTGTGTCATGCAAGCTCTGCTGTCACAGAGACATGTCACCCACACATCCAACACAAGTCAGCCCCCCGATTGCTCATGAGCTGCTGTGCAGGCCTTGTTTGAGGGGGAGTGCTGCCAAACAGGGCTCTGCAACACGCCCAGCAGAGCAAGTCCAGTCCCTGCTGTGACTTGGGTCCACCACAGGTAGGGCATCACCCCACATCTCAAGCCCTGCAGGACCCATTCTCACTTTCTTATTCAATATAGCCTCAGGGATTCTGCCTGGATGCTGGTTGCACCACCATGCCCTGAAACCCTGTGCCTGTTCAGCAAAGCACAAGTGCCAATTGTTTCCTGGACCCTCGATCAACCTCATTATATGTCCCCTGGGCAGCGCAGGGCTCTCTGCTCCCATCTTACCATGTCAAGCTTGCCCTTCTTTTGCAGCATGCTGGAGAAGGCCATGGTGGTGAGGACACAGGAGGCCAGCGAGCAGTAGGTGTTAATGGCAGACCGGTGCTGGGCATCCCCATGATCAGAAATGGCTGAGTTAAAACTGGGCCAGTACATCCACAGGTACAGGGTACCTGGTGGGATGAGGCAGGTGGGATGAGGGTGAGAAAGGGAAAAGAGAGAATACAGGGATTGGGAAAAAAACCTCTAAAGAAGATATTTCTGCACAGGGGGAAATTACATCCCATAGTCCTGCTTTCCCTGAGCTGCACCCTGCATGATGAGACCTAAGCATCAGGAAAGGCTGGCAGAGAAAAGAAACCAAAATGCATCCTTGTCTTCCCAGGCACCATCTCATCCCAGCCACTGACGAAGGGAGCTGAGTAACTCTGAATGGTGAAAGACCTCTGGGATACAGAGCTCCTCAACTCCATATCCTGGTTTCAGTTTTTCCCAGAGACACAGGATGAACCAGCCCTGTGCAGTCAAGTGGTCCCCATGTAGCAGCACCCCGAGATGAGGGCAGACTCACCGATCATAGCAAAGAGGTCAGAGTGGTACACAGAGCCCTGCTTGTCCTTACTCTGCTCCAGGTTGGGTCTGTACAGGACCCGTGTCACCGTGAGGCCAAAGTAGGCTCCGAAGGTGTGAATGGTCATAGAGCCACCTGCATCCTTTACCTGCAGCCATGGGAAAACAGAGGTTTGCTTCTGCAGTTGCCACTCATTCTGGAGCTGAGGCCAGATTTGCATTGTGCCCAGCTTGTCTGCACACTTGACAGAGGGACCCAGTGCCCCTGAATTGCCAGGCTGATGTGTAAAACTCCAGAAGATCTCACTTCCAGGGAATTACAACCCACTGCTCCTCTCCTTCACAATCTGTCTACTTTTGCTGACTGAATTCTTTCATTTTAAATGCTTATGAAGACAGTGGCTTGGTGGAGCTATAGCAAAGGGAGAGTTTGGACAGGTGCAGAGAACAAGGAGCAGAACAAAGCAGATACTACCTAAATCCTTACATGAAGAAGGTTGAGGAGGATGTACTCGTTCACTGAAAAGAGTGTGACTTGAAACAAAGTCATGACAAGGAGCTGTATGGGGCTGGTTTTGCCCAGGATGGCCCCAAAGGCAATGCACACAGAGCCCACGCAGAAATCAGCATTGATCAGGCTGGAAAAGGGGAAGGAAAATAATGGTTTAATAAGGAAATACTTCTCTGTAAATCACTATTACCTACCCCCAGCTCTAGAGATCCCACTTGAAGACAAAAAAGTAATTAGGAGACATCCCTGGATTTCCCACTGACCTTCCTCCCATCCTTACACCCCCACATTTTTCAGGTAATGTGGATGATCTCTGTTCTCAGCACCGACATCCATGGTGCCTGGTTTGGCTTTAATGGGTGACACCCATCTCAAGCTTCCCTTTGAGCAGTACCCCCACAGTGGCAGGTACATTTGGACTAAAAGGTGGAAAGCAAATGGAAGTATGTGGAGGGAAAACAACAGCTTAGAGATTGATTTGTATTTGCCACAACTGAGGGACAGGTGTTGCCAACTGCTTGGCTCTCATTCCAGCTCTTCCACTGGCCAGGCCAGAGGTGCCATCCCAGAGCCCAACTCCTCCTTACTTCTCCACTCCAATGAGGATCTTCCCGTCCTTGAAAGAGTGGAACCAGCCTTGCATCAGGAGAGCCCACTGGATCCCAAAGGCAGCAAGGAGGAAATTGAAACCCACAGCTCCAAATCCATAGCGCTTGAGGAAGGTCATGAGGAAGCCAAAGCCCACAAAGATCATCACATGGACATCCTGGAAAGCTGTGCAGAGGGAAGAGACTGTCAGCTCTGTGAGGAGAGCAGGGCTGCAAGTGCCATGTGCATTTGGTGTTGAAAAGAAACTAATTACATCAGTAGCAGTAGGGGGGAAATTAAAGAGAAAATGTGTGTTTGCCTCATGTCCTCATGTTTCTAAGTCTGAAAATGGCTCAGCTTCTGGAAACTGGCTCAGCCTTTAAAGTAAATATTTACTAAAAGCTGTGTGCAAAAGAAGACCTGAACGTAATGGAGTGTACAGAGGAAAACATTTTTCTATTCAGATTGTTTTTTCCCCTTTTGTAAAAAACTCAAAAAACATTGTGTGAAATGAACAGTAAAGTTTTGTAAAATGTAAATGGTCATTTTGGGTAGGTCCAATCAGTGCAGGGTCGTGGTGATGGCTCAGTGCAAGGAGAACACATGAACAAGGAAAGTTTACAAACACATTTTGAAATGCTTCAGAAATCAGCAGCAAAATACCCTTGAGACCAGAAACCCACCTTGTGAGATTTTTAGTGCTTAAACCAGAGAGACCCAGTTCTTCCCACTAATGGTCAGACCTGCTCACCTGAGCCCCTCAGATGCCCTTCCCCGGGGGAAACCAGATCTGTGAGAGCCTCTTGAAAGACCTTCTTGGTGCATTAAACCTGCTGTACTTTCTAATGCTGCACGTTTCTATCAGATAAGCATTGCTTTGCAATTAAGTGAGCTGAAACGCTTGCATACTTACAAATTGAACCATGCAAACCCTCATAATGCAGGCCACTCAGCCAAGAGAAAAAACAGGAGAACCAAGGCTGGGATCCCCCCTGGGAGACTCCCACCAGCAAACCCATGCTGCAGAGCAGAAAAATACAGCAGTGATGGAGCTAAACCAGAATGTTCAGAATTTTGCAGTGCACAGATCATTACGATATCCAGCAAAGTCTGTGCACTCAGAGAGGGTGTAAACTCAGGACAAAGGAAATTCTGTGGCTGCAAGTCTGCTCTACCCTGAACCCGTGCTGAAATTCATCAGCCTCTGGTCCATTTCCACAGGGCTTGTGTCTGCTACTTCCACTGAGGGCTGGTGAAGTCTTGCGTGAGGTGCAGCTCTGCAGAAGCTGAGAGTTCTGTCCTTTTGTGCTTTAGAAGATATTGCAACTTGTTTAAGGATGAGCATTTGGACAGGCTTAAGCCATGTAGTGCCATGCTAATCTGATTGCTTTTTAGAAATGCCTCCCATGCTACGAAATCACTCTTTAAAAAGGAAGGAGATGAGATCTGCAGCTGGCACTGTTCAGCAGAGGTCACTTCCAAAGCACTTCTCCACATGTCCTAAGAGCCAGTCTTTCTTACTGTGGTTTTACCACACAATCCCATAGACTTTCTTTCCACAGCTGTATTTATTTTCCCTCTCTCTTTTCCAGTATAAGCAGCACAATATACAGCAAGATTTATCTGCTGCCATTCACATTATATATTCATTCTTTCATCCTAAAAGCAGAAATACACAGGTCAAAGTTAAAGCTGTGGACTGCATGCCTTCCAGAAACCCAGAGGATCCCACTGTGTGTTAGACCTTGTACAAACTCAGGAGGAAGAGCAGATCTTTCTTTAAACCACACCCAGTCTAAAACCTTTTTCTAACCCTTGCTTTTGTTTTCCCTTAGTAAGAATAACAGCATTATTATCACTCAGAGGGAGTACAGGCATTGCCATGCCCTAAAGGTTTTGTAAGCCTGCTTTTGTAGCAGGACAGTTGCCATAACTATCAAGAATATGTGTTTGGGCCTTGGAAATGCTCTTGGGGCCAAAAAAAAAATCTCATTTCTTTTCTCCTAGAGAGCAGATGAGTCACTGAATATCCATGTGCAATCTAAAATGAGAAGGAATTGTCACACTGACTGGACCTGGCAATGGGCACCACTGACAAAACCACATATTTGCTTCCTGAAACCAGGACAACTTCCCTCTGCCTGCCTTCCCAATCTTCTCTGGCTTGAAGGACCTGTTCGTTTGTCACTCCTACCCCTCTGCCATTGCAGACAGGTGCTGTGGACAGCAGTGGTCACAGATACGTTGGTACGAATGATCTTCGGGTGTTCAACCACCACATTCTTCTGAGCAGCACTGGATAGACACAAGGATTAAAATTCCAGGGCTTGGCCACCTTGTCATGTTTGTCCATCTTTGCAGAGAGAGAACATTTCTGATTAGATAACAGAGAAAGAACAGTTGTGCTTTTGGGCACGTGAGCCCTTCCTCTAGTCTGAAACAGAAACATAACTCAAAGCTAAACTGAGCAGTTGCCCTTAGATTGATTTAGTTGTGTTGAATCCATCCTGCCATTTGAGGGGGAATATTTGGCACTGCAGAGCAGGAGTGGGATATGAGGACAGAAGAGATGTCACTTCCTTAGCTCCTACACACTCTTTCTTGGACTCCTGATGTCCTCCCAACACACCAGTGACAAGAGCAGCCCTCAGGCACTGCTGGTGCTCCATGCCAACCTGTGTGGGGCTGGTACCAAGGGCAGATGTCCAGGGAGAGCCCAGGGCAGCCACGACCGTACATGAACCTGGAGGCTGGCTGAGCAGCGGGTTTCTGTGAGCAAATCCTTTTCTGAAGTAGCTAATCCTCAGCAGCCACAGGTTGCTATAGCTCCTTTGATTTAGCAGGTGTTTTTAATGGAAATGTTCTAAATAGATGCATGACTCAGGCCTGTTGCTTCCTTGGAAACAATTGCCTACAGAAGCAGCCTGTTCTGAAAGGCTCACAAAGGTGACCAGCCCTGGAGATCAAAGCCACCCAAAGGCACTGCCTGGCCAGAAGAGCTTTAACCTTCTGGATAATTTCTGTGTCACTACGATGCAGAGACCCAAGAACCCTGGGAACCTGTCAACTTAGGAGGACTCTGGCACTGAAATGCCAGTAGCTAAAGGGTAATTCGCAAGTGAGGGGGTGGACAGAGGAAGAGGAGGAAGATGTCACAGGATCTCTCGACAGCCGTTCCTCTGTGTGCACAGAAAGGCTTGCTCTGATCCAGAGCTGAGGGAGGGGGCAGCAAGCTGAAACTTGCAGAGTGTTGGGAACACGTCAGCCCTATTCCTGGGAAAAAAAGACATCATGGTACCCTGCTGACAGAGCCCCAAAGCACCTAGGGCCATGAGGCTTTTCTCTTGCTCTTTGGTGAACCCCAAGCCAGCCTCAAGGTAAGATCATGACTTTCTAGCAATTGCTAGAGACAGCAACTCTGACAAGCTCAGGGTAGGATGGATGGGATGGAATGGGTTGGGATGGGATGGGATGGGATGGGATGGGATGGGATGGGATGGGATGGAATGGGTTGGGATGGAATGGGATGGGTTGGGATGGGATGGGAACCAGCCAGCACAAGGAATAGGCTTCCAGAATACTCACAGGGGTATCGGAAGTAGAAATCGTTCTCTATGTCACTGGTCAGGTTCATCTCTCGTTTCTCCTCCTCCCAGTGTGCATCAGCTTCGGCGCCGAAGCGCACGAAGACTCCGAAGAGGACGATCATGGCCACCTCCCAGAGGAGGCACACGAGCGGGAGCCGCCAGCGCATGTAGGTGTTCTTTGCCATGCCTTGGTGCCTCGGCCTCTCCATCTGCAGGGATTCCGGGGGACTGAGCGAGCCCGCGTCCCCCGTGCCCGCCCGAGGCCGGTCACATATATATACAGGTTGGAGAGGCCAAGGTGGAGCCCAGGGAGGTGCCTCCGGCAGGATCACATTTCAGAGCACTGGAGCTTCAGCAGGGTTGTTCCTCTAACCCACCTTCCTCCCTGAGAGGAGGGACAGGCTGCAGCACCTTTCCTCGGAGCTGCTCTGAGCACCTGTGAGCCCTGCCTCCACAGGGATGAGCAGATGTGGAGGCCAGTGTGACTGGGGAGTGGAGCCAGAGTGTCCAGCCCCCTGCTCTGCCCAGTCCCACACCCCTTCCCTGCCCCTGGCAGGAGCACCCTCATCCCTGCTGTCCCCTCTTTCCCGGCTCTGAGTGCTTCCCTCACCCCCTCCCCAACTCTGAGATGGCCCTTCCCCAGCTGGCACTATGGGTGAAGGCAGGGTGCCCTTTGCTCCAGCTCCTGGCTTTTGGAAAAGCAGCTGAGGTGCAGAACAGGAGGAAGAGGAAGGTGTGTGCTTCAAACCAGGTACCAAAATCCTGCATGAGTGCACAGACACATGATGGCCCCACCAAGGTTATAAAGATGTTCAAGTGACATATGTTCCATAGTTTCACAAAGCGATTTACCCAGAGCATCCTCCTGGCAAGGCAAACTGAGCTGGGGCTGCATAACCAGGGCAATACAGTGAGATGGTGCTGGAGGCCTAAACATCCCCTCCTCTGGTATGGTTTTCCTTTAATTAAAAAACATAAGCACAAAACTCCATTTTTCCTACTGTTTTGAATTATGTTCTCTTTTCCCAAAGAGCTGGGCTAGTCCTACAAAAGGATCTCAGCTCCTTCCTCTGCCTCCAGATCCCTGAGTTGCCTGTCAGTCTTCAAGAGATGAAAGACTGCAGCCCAGGCAAGCTGCCCAAATTTGCTGATGGCATCTAATTGTGGCCTGCAGGCTGAGCAAGCAGCACTGATTTTGGTGTTGATTAGGCAATAATTTGAGTTTATTATTTTTTCTTGTGTGCTTTCTTCTCAAAATGACAGATGGCAGAAAAATGCTGTGGATGGTCTTGAAGAGACTGACGGCCACAGAAAATCATTCTCCAACCTCATTTGAACCCCGTGCAGGCAGCAGGATAGAGACAGCATTGGGAAGAAGAGAGAAGCCCATCTGCCTTAGCCCTCACCCTGCATGAGCAGAGCTCCATGTGACTGGAGTCACTTTCTGGGGACACCTAAAGCAAGTGGATGTTGCTGTTGTCTGAAGGATGAGCTCCCCCTCGAGCAATGCTGCTCAGGGTGTGGTTTTGGGTCTCCCATTACACAGGGTTTCTGCAGGGCAGTGTCAGCTGTACACACCAGGATACAAAAGATCTCCAGCTAGAAAGAAGCTGAAATCCCCAAACAGTACTTGATCTCTAATTGCTGGAACACTGTTGACAGTTGCATGTTCTCGTGCCAACTACGTGGTAAGACCGGTATTCTGCCCTGCCCTAGAGAAGCCCTTAGACACCTCGAAAAAGGCAGCACAGAGGAGCATTTGAAAAGAAAAGGGAACTTGCTTAGGTACTGTAGCCACCAGCAGCTACATTCTGTGATTACTGTAGAAAAAGAATAGCATAGCTTTTCTAATCTATGGTATCACTGAAATGGCAGGGTCCCCAGAAAAGCAGCTGGCAAAGCCCTTGTGCAGACCCCAGAGGCAGTACTTCTGCCCCACCTGCTGTCCCCAGCCTCTGTCCCCACGTGTGGAGGCCAGGAATAAAGGCTAATGGCTTTTCTGCTGGCCTGATAGTCTCACCTTGCTGCACTGCTTGGCGCTGCCCCTCCACATCAATCTGCAGATCAGCACTTTGTCACTGCATCAGGGCTGGCATGCTCCACTGGCTGTCCATGCTGTGAGAGCCCATTAAAGGACTAGCTTCTCTCCAGGCTCCTTTTCAGGGCCAGGGTAACACTGGGGAGGCTGATGGGGCTGTGCCAGCACATCTGTCTGCAGCAGTGCTGGCAGAGCACTTCCTATGATGGGGTAGACCACCATTGCATCCACCCTACAAGGTACCCAACTGTGTGGTAGGACACACAGGGCAGGTTTCACCATGCCTCAGTCACAAATATCAAGGTACTTAAATGCCCTGTTGGAAACTTCAGGCTGGTGTGAGCTTGCTCCACCACAGAATTTCACCCATCGTGTCCAACACCCATAAAAGCCACAAGGTTTCCCCAAAAAATTGCTGGGATGATGCTGGGGGAGTAGGAGTATTTGCATTTCTACTTAAGAGATGTGGGACTGGGTCTGGCAGTGGCCAGATCTCAGTTACCTTGGGTGAGGGCTGTACAGTACTGGTCCCAGCTGGGTCTGTCCCGGTTTCTCACTTTTATGAGCACTAAATATATTTGAAAGATGTAGAGACAAAATCTAAAGCACAGAAATCTCTCCCTCTTTCCTGGAGGCCTTGGGGCAGCTTCACCCTGGATAGGAGGGAATGGGTGCTTCCCAGAATCAGTGGTCAAAGCAGTCTCTACCAGTAGCCTTTGGGCACATGGGGTGGAGAAGGCACTGGAGAACAAGGATTTGGGGAGTCTTGGAAACCTTGATGCAGCACAAGGGAGACCCTGAGCATTGCCCGGTATCAAAGGTGACTCGTTGCTTGTGCAGGTCCTTGAGGAATGACCTGAAAGCAAAGCACCTGAGTCAATACAAAACAAAACTTTTTTTCAGGCTGTCTCAGCAGAAAGGCAAACAAACTTTCCACTGAGGCAGGACAGAGTGGTGGAATGAGGGGAGATCAAACAGTTCACTTAGGTCTGGGCTTTCTCCTCCCTTTTTTCAGCCTCCACCATTAGTATCCCTTGGAGATAAATGCTGGAAGCAGGACAAAATAAAGCGAGACTTTTTAAAGTAAAAAATAAAAAATCTTATCTGGATCAAAGTGACAACGACACGTGAGCCAAATTCACAAATTATTTTTCTTGTGCCCTCTCCTTCCTCTCAAGAAACAGCATTTACCAGCAAGTAAATGATTGTCCAGAAAGAACCCAAGGACTGTTTGAGAGGGAAGTGTCCTTGTGCAGCAGGCAGAGAGGGCAAACGTCTGTGTAAACAGCACAAACATGGGACAGCACAAGAAGCAGAGGTATGAGCAACTCTGGCTGTCACACTGGGAAACACCATCGTCTGGGCTCAGCCAACACCTCTGCTGGCTTTCCCAAGAGCTGGATAGGCTTCCAGAGCAAATACACTGTAATGGGCAGGAAAGGAGAAGGAGTTTGAGTAGCTAGCAGCATTCCTGTGTTGGAAGCTGTCAGACTTTGCTGGGAAACTCCCCTTTGCTCTGGGTTTGTTTCAGGTCCCAGGTGGACTTGATAAGGCAGGTTTTGGTCACACTCTGCTAAGTGTCCTCAGCAGACTGCTGGGACAGATGCCAGTGGCTGGACAACGGCAGTGACATGGTGTGGTTGGCTCTTCTTCGGGGGTCAAACAGCAGAGCAATGCCAAGCAGCAAGAGATGTTAGCTCCCAGCCAGGAGAAGGGAGCTCACGTCCCCGAGGCTGCAGGATGCCCTCTGCACTTTTCCGGGGAGACCTATTGTCCTTCCCTTGCTCTTGGTGGCAGGTTATTCCTGCCCAGCCGAGTGGATCAGTTCCAGGTTCTAGCTCATTAAACCCACTTGTGTTCGCAGTCACCAGCAGAGCCGAATGGGCGGTTTAGTGCCCACTTGTCTTTGTTGCTCTATAAATACGACTGGCTGCCGGTGACACTGGTTTGGGCTGGGGCATTCAAGCTCTGGAGGCGAGGGTGGAGTGGACACCTGGTGGCTCTGTTTTGTGAGGATTCCTCTGCCTTACCCAGCGGGTAACGAAGTGCGATCACACCTCGGCCGCTGACACCATGGGGAAAGATGTGCTTCAAGCCCTGCAGGGAGGGGATGCTCCTGGGTGAGGCAGCTGATGACAACCCAGGGTCTTTGTCCTCCACAAGCGTCAGCCCCTGTCCAGGTACTCTCACCTTATATCTTTTCATAGAATCGTCAAGTTTGGAAGAGACCTTTACAATCAAGTCTAACCATCAACAGGCCATTATCACTGTAAACGCTAAACCACATCACCCAGCACCAGATCCAGATGCCTGTTGGACACCTCCAGGGATGTTGACTCCACCACTGCCCTGCCCAACCTGTTTCAATGCCTGACCGCCCGAGCAGTATTTTTTTTTTTTTTTTTTAATATGCAATCTGAATTTGAATCTGAATTCTGGGCTGTTCCTGCTGTCCCCCAGGGAGGCTCGGGAGAAGGATGCCGTGTCGGCAGGACCCTGCGGGCAGGCTCTGTGTCCTGCTGTAGCTGTCCCTGCTGCCCGCGGGCGGTAGCGGGGATGGGGAAGTGCCAGTCTGCGGGCAGGCGCGGACCTCTAGCGGCACTGGAGGAGCCCGCCGGGTGCAGGGCGGGCAGGACCGGGCCAGTGTCACGGGTCAGCCCCGGGATCCTGCCTGGTACCCGGCGAGGACACTGCCGCCCCGCCCTGGTGACGTCATACCGCACACCCAGTGACGTCATCGCCACGCGCGCCCCGCCGGCTTTAAATTTTAAACCGGTGGCGGAGCCCAATCGGCTCCGTCCGCGCGCTGGCCCCGCCCACCCTATCGTCATTGCCCCCCGCCAATGGGATGGCAGCGCTTGCCGCGCGGCCGGCCAATCAGCAGAGAGCACCCCTCAGGCCGCCGCGCCCCTTGGTCCTCTCGCTCCCCTTTCTCCGCCAATGGGATGAGGAGGCGCGAGGAGTGGGCGTGGCGGATGCACCACGGCAGCCAATGGGGGCCCGCGCTAGCCGAGGGCGCGAGCGGCTGTGCCGGGCGGGCGATGGCGGCGATGTCGTGAGGGGTCCGCGCCATGTCGTGCTCGCACAGCGCCGTGTTCCTGCTGGACACCGCCAGCCCGGCGTGCCGCGAGCGGCTCCAGCGCGGCGCCCTCCGCCTCCTCACTCTCCTGGGCTGCCGCTTCGGCCTCTCCTGCCTCCGCTGGGCCTTCCGATTCTTCGACTCGCTCGGCGGCCGCGGCGGCGCCTCGCGGGGCGGTGGATTCCGCCCGCCGGGGCCCCGTGCCTGGGAGCGGTTCGAGGAGGAGCTGGCGGAGCGGCTCGGGGCACGGGCCCCCGCCGCCCTGCCCGGCCCCGCGCCGCGCGCCGCCCTCACGCACAGCGGGCTCAAGGAGACGCTGCTCGACTTCCAGTGGGACCGCCCGGAGATCGTGTCCCCCGCCAAGCCGCCCCGCAGAAGCCGCAGGACGGGGTTGGACGCCACAGAGCCCCCGGAGGCACCGCCCGAGGGCTTCGTGAATGCCGTGTTCCTGTTCTCCCCCTGCCCGCACTCGCGGAGGGAGCTCCGGCAGTTCGTGTCGGGGAACGACGCCCCCTTCTCCCTTGGAGAGCCGCCCACGGCGCAGGAGCTGGCGGAGAAACTCCTGCCCAAGAGTGTCCAGGAGTTGCTCGTGGAACAGAAAATCACCCTGTTCTGGGTGGACACTGCCGACTGGGCTCAGGTAACGAGGTTGGACCGCACAGCTTTCAGCTGTAAGCACTAGCGGGATATCTGCCACGCTGCTTTCTGGCATAAGTAATCTTTGGGTGGTAGGGAACCGTGCCAGGTTTCACTTACTGCCTCATAATCTTCAGCAAGGGGCTGAAATCTGGAATGGAGTCATCCACGTGGAGACTGAGATACATCTGCAGTGGAGTAGCTGTACAGTGTTTATTGATGGGATGTCTGGTGCTTTGACTTAGAGGGGTGTTACAGCTGTTCAGAGTTGCAGATAAGCAGCCTGAAGTTCAGGTGAGGAGATACCAGATTTAAAAAAATAGCTTGAAAATATTGCTAGCTTGTAGTTCACTGGGAATAGTCATTACTTTGTTAGGTTCCTATGAGAGCTGATAAACCACTCAGAACGCAGCGTATTTAGATGCTGTGTATATGTTTCGTATGCCACCTTTTCTGAAAAAGCACAATTTTTATTTGTTTGCATGAAAGCTCTCTCACTGCCAACCTTGAGACCTCTCTTTTACTTTTATTTCAGCTGATCGAATGCCCAGATCATGGTGGCTACTGGACAATGTTTGAAGTGATTTCTCAGATGGGAGGCACCATTTTGCCAGCTGAAACCTTGGTGCACTGTCTGAGTCACCCCAGGGAAGATGCTGCTCCTGGCTTTCTTGGAGACTCCAGGTTCCCAGTGCCACGGGCTGTGCCTTGGGCCACACTTCTGCCCCTGGATGCGACTTTGAACTGTTTGTTCTCCAGGCCATCCGTGTATCGATCAGTGTTTCCCCAGCGAGAAGGAACATTGTTTCTCAGTATGCCAGGTAATAAAAAATGGAAAGAAAAACATAGATGTGCGTGGTAGTAACTGATCTCTCATGCAGGGTCCTTGATGAGCTTTCTTTAGAATAGTGTGTGTAGAAGTAACTTCACATTTTTAAAAGCCTAGGTGTTTTTCTTGTAAAGTTCTGCCTGTGCCCTACTTCTGATGTAAGAACTGTGAGCCTATGTTTCTGATTTAGCTTCTTCAGTCTTCCATGCTCCCAGAAATATGGATGAGGAGCTCTTTGCTGGTTGCACCTTATAGAGGTGTACTCCCTTTTCTCATACAATTATTGAATTTAGCTAAAATAAGAATACAGATTAAAAGCCCCTTCCCAAGAAAACAGATTAGCTGTAAAGCAGCATGCAGTATGCATGGGGTCTTTTTTTAGTGGTGCTTCTATGCACTCAGCTCCTTGAGAGCCTGAGAAGAAGGTCAGTTCTGTAACACACTTACTGTAGAGTACATTCCCTCTTTAATCTTGAACTCACTTTTTTGACATAGAACTTGTCTCTTCACCTAGATGGAGAAACCTTTTTACTTGCTTTCAGACTTTTACTTTATCCTATGTTTGCACAGGAGGGAAGAAGAAGGAAAGCTGTGCTGTGATCCTGGTACCTCTTGCCATGAGCCAAAGACAACTACAGTGTCCAGTCAGCATCTTCCTGAAAGGAAGCTTGACAGGTTGGAGCTTGGCACAGTCTGGTCACTTCCTCACAGAGAGCTGGTTACTGCAGAGCTCACAGGCTGAGCAGGGAAAATGTAACAGGTCTCTGTTTCATCAGCTGTTGAGGAGTCTGATGGCTGAAGAACTGCACATGGTAAATTTTCCTCTTTGCCTTAAACTGATACCTGCTCTGAAATGAACTGTGACAAAAGGGGTGGCAGTATCATGTTGTGAAGACAATAATAGACATTGCTCTGCAAATTGCTCATTTGAAGTGAAATTCAGAACTTTTTTTTTGAGATCATGTAACTATAACCTGCTTGAAAGTATCCGTGCTCCTTAGGTCTCTATTTCTAGGTAATGTAAACTCCTTTGCCCTTTTTTTTTTCCTTTTAAAATGCAGATTGCTGAAATATCTCTGTCTAAAACTTGGTGCCCCTGCACTGCTGTTCTTTCACCGCTTTCTGAGGATACTGCAGTTCTGACTGTGCTTGGTCCTGAGAAGACTGCTGAAATTCAGGGATGCAGCCTTCAAGGAGCTGTAGTGGAAGACTCTTCCCAAGACTGTGCTACTCACCTGCCGGAGATTGTGAATAGTGTGTTGAGTAAAATTGACATGTCAGTGGAAGATTCTCTGGCCAGTCTGGGTAGGTGTCAGGAAATGCAAAACTCTCAGTCTTTTGATCATCTCCAGATTTGCAGTGGAAAAAAATCTAAAGTTGATGATTTTCTCCTTGAGGAGTCTCGTTTCTGGGACTTGTTCATTGTGTCATCTGTAGCTAAGGCCTTGTGATGTGATGTAGAAAGAAATCTGTATGAGTGTGCTGAGAAAGTTGCTTTTACATGTGTGTTTTGTGTTAGAGTGCATCTTCTCATCTTCTGATGTATTGGCTATGAAATTGTCTCTCCAGGATCAAAGGTTTGGGAACCTTTGTCTTAGAGCTTCTGAAGGCTGGGACCTTCTGCCACTTAGTTCACCTTTTCTCATTTTTGTGTATGTGTGTGTCTGCTTACAGGGGAAGAAACTCCAGTGCCAGAGTGGGTCCAACGGGAACTGTCCCATACAGGGGGCTGGCATCCGTCAGTACTGGAAGCGTGGTATCCTGCATCCAATGCTTGTGGAGCAAGCTCAGATCTGATGGAGTCGTTCAGGTATTTTTCTGAATGTCTCTGAGCAGTAATCAAGGATTTCTGCTTCCTATTGAGGGAGTATGGCTGTAGCATTGCTTAGAGTTCTAGAATTAAGTGCCTCTCTGCTGCTTTTATTTTTGTACTCAGTTTACTGGTGGCTTTATTACTCTAGTGGAGTAACTAGACAAAAGAAACTGGGAACAGGATTTTTGAGTATCAATTTGGATGGATTAAAATCTTGTAGTTTCAGGAGTTAAAAAGGTCACTTAAAAAGATCTTAAGCTATTTGGGAAATGACAAATTTCAGTTTTTATGGGATGGTAAGATCCAGTGCAAGATACTGAAGATGTGGTTGTGTTCTCACAGTTGGTGTTTATGGATTGAATAAGCTTGCTTTCTTCAAAGAGTTTGCTGAATGAAACAAAAGAGCCCAGTGCAGGATAGTTTAGAAAGGACAAAGCTGCTCATTTAGTTTTGTGGTACAAGTCAGTGCCACATCCATTGTACATTAATGTAATGCTTGTTTCCAGCATTTTAAGAGCATTTGGGTTTTCTGCATCTCCTAAGTCTTGGGGAACAGGTGCTAGAAGAGTTACTAGTGTGTGTTACTTGCGCTTTATTGCTGCAGACTGGAATCTAGAAAAACCTTATTTCTGTCCACAGGAGAGAATGGCTATGCCTCCTACTTCCACCTTTTTGATAATAGTATTGTTCTTTCATATAGGCTCCTGCAGGTTCCTTGTGCTAGCAGGAAGGATGATGCAGACCAGTCTGATGTGGAGCTCTCAGAAAGTCTGTCTGAGCTGTACCAGAGAAAATTCAGTGAAACCTCTGCTGCAGCTGGACCAGGAAATAACAAAAAAAGACGTGTGTATACTTTGTGATTATGTGTGCGTGTTGTCAATGAAAGATGATGCATGATCTCCAGAGATCTGTACTCATAAGTAGTACCATGCTTTAGATTTTTTTATTTAGGGACAGTCTCATTTACTTATTAGTATTAGGTTTGTCCTGTAGTAGAACCCAAATTTTTATAATTCAGTGCTGTGCAGTGACTGACAAAGGTGTTAAAAGCAGCATTCAGAGCTCTGCAGTTTAATTAGCTGTTTAAACAGGGATTGCTCCAGCTACAATTACTAGTAAATATTGCAACCTCTCAATTTTGTTGTAATTAGAGAGATAAAATACTTTTTTTCTAGAAGGGTTTAATCATTGCATTTCTCTACACTAACTACAGTTGACTTTACCCTAGCCTAATGTATTGCAAGTTCTACTCTGTCAGCTGTTTCTATTTCTGTGACATAAGTTTGCTGCCTATGTATATAACTTTGATTGAACCTATATAAGTTCTTAGGCAGAGCAATATGGACTTGGCTTTTTATTTAGAGAAGTAGCTGCCTGCTACACTGGCTATACATTGATTTAATGAAGAAATACCAACCATGTTTTCCTCTACGAGGTTATTAAGTTCACAATAATACAGAATTTAGAGTTGTTCTCTACCTTGGATGGAGTTCCTGCCCCAGTGTGCCTGATGCTAGAACTCTCTCTTGTGGCATTGCAGGTGGTGTTCCCCGAACTCCAGTCAGGCAGAAGATGAAGACCATGCCCAGATCCCTGCAGATGCTCAATGTAGCAAGACTGAATGTAAAAGCTCAGAAGTTTCAACCTGATGCTGTGCCACCAGCAGTGAATGAGAAGGTTCCACAGAAGCTTTCAGCAAAAAGATTGGATGAAAAGGTGGAAGGAAAGGCAAAAGCACTTAAAATATCAATTGGTGTGTGTTAAGTCCTGTTATCTTTCTGTCCTGCTATATCCCATGTGAACTCTTGATATCCTGATACAGGAGTCATAGAGGATTTTTATGGAAAGGAGGGCAAAGGATAATAATGGAGTATTCAGTACCAAGGAGTAGATCAGTGTTTGAGTTTCTGTATCTTCAGCATGGCAAAGAGTCGACTTTTTTCCCACCCTTCTGCTATTTAGTTTTTGATTTTTTACAAGCTAGTGTTACAGATGCTTCTGGGGTTAGTTTCTTGCCTTGTATCCATCTGGAAAAAGCAATCAGTGTTTACTTTTTAAATTTTTTTAACCAAAAGAAATAGAGGGAAGCACTTATCAAGTTATAACTGGAAATGCAGTCCTATTTACTAATTAGGCTGAAATAAGTCAATTTCTTGACTGCTACAGTAGCCTGAAAGTTTGCTGACCTTAAGCAAACTTTATAGGATTGATTTAGCTTATAATATGTCATGGGCCCGGACCTGGGACTGGTTCTGTTAGTGTGCTGTGGTCTGTGGATGCATCATTGCTGGAAGAAATATTTACTATTACCTCCTCTGTTCCCTGCTTCAGCTGGAGTGAGTATTTTATCAGTGAGGTGTGGTGAACATGCATTTAGTTAATGGAGACCATTTCCTTGCAGACTTCCAAACAGAGGAGGAGCTGCAGTCCCACTTGACTGCAAGCTACCAGAAGGCTGTTGCTGATGGAATTCCCTCATCTCTATGTGCCCAGAATATGATCATGGCCATTAAAAGGTTCTTGAAGATACAAGATGCCAATGAGAAAGAGGTAGGTAAGAGCATGTGGGCAGGGTTGTTACTGATCTGGAAGTTATAATTTTTATCATTTTGGGGCAACCTTCCCTTCATGTTCCCTGAAGTTTTATGTGGAGTTGCACCATGGTCACTGACAGCTTGTATCTGTGAGGACTCAATAGTGAAAAACTGGATGCTTGTAAAATATAGGAAAATCCAGTTCAGTTATCACTTTACAACTTTGCTAAATATTGCAAGATGTCTTTTCTTTACATTAACCTCCTTACAAATTCTAATTTCAAGGACAGTACTTTAAAAAACACGTTCTTGTAAACTGTACTTCAAAGAAGGTGCATCTTTTGTTTTTGCATTACATGGCAAATATAGGCCTGGCTTTGCCAGGAAAGAGAAATTTTTCAAGGTGTTTCTTATGATCTTTAGCACTATTTAGAAGCTTAAAATAATCTGAAACCAAAACTGGTAAACCTGTGATTAATTTAACAAAAACACTATGAGAGACAAATCCAAAGTAGATCTAGGGTGAAGAGGCCTGAAGCTGTGAGCAAGAGACCTCTGATTTCAAGCTCTAATTTTTTCTATGTCATAACTTTGCTACTGAAAGGAAAAGTTATTCCTTTCCTTGAAAGAAAAGGAAAAAATGGAACTACTTCCAAAAGAATAGGTTGGGGGAATAACTTGGGAACAAGGGAGGAACGTGCCCTGCAGACAGGGAACAGTTTTGAAGTTCTTGCTGTCATTATGTGTCTGCAGGTGGCCTGTATGGGAAGAGTCAGAAACCATCTCCTGAAGACCAGCAAAATGCTCAGACAACAGCATGGCTCACAGAAGGAGACCAAAGTCAGAGAGTATGAGACACTGTATTTACTCCAGCTTCTGAGATACTGTGGAGTTGGTTAGCAGTTTTTCAGGGTGGCTTTTTTGTACAACTGGAAAAGTATTTACATGGGGCAAATATTTCAAGGGGACTCTCTGGTTGCAGTAAAACCATTTCATTAAATGCAAATATACCCGTGCTCTGTGATAAGCACTGCAGCTTGTTTCTGGAATGAGGCATCTCACTTGCCACCAGAATGAAATGCTGACTAAATTTTGCTGTCAAAAGGAACCACCTCTCTTCCCATTGCTTTTTTGAGCACACCTTTTGCAGTAAATCTGCCGTTTCCCTTGAAAAAGAGGTGATGGATAATTACTTGTTTTCTTAGGTGCCGACTCCAGGTATTTTTGCGCCTTGAGTTGTGCCTTCAGTGCCCTTCGCTGCAAAGCAACACTGAGGAAATGGAGCAGCTGTTAGAAGAGGCAAGTAAAGTACAAACCAGGTTGTCTTTCTGCATGGCACTGGAAATACAGACCTGGAACCTGCTTTTCCTTAGATTTTACACTAACACTTTATATTCCTTACTAAAATATCTCCTGCTGCAGCTGTCACACCTTAATCCATTTTGCCACCTGACTTTCTCTTCCAGGTCACAGATATGCTGCGCATTTTATGTCTGACTGAAGACCCAGCCTATCTTACAAAGTTTCTAGAGGAAATATTAGAATTGTAAGTTATTTAGTATGACTTACGTGTTGCTGGGGACTACAGTTTGGGTCGAATGTTGTCTGTGAGTAGATAGCAATCAACAGCTTTGATTTACTGTATCTTCGTAATTTTCAGAAATTTAGATGTGTTCTCTTTATTATTCTTATATTTTGGTTAAAGAAAAAGTAGCTGGTAAGCAAGTAAACTAATTTAAAAACTCAGTTGATATTCAGTTTGTTGTTTTTAAACTGACATATAAGAGCAAGGATTTAGTTCACACTTTGGGTTTGAAATACCAGCAGTTTTGAGGAGTGGTATATTTCATGTGGTTCTCTCTGATGCTCCAGGTATATGAATTCTATACCGAAGACCCTTGGAGGTATTTATTATGGTCTGGGTACACAAATACCTCCAAAGCTGGCATCAGTTCTGCCTTCAGACTTCTTCAGTGATGACTCCATGACTCTGGATAGCAAATCTCCAGGCCTTCCTCCCTCTTTATCATCTGTCTTAACTCCCAGTGCTGTTTGCACTGAGAGTGATCAGCTGGAGGAGCTGCGCACCAGATCTGCCAAAAAGAGAAGGTAGTCATTCCAAACAGGAGACAGCTTTTTGTTCACTATAAAATATACAATCTTTATTCTGTGTTTGTATCTTATGCAAAAGTAGATTTCAGGAGCATCTTCCATGGGAGGAAAAGCATGTTATGCTGTGCAGTAGCTGACCTGTATTGGTAAAGTTAGAAGTGATTTACTGGAGATCTCTCTGTTGGGGATTCTGTGTTCATATTAGCAAATTGTGAATGAATTCCGATACCAACCTGAGGAATAGCTTTTTATATTGCAAATCATATCCCAGTGTTGTAGTAAGTGAGGTATCAATGTAGTTTGCAATTTCAATTTAGGTAAACACTTTCTATCTCTTGAGTTGCACCTCAGTTTAATTGTCAGTAGGTTGATAACTCTGCTTTTCTGATCTTATTTTAACTTAATTTTTATGTATTTTCTAAAGGAATAATGTGTTAGCCAGACACAGGAGCATGACAGAAGCACCACAGAACTTGCGTCAAATTGAGATTCCCAAGGTAGCCAAGAACCCCATCAGAAAGGTAAAATTCTTCCAGAAGGATTGTCTGTGAGTTGTGATGCTTGCCTGCAAAAACTCTTGCTCTGTATTCCCTTAGTAAATGTGCCATGAACAGAGATCAAATTGTTTTGAAGGAGAGCTTGAAATAATATGTGGTTCAGGGCTTACAGTTAATGTTCATACTTACAACACTGCACTGCTGCTGAGGCTGATTTCTCATTTGTTTCAGGAGAACTTGTGTTCCTACCTTGCCGCTGAGAAGTCCCAGAAGATGCCTTTGCTGCAGAAAGAGGCAGTGCAAGGTATATTGACTTCTGGCTTTTTCATGGAAAGGTGCATCTTCAGCACATGTTGTCCCTGTAAATTTTACTGAGCCATGATGAAATTATGCTGAGGCATGCTGGAAATCTGAAGGAAGTTTTGCTGAGTTGTGCAAAAACTTTGAGGGGGAAAAAATATGCAGTATTCTGTGTACTCATACACAGAAAACTTAAATTTCGTGTCCTCAAAAGAAAGCCTTGACTCCTGAAATTATTTCCATCTTCCCTGTTCTGAAAAGAAAATGGGGACAAGAACAAACTATATCTGAAAATAGGAAATATCCCCGCAAATACTTCATAAAAATAAATCTCACATGTGTTCTTTGAACCAAGATGTGCTTTGGTTGAGATGTTGTGGTTCACCTAATGTTCCACATGGGACACTGTTTGCTTTTTCTGCTATGGCACCTGCTTGTAGCTTATTGATGGAATAATGCAATTAATACAAATTCAGAAGAGAAGGCTGGAATGGATTTAGAGGAGATATGTTCCAGTAGTGTAAAAAACAACTTTTCAAAGCTTTTTAGCCTCTAAAAAGTTGTCTTTCCATGCTGATATATTGTTCTATTCCTAGTGGCCTGACAAAATTACCTTTGTATTTTTTTTCTTCTTCTGCTTTTCCTTGTAATCTGATCTTGTCTTGCTTTTCTTGCCTCACAGAGGTTACAAAGGTAAGGAGGAATCTCTTCAATGAAGAGATACTTTCACCATCAAAAAGGTCGCTGAAAAAGATGCTTAGAAGCCAGTCAGTATCTGCTGTGGAAGGCCTAAAATACAAATCCGCCAGTGAAGGCAACAAAGGTAGGGTATGACTTGCACATGTAGGGTTGTTGTGGAAGAGCTTTTGTTAAAATTCCTATTTTTGCATTCTCAGTTCTATGAAACAATTATGATCTGTTTTTAATAAGGATAAAAGGAGGTCATTGCTTTGGTTGGAGGGTGAATAATGATGGTATTGAAACTGAAACCTGTTTTTACTGAACTCTTTACATCTCATAAAGAAAGTTAAAGTTAAAAATGCTTGGTTGAAAAAGGATCTGTGAAATAAAGACAAAGAATGAAATTATCTCAGTAGGTTAACTATGTCTGACATGGTACTACTAATAATATTGAGAGGGTGGGAGGGAGGTGTAGACACTGGACTGAAATAATGATAGCTTGCGAGTGCTGGGAGACAGCACAGAGATTCTATATTGACTGTCAAGCTTAAGCCTGTACAAAACTGTATTTATTTATTTGTTCCAAGTGCTTTATAATTGTGTGATGTTACAGCTCTTGCATGATTTTCAGATCATCGCAGGTTATTGACCAAGAGAGTTGCAGAAACACCAATACATAAACAGGTGTCCAGGAGACTCCTGCACAAACAGATCAAAGGCCGGTGAGTTCTTTCTGAATTTCTTCAGTAAATATTGGCTATCTAATTAATGGTTGCCTAATTAATGGCTATGAGCAGAATTACCAGGTATCGTTTTGGGTAAGAAGATCTTCACTTAAGGGAGTAAGAGAATCAGTGGAGGCTAAATGCCATTGCTTAAGTGGGGGGAAATTCTGCTTGCTTCATCATGAAAGTCAAGCTGCTTTAATTCTTGAAGCTAATGTCTGTTTAGGTTCAGTTGCTGATTCAAGGGCTTCTGAACAAAAGGCTCCTGCTGTATTTTGTGGACTCCAGGCTGGATTGTAGCGTTTTCTTTCATGTAAAACTGTTAGCTGTACATCTGGGGAGCTACCCATACTTAATTACATGTCAGTAGGAGGCAAAGTGCTCACTAATTGCTCGCTTAGAGTAGCCACAAAGCAATATATTGGTGTGGAATAGAGCACTGCTTTTCAGTCTCTGTGGCAAGTTCTGTACCTGTAAATGTGCTCAGTATGCTAAGCCCATAATGTCTGTTGTTTTTCAAGGTCTTCTGATCCAGGTTGTGACACTGGTGTTGTAGAAGAATCTCCAGAGAAGGCCATATATGGTAAGCACTGATTTTTTCATTAAAGGTGGTTTGGCTGTGTCGTAGCTCTTAAGATGAATGTGCTTTGATTTGGCGAATTCATGAGAAGTCAGTCCAAAAGTGTTATACAGTTCTGTTCTGACAGAACCACTTGCTGCTCAGTGCTTTAACCACTCTGTAAAGTAGAAGTTGAGAAGGAGAGGTAGATAGTAAGTCTTTTAAATGAAAAATGCAAAGGACTTGAAGGGTGAACAAGATTCTGAGCTGCTATAATTACTGTCAAACCAGTACATACTCATTTTTAATGTAACTTCACCATGTTGTGCTGTGACCTTGCTCTGATTTCTGCTGTAACAGACAGCCACCTGGTTCTGGGGAGTGTCTCTTATGCTGGCTACTGCTGTTCCTTTTCCCCAGAAGGGAAATAAAAACCAGCATGTCTGGGCAAGCAAGAAAATGGAATTGGTAGCAAAAAGAGACAAGAGCATTAAGACATCTTTTAATTTGGATGTAACTTGCATTGAACATGGCTTTTCCCAGTGTTCCTTTCCCTATAATTGCTAAAGAGGAATAAGAGTAATCATGAGGTAGAGGAGGGGCATCATACTTAAGAAGGAGATTTGTATGCATAAATATTCCAAATCCTCAAGAAAACTTAACCTTTTCTTCACCTGCTTGCCTTCCTGCGTGAGATGGGTTTCTCTAGAGAAGTTTCTTCTGAGATTATGTTCCTTGGAGTTGTGAACTGTTCCTGATGATGTGCCCATTGCTGAGGGGGAAAGAAGGCTCAATCTCCAATGTCCTTGCCTTTTCAGAAGCAGGTTTGAGAAGAAGCCCACGCATCAAACAGCTGTCTTTGAACAGGACCTGCTCTGGTGCTTTCTATTCCACTACACAGCCCAGCTCAAAAAATTCACAGCACCTCCACCAGAGTCAAGAAAAGGAGAGCTGTAAACTGCAGGATGTAGAAGGTACTGAGTGGGATTTGAGCAGACTGATATTGTTGATCTGAAAAGCTGGCATGGATAGCTCTGAGTTTGATTTGATTTGGCTCTACAAGAGACTGTAAGAAGCTAAAAGCTGTCATGTAATGTCTTCCGTAGACAGAAATTCATCCTCAGTAATTATTTTTTAATTGGTAATCTGAATTTTGAGGATGGTAAGGCAGCTATTTCTATGATGAATTCACTGCCAACTTAACAAACCAGTCAGGCCCATCTAACAGAATACCACTGACTGTCAGTCTGCATTCCTTAGATGCAGTGAAATCCTTGTAAAATATGGGACAGAAATCCTATAGCTTACTTTCAGTCTACTCTGTTGCAGCATAAAGCAATGACTGATGGGATCTTCTTTGCAGGCTTTCTCAGTAGGATTATCAGCTAAAAATGGTGACACTTAGTTCTTTATATTCTACTTATTAGAATCCTTAGTCATGAACCAGAACTATCTAAAGCTACAAGCTATAAATAAAGTAAGAGGCTGAGGTATTTTATGTCTTTTTTTACCATTGGAGCACTCTTTCTAGAGATGGATATTAATTTCATAATGGGAAATAACAATAATTCTGGTGATGCTTTAACACTTGGTTAGAAAAGAACATACCAGGGATATGAGCTTTTTACACTACTTTTCCACACATCTGATATGATTCAGACAATTGTGGCACGTTACTTTATGTTAGTTAAATTGTACTGTTCCATTTTATAGGCCTTAAGCAGCATTCAGAGAGCCCCCCTGTCCAGACTCCCAAGAGGTTTTTCTTTGGTGCAGTCATTGACATGTGTAGTCCTGCAGTGAAGCATTCACCTGGGAGGAGGAGAACAAGAAAAGATTCCTTACACTTAGAGGAGCTTCCCTCATGTCAGGTAGAAACAGTTACCTCCCTTTCTCTTTCTTCCCATCCTCATTTTCTCCTCCATTCATCAGCATCTTAAATTTAGTGTTTGTTAAGTCTCATCCAATGGGTTTTTTACGTTTCAAATCTTGGGAAGTAAATATGAAGATTGATAGGTAATACTCTTTATTTTATTATTCTTCGCCTGCAGACTCCTGGAAAAGCACCTAATAAATTTGCCCAGAAGCCACTAAATTCTGCCAGTAAGCTCCCAAGGCGATCGCCTCGCACTGTCCACAGGACACCACAAAAGCTGGAGAAGACACCTGGCAAAAGTCCAGCAGCTAAGCAGACTGTAGCTAAATGTTTGGGAAAGTACTTTTCTCATCCTGCACAAAGGGTCAAGTCTCCATCTGCACTAACTGACAGCAAGAGAGCTCACTTACTGCAAGTAGCTGCTGAGGACTGTTGTGCAGCACTAACACTTTCCCCTCCTTGCAAAGAGCCTGGCTTGCAAACACCAAAATGTGAAGGGTTCACGGGGCTCAATGCCCCTGTATTACCTCCAACAGATTCAAATCCAACTGCTTCTTCTTCCCCCTCTGCCAACCAAGAAGGGTGTTTTACTGAACTTCAGACTCCAAGACGTTCCTTGAGGTACCTCTCAAAATTAGCATCTCCAGTTAGTGCTCGGAGGCAGATCCTCACAAAGGAAATTCAGGTGCAGTCAGATCAGTTATCTGAAGCACCTAAAAGGACACCCAGGAAACTTGAAGATCCAGGTTCAAAGTTATGTACCAGTCCACTGAGTACAGAAATACCTCAACTTGCTGTGAGGCCAGAGCCTCTCTGCAGTTCTCCATTCTGTGAAAGTTCCACAAACACTGTGACAAGCTGCTCTGCTTCCTACAGGCAGGCTGGGGAGTCTGACTGGGAACCTGATACATCTAAACCATCTTCTCAAAAGACTCCGGGTATTACTGGCACTTCACTGAGGGCCCTGCTTCACACATCCAAGCAGGCCAAACGTGAACCAGGTTCTAGAGGAGAGAGCCTCACATGTGCAACACTTAGAGAAAATGAGAACAGTCATCATGATAGTGGTGGTAACTGTTCTGTAGAAAGCCTTCAGCTTCATCAGTCCCAAGTTGCTGAAAATACTTCTGTATTGGAGAAAAATAAACAGATGGATAGAGTGTCTCAAAAGTCTCCTTCAAGGGAGAACTTGGAAAACCGTTTGTCTCCAAAGCCTTTTGCTGGAGGGCAGGAACATGCACAGGATGCTGAGAGAGATTCTGAGCCATCAGTTAAGGGGGAGAACTGCAGTGCAAACACCTGTGAGTCCTTCCTAAGTGATTTGCAAACAGCTAGTGATGATTTGGAAGCAAGAACTCTGCTGAGGGAAGAATATATGGGACTGAAAGCTCCGAGTCTGAAGAGACGTTCCAGATCTGCCCTGAAAATTTCGCCTCCCATGCAGAAGTCTCCTGCTGCCTATTCCCTGCGCTGCACTGCAGACAGGAGGCAGCGGGAGGCTGCGGCACGCATGGGAGAGCCTCAGTTCGTAGCCAAGCTCTCCACTCCTGAAAGTCGTTGCAAACTTCCTTCTGCCAGCTCGCCGACATATGAAGTGGAAATGGAAATGCAAGCTTCAGGCCTGCCCAAGCTTCGCATTAAGAAAATTGGCTCTTGCTCATCGTTGGAAGTTCAACCTGAAGCAAGTGCTAGCAAACCCAGGGGAGGAGAAAGCCCCTTCAGTGATTTTGCTATGACCTGGTGCAGCAAGCACCCAGGAAAACTAGCAGCTGCCTGTGTTTCTCCATCCTGCTGCCGTTCTTTCCATAGTACACCTGGGAAAGGTGCAGGACAGACCTACATATGCCAGTCATACACCCCAACAAGCTGTGCCTCTACTGTCACCTCCCCATTCCCATTGGAGGCAGGAGTTCTCCGGACACCTTCTCCAAAACAGAAGGGGAAGACCACTCCTGATGCCATCAATGACTGGCCTCGGAGGAAGAGAGCAGCAGGCAGCACTGCTAATGTGAGCTGTGGTCAGAGCGAGAGGAATGCTGATGAACGGACACGGGTGTCAGCAGGCAGAGAGAGAACCATGAGGGTCTCAGAACACTGCAGCAGCAAAGTAACAAATACTCTTGGGGAATTCGAACTGGAAGGGATTTGCAGGCTCCAGGATCAGGCATCTCCTGGTGACTCTGAACCGAGGGCTGATGAGGACTCTGCCATGGGAACTTTTGGCTTGAAATCTCGGAAGCGAGTCTTTACTTACCTATCACCAGAAAAGGAGGAGAATCACAGTGCCAAGAGATCATGTGCTGATAGGGGCAGCTTGGATCTCACTGGCTTTTCCACAGATGAGGGCAACAGAAGTAAATCAAGGACAGACTCTGTACTTCCTGAGAAACCAGGAGTGTGTGCTCTCAAAACACTGGAGCAGCACAGTTCTCTAGGGGATGATGATGTCTTCCTTTTGTCAGGTAATTAAATGGCATGAAAGACACTCTATTGAAATTCAGATGTGGTTAAAAATGGAGGTTAGACTAAAAGAAGAACACAATTGTTTTCTTTGTAGTTATCTGAGGGAGAGCAAGGTGAAAGGGCAGTGGCTTGTAGATGACATGGAAGATAATTATGTGGAAGACTGGATATGAGGAGTATTAATGATGGAAGAGAGAGCAGAGAAATATAAAAGACCAGGAGGCTGGGGGAACTAAAAGGAAAGTTTGAAAACTTGAGGAGAGAGGATCCCAGTTGCATCCAGCTGGTGATTTGTTCAGGTCTGTGTTGATGCCACTGGCTGTTTCTGCCCAGCATCCAGCTCTGAAGCCAAAAATCTTAAGTGTAAAGCTTTGCTGCTTCAGTGCTTCAGACTGGAGTCTTGGTGGAGTTAGTCCTGTGGATGTTGGTGTTTATTGGTGCTCCAGTTGTCTCTGCCTGTGGTGGTGGGCCCCTTGAAAGTGCTACCAGGGATGATTCCCTTGCTAGCAATAATGTGTCAGTAGGTGTATAGGTCTGAGCTGCCTCTTTGCTTTTGCTGTGGGTACAGACACTTCAGCTAATCTTGGTGAAACAGGCTGTTCAGCTCTGTTGCACAAGGCCTTGTGAATTTCAAATACTTAATCCAGTATTGTAGAAATTACAGGGAGCTGTGGCAGGTGTTGTTCTGCAGTCATTGCACTAAGCTTTGCTGTCTGTTTTCTCTTGCAAGATTTGTATACAGAGGCAGTGTCTTACTCAGCATTATCACAGAAATAGGGCCAAACCTTGAAGCAACATTAATCCATATTCAGGACATGAAGTAATAGCAGTGCTTAGCCTTAAGACGGTCCCGTAAGAGACTCTCTGTACCTACAGGCCTTGTGTTTATATTTTTAGATCATTGTGGTTGTAGCAGTTTTCTTACAGGAAATGTGAATTACCTGTGTTTAATACAAGTGAAGTGATTTTCTGCTAAACTAGTTAAGAAAATTTAATGTGCTAAGAGCTGATTCCAGACTGCCATTTACCTTTCTCAAATGCTAAAACATCACTAATGCACCACAAATGCTAAAACAGCCTCCTGGCACAGGCTGTACTTAAAACACCACTGTGACAGCCTAGAGTTTGTTTCAGATAAACTCAAAGGATCACTTACACTGATGGCAGTTTTGAGGTAGCATAAAGGCTGTGTGTGATGTTAACATTTGAGTTGTTGAGTGGTTTTGCTGCAGCATCTCCCTGTGCTTCTCCAGGCTCCACTCCACCCTTGAAGAGTGGACTTTCTGCCAGCAGCCTTGTAGCCCTGACCCAGTCTCCACTGCTGTCCCCACCGCCAGCTCGGAGAAAGCGTGTTCGAGGTAAGCACAGGAGAGGAAAGGCTGGGCTCTCTGCTGGCCTCCAGCTAATAAGAACAAAATAATGCTGTGCTAGGGGTTGGGCTTTGGGCAGAAAACCTGTGACTGTATCTGCCACTGCTGTGTTCAGTGTCTCAATCTCACATGCTTACAAGAAACATGGCATGAACTGGGAAGTTTGGGAGGAAAGGTAGCAATGAAGAGAGCAGCTACATGGGAAGTGCAACTTCCAGTTCTTGTCTCCATTTGGTATTTGGCTTCTTGGAATCACCAGTGAATTCTGATAAACTGTGGCTTTTGTGTATTCTTTCTGTTGTTGTAGAAGAGGAATCTGATGCTGTCCAAATTACTGCCAACCAAGAGCTGTCTCCATTCCACATCATGGTTTCCAGGAGGCGTCGCCTTAGCAGGACTTACTCAAGGAAAAAGCTGCTCAGCTGAAGTTTGGAGCCAGGCCAGCATGGAAAACTTTGTATTATCCTGGCTGTACAACACACCTTTTAACAAAGACTGGAGTTTGGTGCTGGACTGGGGCTGCCTTGTGTTGGGAGGAGACTGGATGCAAGCACATGGCAATAGAAATAAGGACCACTCTAAAAATTTATAGTTTCTTTCATCCATTCAAAGCCTAGCTTGGTCTTTCTGCTAATGGAAACTTAGAGTGAGTTCTGCCGTGGAGGTCCAATTCTCCCAGGTCAAGAGGGAGAACTGCCACTTTTCTACAGCTTTCTTGTAAAATAAACTGATACAAATTTTCATTGTGTCCTTTAATCCAAAATCTGTCTTTGGCTTGAGGGATGGGGGCTGCAGGAAGTAGGATGCTGGAGGCAAATGGGTACAGAACAAGCTGCCTGCTCCTGCTGTGTCTTGTCCTGATACTAAATGGATCCCTCTGTTAATTGCATCCAGTTTGCCATGGCTCAGTGGAAAATAACAAGCGGATTAATTAATTAGCCAAGTGCCAAGAGTACAGAAAAGGGGAAATATAATTTAACTGGGAGCATCTTTGTAGATCATGAATGGTTTGGTGTATCCGCTCCTGGCTACTGCTGGATAAGCAGATGCTGATGGAATGACTTCATTGTCCTTTTCTGCAAACTTGCAGTAAGCCAGAGAGAATTGGCTGGGGAAGTGTCCTTGAGAAGTGAAACTTGGAATAACTGAAGATGAGTTTCAAGACTACTCCAAACCAAACTGAGTCATGGATTAAATAGTGATTTAGTTGCCTGTGACACATTTGTGTTCTAACCCCATGAAGAGAGCAGGGGCTGTGGTTCAGTGCCTGAGATGTAGCCTACAAGGGGCTAAAATTGTGCATAATACTGGAAGGGCTGAATTTTTTCCCCTGGGATAGTGATCTCTTTGTGCATAGCAGGATCTTGGGGAAGCCACCCCACTGTGTCTACTGACTGCACAGGAAGTGGAGATGAAGATGGTATGAAGTCGTTCTACAACAAGGCATGGGAAATCAGAGGTTTGTAAGGTGCCTTTAAGGTTTAGAGGGACTAGATGGGATTGAGTGGAGCTTGTTTCCTGGACACGCTATTTGTTGCAGGAAAGCTGTGAATTTCCTGCTGGGAAGAGGGCTGGAATCCTGTGCTTAAGTGACTGTTTTGCTTCTGGGAGAGCTGCACCTGCTTCAAGGATGTGGAGTGACACAAGCTTGGAACTCCAAATCTACTACTCACTTCTAAGTAGGATGGATTGTTATTTTCCCTATTGAGGGTCCTGTTTTCAACAACAGGAAGTACTGTCTGAACTTAATCTTGCGTAGCTCAGCCACAGACAGAGCCCTCAATAATATCCCCCCCACCACTGTCACACCACTATAGGCAGGGTCAAGGATGTAGGAGATCAGAAGGTGGTTCTTATATCAGATGCTACCTTTTAACTTGGTGCGTTACTCCTTAAGTAGTGGTTGTGGTAGCTGTTCTCATTTCAGGCTGAAGCAGTGGCTTGTTTTTAGAGTCAAGTGGTCAAGCAGCCCTTTGGCCCCTGCCCCTTGCCCTCTTAAAGCAGATATCTGGGTTTTCATTTCTTGCCCTGCAGGGTCAAGGATGTAGGAGATCAGAAGGTGGTTCTTATATCAGATGCTACCTTTTAACTTGGTGCGTTACTCCTTAAGTAGTGGTTGTGGTAGCTGTTCTCATTTCAGGCTGAAGCAGTGGCTTGTTTTTAGAGTCAAGTGGTCAAGCAGCCCTTTGGCCCCTGCCCCTTGCCCTCTTAAAGCAGATATCTGGGTTTTCATTTCTTGCCCTGCCAGAGTTACACTTAGTCTCCCTGAGCTGTCAGTGTTAAGGTGCAGGATTGTATTTAGTCTGTCTTAAATCCAGACTGGAAGCTCCCAAGAATATGAAAACCCTGCTTAAAGCAGCCAAGAGGCTGCAAGAGAAAAACAGAACCAGAGTTACTTCTATCACAGACATTTCAAGCAATTCTACTGCTAGCTGCAGATGCTCTTCCTGTGGCAATTTAATGTAGGAGGCCTGCTAGATGTGGCTGGGACTACTTCAGATATTTAAACATTAGGCCAACAGAGTGGCAGCAGCTGTCTTCCCATGCAGTGAGATTTAAATACAAGTCCTTTCCTACATACCCGGAGTAAGTGGCCCTTTTGACAAGTGACCATGTCATAAAACTCACTCTGCTTTATTAGAAAAGTTATAGTAGAAATGTAAAAAACCCAACGTTACTACAAAAATGTATGTACAAACTCTGCAGGACTGCAGAGCATCTCCCTCCAAGGCTGCCAGGGCTGAGCAAGCCCTTCAGCTGAGAATTCCACATTGTAAACAAGTTTTTAGTGTTAAGAGGCCTGGAAGGAATGTGTCTCCTGCTTCACAGACTTTAAGCTGCTGAGGGAGCAGAGGAAAAGCATCCTGTCAGTGCTGCCTGGACTGGCAGCAACATGGAGAATGCAGATTGGTGCTCCCAGCCTCACACACTCCACTCCCTCATGGTAACAAGTCACATCTTTCTCCTCTGCAGGCCTCTGAAATGTAACAGGGTTGTAGCCAGGCTGGCTTGTGGGGTAGGAGGGCTCTCAAACTCCGATCAGCAATCGCTGCTGCTCCTTGCCCTGTGCCAGGTGGGTGCTAAGCCTGGCTCTAGAGTGGGTTTTTCCTCACATCTATCATGGCTGGGTGATAAGGCACTGGGCTCATGTTGAGGCTGGCTCTGCGCAGCTCCCGGCGGGGTTTGGGAGCAGGAGCCAGGCTCCGTGGTGGGAGCAGCTCGTGGGGCTGCCCTGCTCGCAGCGAGTGCTCTGTGTCCCTCTGCCGAGGGTCGCCGGGGCTGTCGCTGGGCAGCGAGGAACGCCTCCATGTCGAGGGCAAAGGGGCGTGCACCAGGTCCCTGCTCTCCTCCCTGGCCCGAGGGCTCTCTTCAGCTGGAGGCACGGGCTGCTCCCTCAGGCACAATTCCTCACAGGTGCCAAGCTCAGGGGCAGCTCTCTCCCCAGCCCCATGAATGCTTCTCTCCATCCCTGCTGGGAAAAATGTGGGTACAGTGAGGTGAATATCAGGATCTCTACTTTCCTCATCAAAATTGGCGCCAGTATAGCAGTTGCTGAAGGACCTATACATGCACTGCTCGGGACTGCTCCAAGCTCACTGCCGGGCATGGGAACTGAACCTCCCTTTTAACTTGGCAGGAACAGCAAAGCCCTAGCCTGGGTTTCCTCTCACCTTTGGTCTGCCCAGGGTGGAGGTTCATGTTACTCAGTCTCTGGTTCAGCTCCTGGTTTGCCCACATGTAACGGCTCAGCTCCTTTTCCAGCATTTGAATCCTTGCCTCATACTGCAGCTTGCTGCTGGCCAGCCCCTCGTCCATGTGCTCTACAAGAAAAAACAAGGCTATTTCAGCCTGGGAGCCCTGTGAAAGACAAAAGTAGTAGCTCTGCTGCCCATTTGGAGAGCTGGGGGGTTACCACGGCTCTGCTGCAGCAGTAACTGCATGTTCTGCTCGTGCTCCTTCTGCTGCAGGGTGAGCTGGCGGTCCATCTCCAGGCGCTGGCGTTCCACGGCTGCCTCCAGCCAGTACACCAGCTGCTGCTGCTCCTCCAGCTGCATCTCCAGCTCTGAGAAGGCAATGTGCTGCCTGTGCTGATCCTCTCGCAGTGTCACCACCTGGCCAGGGCCCAAAAGCAAGGAACACTTCAGCTCCTTCATGCCTGGGAAGATTTCCTGCCCCACTGAGTCCCAGTCACGTTAGTTTTTTGGTACAGCTAGTAGTGCTGGGATGTCAGAGCAAGGTGTGGCTGCACTGATGTGGCAGAGCCACTGCAGGGATCCATGCATCCTGTGACTAGTTAAACCTCTCTCCCAGCTGGGGGTCATGGTGCTATGGCTTTGTGGCCTGACTTTACAAGGCAAAACTACAGTATGATGCAAGGAGAAAGCTTGAAACTGAGGAAAACAAGAGTTTGGTCAGATCGTAATTTCTGTTAACAAGTGTGTTCAAGCTGTGTTATGTTTATTATGTGTTCTGGCTGGCTAATAATGCTATCTCTAACAGCCAGTAAATGAAATACAGCTCCCACCAGCACAGAGGGCAGTTGTCTCCCACCTTGTCAAAGTACTTGCAGAGCAGAGCTCGTGTCTCGGAGGAGGAGAGGTAGCTGAGCTTGGCCATGAGGTTCATCTCACACTGGGACAGCAGGCTGGCTGAGGCCCGCAGGACTCGCTGCCTGCACGTGATGGACTCATTCTTGTACTCTATGGCTGCATCCAGAGCCTCGATTGCCTCATCCAGCTGGAACAAGATCCGTTCTTCCTGCCAGGGCAGAGCTGTAGTTACTGAGGAGCAAAGGGTTTGCTCTGTCTCACCCTGCCCTAACTTTCCTTGTCATGTCAATAGTGTTGGTGAGAAGCTGAGAAATGCACAGTTTGGGATGCAGGGGAGCATCTGCCAATGACCTCATGCTCTTTACTTCTGTCCTACAACCTCCTGCTCCCCAGCCCCAGCAGAGGTACCTCTGGGGACAGCAGCGTGCCCTGGCGCAGCTTGTTGTCAAGCTCCAGCCTCTGTTTGAGCAGCTGGTCCTTCTCCTGGCGCAGGCTGTTGATCTCCTGGCGGATCTGCTGCTGGTCTTGGGCGCTGCCGTGGCGCAGCTGCCCGTTCTTCTCACTCAGCTCCTTCTCCAGGTGCTCCAGGCGGCTGGACACGCGCACTATGTCATCTGTCAGGGCCTGCAGCAGAAGATGCTCAAGGGGATCTGCTCTGAAGGCAAGTCAGGCCCTCAGCCCCATTCTACTTTCTCTCTAGGTCAAGTGACCCCCCAGGCAGACATAAGCCAAGGGCTACCAAACCAACAAGCTCAGAGGCACAGGACAACCAGACTCTTTCATAGAGACAAGATTTCCTACCCACTTCCCAATACCACCTCATCCTGGCCTGCAGCCCTCTTCCAGAACCAGGTCTTCCAGTCTCCACCTCTGCTGGAAATCAAGCAAAGGGTTGAGGTGTCACACTCTTGTCCTACCTGGCTGGAGCGCAGCCGTTTGCTCTCCAGGCCATTCTTCTCCTGCAGCAGGGCTTCCTTTTTGGCCACAATAGCTTCTCGCTTCCTCAGCTCATCTTCCAGCTCATCTAGGGCCCGGCGCTGCTCGAGAACTTTGTCCATTTCCATGTCCAGCCACTTCTTCTGTTCCTCAATTTTCTGATTGAGGGAGAAGCAAAAAGCGTGTGTGTGTGCAGACAGCAGCAGCAATGTCCAGGACTGCTGGACTAAAGAGCAGTGGGATTGAGATCTGAGCAAGAGTCCCTATTCCATCTCTGCTAACCCCCATTGCCCAGACTTCAGTTTTTATCCTTCCAACTCCTCCAAGAGGCAGAGCTAAACTCAATTTCCAACTGTCAAGGAGTTCTTGGAGGGCACATCCCTCACCACCCTTCTGCTAGCAGACAAAATTTCAAAGCTTCTTTACCAACAATTTAGATGAAATCCTGTTTCTGAGGCTAAGACAAGATCTTAAGTCCTCTGCTACTAGGTACAAATGACTTTATGGACTGTCCTTCTCACGGGTGGGATGGGCTTAGATCCCTGTTTTCAACACTGTCCCATCAGCCTGCAGTCTGCCAAGCATCCCCTCTGAACAGGAAAGTGGAGACAGGCTTGCTGTCTGTACCTGCTGCTGCTCCAGGCTGATCACAGAACCATTGCTGCCACTCCGCCGCTTCCTCTGGAAAGCCGCAATTTCCTCTGTTTTGATGCGCAGGATTTTCTGGTGCTGCTCATGCTTCAGTTCCAGTTCCTGCATGTGAAAGAGCAGCCGTGAGCAGGGAGGGAGTGGGAGATGTTTGTCCTATGGTCAGGGGCTGAGGGACAGGTTATGTTGTCCTCTAGCTCTTTGGATACTGTCCATCTCCATGCTCTCCAAGACAATCACAGACCACATCAGAGCGCACCCATTGTCATCCTCACAACCACCACAGTAGCACAGCTGGTCCTGCTCTCTCCTACCTTGACTCGGTGCTGTCCCTTGTTCACCTCTGTCTCCAGCCGCCGTTTCTGCTCGCTCTCCTCGCGCAGCCGCCGCTGCAGCTGCCCCTGCTGCCGCCGCATCAGCTGGATGTTCCTCTCCAGCTCCTGCACGCGCTTCTCGCTCTGTGCTGACAGCGACACCAGCCTCTCTGTCGCCTGCTTCTTCCTGCACAGAACCTGCCAGAGGGTGAAAACCACCCTTGGCCTCAGCATCTCCTCTCTTTGCAGAGATGCCCCCAGCTCTGCCCCTGCTCAGCGCCGGGGTGGGCAGAGCCCTTCCCCCTCACCTGTGCCTTGCTCTGTGCGGCCGCCACACGTGTGCGGAATTCCTGCAGCTTGCGCTTCTCCCCAGGGTCCCACGGCTCTTTGCCCTCCAGCTCCTGGAGCTGCTTCTGGCTGTCGCTCAGCTCTGCCCGCACCTGCTCTGCTTCCTGCTCCAGCTCACTGATCTTCTGGCTGTACTGCCTGTTCAGAGCCTGGGCGTCCTTGCCTGCAACACAGCCCCCTCTCTCACAGCCAGGATCCTGACCCTTCCTCCCTCTCCCCAAGTATTTTTGGCTACCGAGACTGAATGTTCCCTTTCCCTCAGCCACTCCAGGGAAGGGACAAACCAGTGGGAAGGGTTTCTGTCAGCTGGAGGGATGGAGAAACAAAGCCCTGCTGCTTATAGGGGAAGAGACTCAGCACAAGCAACACAGGGAGAGAAGGTAAGGATGGAAGAACGACTTCACGACTAGGAGGAAGTTTCATGGGAAATGGGTGCATATTCCTGCCAGTAGCTCTGCACCTGTCTTAATGAGCTCCGTGATCAGCTCCTCCTTCATGCGGATGTTGATTGCCAGCTCTCGAATCTTCTGCTGTGCTTGCACCAGCCTCCACTCAGAGTCCTTCCCTGCCAGGCGCTCCCAGGAACCAAGCAGTGACTCCCGCTTCCCACAGACCTCTGGAATACAGATTCCCAGGTCAGGAAATTCCTATCTTAGCAGACAGGTGACAGAAGGATAATCTGATCTTGGATCTGTAGCTGCAGTCTGGCACAATATTGCCCAGAGTCACCTGAAGCTTCCACCAAAACACACGCCCTCGCCAGACCCTATGAGTTCAAGTTTCTCCTTAAAAAAGCAGCTGGGTTCCATTTTTGCTCCATTTTTGTCCTCTGGGCACATCCAGGTGGGACATCAAGAACACCCAGTGAAGCACCAGCAGCCCATGGAAGATTGTCCAATAACCTATGGTTGCTACTTGCCTTTCGACAGCTCCAGCTGCTCTTCCTGAATTGAGTGGGCATTGCCTTCACTTGGCTCCTCGCTCAACTTGAAAATCTCCTTCTTGCTCAAATTTTGGATCCCATTTCTAGAAGGAGAAACAAATTAATCAGTTTGGTCCGGGCACTGCTAAAGCTGTTCCCAGTAAGGACCCTCATGATCCACAGGTTTCAGAATGAGATGGAAACAATAGCTGTGGTCAGGAATTATGGTAATGAGCTCCCCAGGGAGCAGAAAGGCATCTCAGCAACATCACTGACCCCACAGGCAGCATTTGCCCTACATCACCTGTGAGAGCTGAGCCACAGTGGTGGGACAGCCAGGTCACTGCCAGGGCACTGCACAGGGACAGCTGGCTGGGACAGCCCCAACTCACCGGCACTGGGACAGGGACTGTTTCTGTTCCCATTCCTCCATCTCCTCTCCCGAGGACAGTTCTGATGGCTTCTCTGAGTCCTGGCTGAGCTCCCTCCTCTGCACCACCTCTCTGACCTCAGAATCGCTGCTCAGGCGCTGTGCATGGTTTGGGTGCCAGCCTGCTGGCTCCTCCTTCTGCAAGGAGGAGCTGCTGCTGAGCTTCTGAATTGGAAAGAGAGGAAACAAGCTGTGTGAGAGCCAGTGTTAGAAAAAGCGGCTCCCAGCTGAGCATCGCTGCTATACATAAAAGTAACAAAATGGATTGAGTGTATTTTCAGGAGAATCGGTGTGTTGCCAGACCCAGCTGCCTGTGCTTCTGCTGCTCAGGCACTGAACAAATCTGGGACTCACCCACAACATGAAAGCAAAAGCCTCAGTTTTGAAGCTGGGTTGTTTTTGCCAGAGTTGTAAAACTCTGGATTTGAATACTGAGCACAGTCCTCTGGACTACACTTCTGACAAGGATCACATAGAACAGCAGGGTGAAAGCTCTCCTACAGTGAAGAGCAGCCATGTGAAGAGGCAGCAGTTCTTCAATGGCACAGCCTTATGCCCTCACCTTCTTGCAAAGGGCTCTTCCACTCTGTTCAGGAAGCAGGCCTGAGGGAACCCCACCAAGGCCATGGGATGGGGCAGCATCCAGTGGGGCTGTGTGAGGTCTCTGGCTGGCAGTCACCAGGTGAAGATTTTCCAGCAGTCCTGGCACACACAGGTTTGGCATTGCCATCTCCAAGCGCACGTGCAGCTCTGAGATCTTATCCTGCTGCTCCTGCAGTTTGTCACTCTAGGAAACAATGAGAAAAATGTGGTTACATACATGTTGATCTGAGACCCACTGCAGAAGAACTTGAAAGCTGGGCTGAGTACCCCTGGGCAGGAAGGAGAGGAGTGGGGCAGGTCCCTAGAAAGAGAGCAGAGCCCAGAAATACCTGCAGCTTATACTGTTCCATAGCATCCTCCAGGGCAGCCAGGAAATCACGGTTCTCCTCCTCCAGGCGTTCCACTTGCCTCTGCAGCTTGGCCACCTGCTCATCTTTGATGGACTCACACTTCTTCTCAGTGCTCACCTGCTCCCCAAAATAAAAGAGAGGCAGCATCAGGATCCACCTTTTTCCTTCCCTTCCCATGCTGGACTCTACAAGGACACAACAGGTCTGCAGAACCAGGTTCTTCCTGTGCAATCAATCTCTCAGCTGCAGCTGAATCAGATTTCTTCCTGCCTGCTGGGAGGACCATGTCCTTCTGCCTCCCTAGGGCCTCCTGGACAGGTTACTTCTCCTGACCCTTCCATCATGCTGTGCGGGGGCTGCTGTGGCCATGAGATGAACCCAACCTCAGAGCTGTAACACCCCACTATTACCTGGGCTTTTCCTAGCTTTGAACCTTGTGCCTCCAGTCCCTGGTCTTCCATGGAGGTGCTCTCAATTCCGCTATCCAGCCCGGCTGAGGTCAGCTCGCTCCTCTCGCTCTCCACAGCGCACAGCCACTCCTTAACGCGCAGGATCTGCTCCAGGCTCAGGCTGCCGTCCTCCTGGAGCTCCGTGAGCAGCCGGTACGCAGCGTCGGTGCAGGTGCGGTAATGGGCGCACTCGGCCAGCAGCCGGGCCGTGGCATCCGGCGCGCCGCGCTTGGCGCTGCCCGAGCGGTGGATGATGCGGGTCTCGGAGCGCTGCCGCTGCTCCAGCGCCTTCTGCAGGTTCTGTATCTGCAGGTGCAGCTCCTCGATGTGCTCCGTCTCCTTGCGGCAGTTCACCACTGCCTTGTTCTGGATGTTCTGAGCCCGGCTGGCGTAGTTCAGTGTGTTGAGGCTCTCGTCAAAGTCAGAGGATGATGGGCTGACACAGGCTATCATCACGGTCTGGGCATTCCCTCCCAGAGAGTCTTTCAGGATCCTAAGGTAGAGCACAGGGATTAAAATAAAAGAAATACAAAATAACACAGGAAACAGAACATTTTTAACCCATTTAAGCCCAAGGAAAATGATGTCCTTTCTCTGTAGCTGGTTTGGCACTAATGAGGTGAATGGAATCATTAAGCAGACGATTAACAGTTTGCACCATGGCAAGTCTCTATCCAAATAACTCCTGAGGCTGGGAGCTCCCTGACTCTGTGCTGCCAGGGGTCCTGCTGGAGATAGCAAAGGCACCTGCTCCAGCCAAGAACTAACTGTGGACCATTAAACAAGTCTACTGGGAGTATTTTTCATTCCCTGCCATGCAGGAAGGGCAGGGTAACCCACAGCAACACCTCATCTCAGCTTCAGCAGCACAACTCATGCAAGCCTCATTGTCTCCAGCACAGCAATGAGCTAGGCCTGCATTTCTATCCTGGCCTCATTGCTCCTTGAGATTCCCTACACGAAAACCCACAGAGAGGGCAGCCCTGTAAAGTGAGCCCGTGAGACGTGGGGGGTCCTGGTCCCAGAGGTACCTGGTGATTTTGGAGTCCCTGTATGGGATGTGGGTGGTCTTTCTCCGAGGATCTCCCAAGGCACTGATGACATTGCCCAAGGCCAGGAGGCCGCAGTTGATCTGGATGCTCTCCTTCAGCCTCTCCCCTGTGTTTCCTGTCTTCACAATTCGCTCTGAGCCCGCCAGGTCCACGAAATGAAACTTGGACACCAGGACCTGTCCGGCGGCGGGCACAGTGGGCGGGTGGTGGTGCAGGGGCAGCCGGCCGGCCCCACGCCGCTGCTCCATGGTCACTGTGAAGATGGTGTGCGAGCGGCTCGACTGCCTGTTGATGTGGGTGGCTCCCGTGTGCTTGGCTGTGTTTCCCATCTCCAGCAGGCTCAGCACCTCGTCCAGCCCTTCCACTTCTGACTCCTTCACACCGCAGAGCACTGCAAAGCAAAGGCAGCTGTGGCTGGGAGGCATGGGCTGCCCAAGGAGGCAGCTCCTCTGCACAGCCTGGTGCTGTCACCCTGCCTGTACTGGGTCTTGCCAGGACCAGCTTTCAAGATTAAGCACAGCAAACTGCTGCAGGAGACAAAGGGATAGAGGGAGAAGACCTGGCTCTGCCTTCATGGATAGATAACCCAGCTCTGGCCTACAACGTGGGGAGAAAAAGCCTATGCACAGCCACACATACCAATGTTCCCCTTGTCATCTTCCCGGATCTGGATGTCTTTGCTGGCTGTATCCACCTGCAGCAAGTCCCGAAACTCCTCCTTGTACACTTCCAGGTAGGACACTCGGACTGTGTAGTCGATCAGGTCATTCTCATCAATGAGCCTGAAGGTCTCAGCCATGGCTCGTGGGATGATGCCCTGTTCATCTTCATTGATGGAAGCTGGCAAAGAGAGGCACATGCTCATGGAGAGCAGGGAATGTCCAGGGACCCCACACTGGCTGGGGACAGAGCTGAGGTCAGAAGCCTGCCCGCAACACACGTCAGCTGGAAAGGAGCAGCCTCACAACTCCCCCTCCCACAGCTCAGCCCTCATAGCCTGGGTTATACATCACACACCCCTGGGCAAATCCTATCTCACTGCTGTGCTGGAATCCAGCAAAGCTGCTTGTTTCCAGTCCTCCCTCAAGAAGGAAAAAGCACCTCAGCATTTTAGTGAGTATCAAACACCATGCCTGCAGCTACAGTGTGCTGTCCTTTGAAGCCAGCATGACTCCAAAACTTTTTCCAGCTCTGAGAAGTTTTTCTCTTTTTTCGGTGCTTGCAGCTTGCTTGTATCTGGCCACAGCACTCCACTGTCTGAATGTAAATGTTTTTCCTTTTGTCTCCAACAGCCATATAAAATGGCAATTCCCAAATTTGGTGCAATGATAGCCTGAACTGGGAGACTGAAAACAGACATAGATTGAAAGTAGGAAACAATTTAGTGTTTACAAATGATGCCATTACCTAAAGATGACTGAAATGTTTACAGTATATCCTCTGTAAGAAATCACAATGCCATTAAACCAGAAAGAAAAAGTTGTCTCTTTCCTCACTTCCTTCATATAAAGAAACAAACAGAATTAACACTTGCAAATCTCCCTCTCCTTCAGGTTTATTTCAGGACCTAGGACTATCACCACCACCTCCAGAGCTGGTGGAGGACCAGGTCCTGTCACTTGTCCTGCAGTGAAAGAGGAGAAACCTAGACACTGTGATGTCAAAGGTGTCCATGGAAAGTGGCTACAGCAACACAGGTGGGGGGAAAGGAAAGGCTGTTGGGGGGTAGGATGGTGGGGGAAGGTTGGCTTGAGGTGGAGGTGCTGATAGGGTGGAAGGGTTGTTTGGGAGTGAAAGTGGAAGTGATGGAGATGATGATACAGCTGGGTTTGGGTAGAGAGAGCAAAGGTGCTGAAATGGGTGTGGACAGCAACACCGGTGAGGCTGGTGGGTTGGGAGAGATGGCTGGGATAATGGTGGTGTGGGTGGCTTGGCTGGGGATGCAAGTAGATGGAGATGTGGGGCTGGTGGGGAGAGCGGGAGGTGGTGGGGACGCAGGAGGGACAGCGACGCAGGAGGGACAGGGATGCTGGCAGGACAGAGATGCTGGCAGGACAGAGATGCTGGCAGAGCAGGGATGCTGGCAGGACAGGGATGCTGGCGGCACAGGGATGCTGGCGGCACAGGGATGCTGGCGGAGCAGGGATGCTGGCGAAGCAGGGATTCTGGTGGGCACGGAGCCGCCGGTCCCCGCGAGACTCACCGACGCTGGCCTCCCCGATGGTGTAGGTCTTGCCGGAGCCGGTCTGTCCGTAGGCGAACACGGTGGCGTTGAAGCCGCGGAAGAAGGCGCGCAGCAGCGGCTGGACGCAGGCCCGGTACACGGCCGCCTGCCCCGCCGCCTCGGGCAGCACGGCGGCGAAGCGGAACCGGCGGCGGCCCAGCGCCACCTCGCCGGTGGCGGCATCGCCCCGCAGGCAGGACCGGTGTCCCCGCAGCGCCTCCCGGGGCAGCAGCGGCCGCACCCGCACCGCCACCCGCACCGCCGCCGCCTCCGCCGCCATGGCCGCGCCGGGCGCGCCGCGATGGCGTCAGCGGCTCCTCCCGGCGGGACGGGAGGGAGGATGCTGCGGGACGGGAGGGAGGATGCGGCGAGCTGGGAGGATGAGGCCGGTCCTCGCTGCAGCCTGGGGAGAACGGCCCGGGGAAGCGGAGGCACGCCTGTGGCTGCGGGAGTTGCGCGTCGGCTCCCCGGTGCTCCAGAGATGCTCCATCGCTCGGGAGATGCTCCATCTCTCGGGAAATGCTCCATCACTCCTGGGATGCTCCATCACTCACAGGGGACTCCATCCCTCACAGGGGACTCCATCCCTCGTGAGATGCTTCGTCACATGCAGGGCAGCGCTCCGTTAATCGCGAGGTGTTGCATCTCTGGTGAAACAAAGTTCCACCACCCATGAGATGCTCCGTCAGTCACAAGAGACTCGCATCTCTCATCAGCTGCTTCATCACTGACGAGACACCCCAGCACTTGTAACACTTCACTCCTGGCAGACATTCCCACCATCACCATGGGGAAGGGACAAGGGACTACGTGGCCCTGCCGAGGCACAAAGTGCTTGAGGTGGAGGCGTGGGCACCTCCTGGGATGCAGTTTGAGGAGCAGCTGGTGCCGACAGCTGGTGCTTCCCGGCCGCCCGCCGTGCTGGGGGCTGGCAGGGCCGGCTCAGCGACTGACGTATGTTCAGGACAATCTGAGCGATGACAAAGTTTTTCATCCGGCTGCCTGCAGTTCCCTCTGCACCGCCCCTGCGGCTGCGGGGAGGGGTATGTGCCTCGCGGGTCCCCTGGGTGCCGTGGGAAGCGCTGGGCTCTCGGCTGTGCCGAGCGGAGTTGTACACACGGCCGGGACTGCCGGAGGGGCTCGGCCACGCTCGGCATGGGGCTCCGGCTCCCGCTGCGCCGCAGCACCAGCTTCACCCCCGACCACCCTGCCCTCATGGAGGTGCCTGGCCCCACTGCCCTGAAGATGGAAGCGAACGTCCTTGTCATGGGAGCAGACAACGTCGGGAAATCAGGTGAGAACTGACCGTGAACTGGAACAGGGGGTTCCCAGGCTGAAAACTGCAGCACTATTTGGGGGACCAGTGGCAGGGAGCAGCCCATGGGGCAAATTCGTGAGATGGGGCTGAGCCCTGGGGCGCAGCTGTGATTCAAGGTGAGGAAGCTGAGCACAACCTTGTAGCCAGCTGAAGAGTGACAGGGGAAGGTATTTTCCACTGAGCTGCAGCTTGCTGATGCTCCAGGTTGTGCAGATGCTTTGGTTCTTGCTGTGCCTCTGCTGCACTCACAGACCCGCTGGTGGCTGGGGAAGCTCAGAGGTCCTTCCTGCTTGTAGGAGTTTACAAGGGGATGATGCCTGACTCTGCTCTGGATTTAGAAAGGAGAATCCTCCAGGTTTTTGGTCATTCTGATGATTCCTATCCTTCCCTCTGCAGCTCTGACTGTGCGTTTCCTGACCCGGCGCTTTATTGGAGAGTACGGGGACATGGGTGAGTGCCAGGCCAGGGCCAGGCCAGTTCCCAACAGGGACTGGGGTCGAGGGACAACCCTGCTTCTCTGCCTGTGGGATTTCATTGCAGCCCATCCTCTCCTGCCTTTCTCCAGAGCCTTTGCCTGCTCCCAGGGGCTCGATGTTGTATTTGTTCAGTGTCCAATCTCTTTGCTCCAGAACTGCTTCTCTGGGATGCAAAATGTCCGGGGTGGCAGCTGGTAACACCATGAAGATGACTATTTTTTTTTTCTCTTTGGGGGGCAGAATTCATCTACAGCCACAACCTGACTGTGGATGGCCGAGAGATTCTCTTACACATCTGGGACGTCCCCAATTCCCAGGTGAGAGGGCTCCACTCCTATCACCCATTTCTACCCCAAGGACAAAATCCCCCTTTACTGGATGTTACATATGGGAAACCACAGGCTAGGAATTCCAGTTGAGCAAGGCTCTAAAATCAGAGAGTTCATAAGTGTCTGAACTCTTCTCATCTGCCAAGCACAGGACAGCAGTGTTGCTGACAGGGTACCAATAGTTACCATAGCCCATGGCTGAGAACACTGGAGCTGAAGCACTGATGCTAATACAGGACTGTGCTAAAGAAGTAGAAGTGCTGCTCTGAGGTCCCCACACTGTTATCACCTAGAGCAGTGCTTGCCAGCTGGGTGAGGGTTAGGATTAGGGTATGGTGCTGAAAGCTGGATCTTCCCCGTCCTTGGTTAATTCTGCCAGGTGCTGCTCTGCCCTCCTCAGTACTCCTCTTTCTCTCTGCCCTTTTGCTGTTCTCTAGCCTTTCCCCAACAGGCTCAGCATTGCCCTCTTATAGCAGGCAGGTGTGGAGGGAGGCAGCCCAATAAAACAACCTTTCCTTTTCTCTTTCCCTAGGAGCAGGCAGAGGATGGCTCCTCAGAGGAGAAGAGAATCCAGTGGGCAGACAGCTTTGTTCTGGTCTACAGCATCTGTGACCGTGCCAGCTTCAACATCCTGCCCCTCAAAATCCAGTTCATCAAGGCAGCCAAGGAGGGGCAGAGCCAGGAGAAGGTGCCCATTGTCATTGTGGGCAACAAACGGGACCTGCACCACCAACGGGTGGTGTCCAGTGAGGAGGGGCGGCTCCTGGCCCTCTCTTTAGACTGTGGTTTCTATGAGGTCTCTGCAGCTGAGGCTTATCATGGGGCCCTCATGGTCTTCCATGGACTGGCCAAGCTCATCCCAGACACCAAGCTGGCCCTGAAGAAGGGTACAGGGATCCGTGGCATCGTCAAGACCATGTCGGCCGTGTTTGCCCGTAAGCGAACAGACTCCCTCTGAGCTCCTGCACGGATGTTGTTGCTCTCTGTGCTGCCCAGCTGGGCCAAGCCTCCTCACTGGGTGCCCATGGAGATGGTGTGTGTCTTTCCATAAGTATGACGGGTTCTTTGCTGTCCTCCTAGTCAGGGTCTGGGTGTTCCGCCATGCACAGCCAGTGCAGCTGAGGACTGTAGTGTGTTACTCTTGGCTCTGCCGTGGGACAGTCTCATCTCTTTGCTGTACCAGTTCTTTAGGTGACTCCTGCTTTCTCCTTTTATCCTCCAACACTGGAAACCATGGGGGGATTTTGCCAAAGCTCCAGGCAGCAGCATCCCTAGCTCCTGCAGCAGGAGCTGCCCAGGCTGTCGGCGATTAGGGAGGATATCCTGCTCTTGTACCGCATACGACTCCCTGTCTCTCCATTCCTGCTCTGGGATCCTTATTCCTGTTTAACCCTCATCAGAATCCTCATCAGTAACCCTGGAGCACCCATGAGCTGGAGAGGTGGAGCTTTCTCTACTGCGGAGGCACTGGTAGTTCCCGTGTGTGTGAGTGTCCCAGAGCCCAGGGCACGGCGATCCTGGAGGATTTGGTGAGGGATGGTGCCTCTCATCCACCCCGCCGTGCTTTTGAGCAGCCCTGCTCGCGGCGCTCTCTCCCCCAGCCTTTCAGCGATCACAGCGCTTCCCTTGTGCGGGTGGGTGAGCTCTGTACAGGCTGTGCCTGGGAAAAGTCAGGCGCGGGGCTTGTTCCCAGGATGGGAATTGCACCACGCGCCTTCCCAGGCCACCCATTTTGTAAGGCTGCCTGTCCTCGGGGAGGAAGGGAGGTGGGGAAAGGGGTCGTGGGCTTCTCGCTGAATCCTTCTGCTGCTGGGAGACTTTTCCCTTCCCTCTCCCAAACCCTTCTCTTTGTGCCCTGGGAAAGCAGTGTATTGGAAGAGGGTCTGTGCGTGCTGTAGGGACACTGATTTCTCTGCTGTGTTCTTCTGGAAATGCAATAAATTTTCTTTGGCAGGAAGCCCCAGCTCCTTGGAGCTGTGAATTTGTACTTGGGGCATGGGAAGAGACACGTACTGTGCTGGGCATGAGCACCCACTATCCCAGTGGCAGCTACCCATAGGGAATGTAACAGGATATTTTCTGCACCCGCTCCCTTGGCCCTGAGCTGGGGGTCTCACCCCACTCTGTTCCCTTGATTTGGTGTCTCAGTGCCACAAACGAGCTGAGCAGACAGGGTGAGCGGCAGGTGGTTTATTATTGCAGGTTTATCATTGCAGCAAATACAACAAGGTGTTGTGGGAAGCCAGGTGATCCTGTGGGAGAGGGGCTCCAGGAGCTCCACCTGTTCTCACCAGCCTTTTTCCTGACCCCACCATCCATGTCACCACCAGCCAGGAGGGAAGTACCCAGGGCTTTCCTACTCATGAATCCTGCTGTTTGGTGGGGATCTTCAGCCCCTCCATGGAGGGGCAATCTATGCCGAGAGATGAGCCCTGCAAGGGGGGATGGAGGGAGGAAGGATGGGGAAACAGGCTTGCTATGGTGATGTTTGACATCTTTGCCATCCTCTCTGCTCTCTCTCACTGCTGTTCTCAATGTGTAGCCCATCTAAGTTCACTCTGTCTGCTGAGCAGGGTCCAAGGTAGCCCAGTGCCAGCCTGGGTGGTCCCTTCTTCTGGTCTCACCACTTTTGCCCTATCTCCTTCACCTTCCTAGTCCCACCTTCCCCTACCTTCTCCTTCCAGCAGCAGGGCTTTTGGTTGCCTTTATTCCCCCATCCTGGCTTTGATGCACTCCAGAATAAGCTATCCCATGGCCTGTCTACCACTTTAAGCTCCTGTCCTGGAACAGGGGTGTGTGTGTGGGCTGCTGGCAGGGGCCAAGGCAAAGCGTGCTGAGGGGATTTGAGAGCGGCTGGGATGTGCTTGTCCCGCCCGCTGGCTCAGTCCTTCTTGAAGACAGGACTGTAGAAATTGCCATAGTAGGCTCGGCTGTACATGGACTCGGGGCTGAAGCGGTAGGAGCCCTCACTCACCCGCCTGTTGTAGGGGGAGAAGGCGGATTTCCGTGGGAATGGGTAGTCGGGGTCGAAGGCAGGGCTGCGGTAGTAGTTATGCCGCAGGAAGAGGGGATCCTCGAGCCCCAGGAAGGAGAGGGGGTGATGGCCACGGTACTGCCGCCAGTCACTCCTCAGCTGGGATTTCTCCTCAGTGGAGGCGGCAGCAGGCTTGGTCTCCTCCTTCTCCTCCTTCTTCTCTTTCTTCTCCGTGTCAGTCTTGCTGCCCCTGGATGCTTCTTCTTCCTTCACCGACTGCCTGCGGAGCTGAGAGATGGAGTGAGCACCCAGCCAGGCTGCAGCAACCTGCCAGCCCTGCTCCACCTGTGCTACACAGCCCCCCCTTAAACTGGGAGAACCTCAGAAGAAACCAGTTTGCCCCCAGAGTGGAGGGGAATGGGTGGCTTGTAGTTCTTGAGCAGCTATGGTGGAGAAATGCTCCCAGGGGGAGGAACAGGCTGAGGTAAAGGAGAGAGAACAAGGTCTCAGCCTGAACTTTCAGCTCCCCAGGAATGTCGTCACACCTTGGCTTGGGCATGAACTGTGTGAAGGTGTCACCACCTTCACACCAGGTGCCTGGCCCATTTGTTCTATTGGAGGACTTGCTGTCATGACTTGGGGGATGCCCAAGAGGAGGGTGGGACTGAGGTGTCTTCATGACACCCCATTTCCCCAGTCTGGTACCCCCTGACATTGCCCACAGCTATGGGGTGCTCATGGCAGAAGATTGGGCAAAATGGGGTTTGCTGGAAATGGACAGGGCCTGGCTGGGGGTAAACTCACCGGCACGTAGCTGTACAGGGTACCCAGCAGATGCTTAGGGGCACTGACAAGGGTCCCCCCGAGAGCATCCACTGTCTCCATGGCTCTGGACAGCCTGCGGGGGGTGAACAGGATCAAGCCCTCTGCTGCATCCCAGGCCACGGCCGGGACCTTCTTCACGCTGGAGATGCCGGAGGCGCAGGCGGTTTGCAGGTTGTGAGCCACGCTGCCCACGAGCCCGGGGTCCTGTCCCGCCTGCCCAGAGAAACCAGCTCAGCTCCTGGCCAGGCCCTCTGCCCCACTGCCCCTCCAGGCAGGACAGGGCTGGTCCTGGTTTCCCCATCCCTTTTGCAGCTCTAAGCCTGAGAGATCTCAGCTTGCTGCTCTGCAAAAGGCACCGCAGCTCTTTGCAGCAGGGTCTCTCCCTGTCCCTGCCAGCTCCCCCCACTCCAGGCCCCGGGGGACCCTCTGCTCGAGGCTGTGCTTCCGCTGTAGGCAGAGGCAAAGGGCACTGACCCCAACCTGCTGCTTCCCGTCCCCAGGTCCCAGCGGAGCTGATGCTGGAGTCTGTTCCCAGCCCCACCAGCTCACACCACCCCTCGCTGCTGGGACCACGGCAGAGGATTTTTCAGGGGTGTTCAGAGGTTCAACAGGGAGTTCGGTGCTGACATCCCACAGCTCCAAAGGAGTTTTGAACATACAAGCCAGGGTGACTTTGTCTGGCACAGAGGCTGCCCATAGCCCCCAGCTTTGGGGATTTGGAAGGGGACTCCTGGGGCTGCCCCACTGCCAGCCCCCTCCTGCATCCTCCAAGCTGCAGTTCAGGATTGAGCAGGGATAGGGGCCTGGTCCCAAGAGGTGTGGGGGAACAGCCTCCATGCTTACATGGTCCATGGGTAGGAGGATGCTTTTTTTTTTTTTTTTTAATTGTCCAGAGCATTCACTGCTCTGCTTTTCTCCATACCTTGGTGTGGCTGGTGTCTTTCTTCCCTGCCTTCTCCTGCTTCTGCTCCGGTGCCTTGCTCTGGCGCCGGGTCGGCCAACCCACACTGCCCTGCCCATCACTGCGGGACTGAGGGGCCACAGGGGCACTCGGCTTGGCCAGGCTTCCCTGGAACGGGAGCAAAAACCACTACTCAGAGGGAGCTGGCTGGTCCCATCCACTCCACCCTGTTTAGCCTGAGGATTTCACAGGGATGCACAGGGAGTAGGGATTTATGCATCTGGGGAGAAATCCTGAGGGCAGATGGGAGCTCTGGGGTTTTAGCACAGGCCAGGGAAGATGTTTCCACTGCAGCATGGGGTAGGAGAAGCAACTTCTTCTCCCCATCCCCTCTGGGTCTCCACAGGGACTTTTTTCTTTAGGAAGGATGTTATGGCAAGGCCATAAATCAACAATTGCACACTGGGAGCCTGCTAAAAATAACTTGTCCCACTAATGTGGTACATGGTTATGTGTGAACATCATGCAGGAACTGCCAGCCCCAGCTTGTCCTGCTGAGCAGGGTAAATGTACTCTGCTCAGATTTGCTCCAAGAAGCCTGAAATATCCTGTCTGAAAGCAAAATCAGCCCAAAAGAAGATATGGGGGAGCAGGAACCCAGCAGGTGGCTTCTGGCACTCACCAGGATGGGGATCCAGGAGACCAGCTCCTGCCCTTTGGTTTTGGCACGCTGGAGGCTTTGGGTGGTTTGCTGGTAAGCGCGGTGGGACATGGTGCTGACCAGAGCGCCAATCCGGCCCAGGGTGCTGGGAGCACTGGGTGTGCTGGGAGCCCTGGGAGTGCTGGGAGCACTAGGAGTGGTGGTAGTGCTGGGCTGCCGCTGGGAGGCCTTTGGTGTTTGCAGATGTTTCTTTTTGGGCTTCTTATCTGAAGGCAGAAGAGTACAGACAGAAGAAGGGTGCAGGGTTACATTCTGGTGGGACAACCCTCCTGGGCAGCCTCATGCCAAAATCCAGGGGCTGCCTCCTGCCCCATACACCCCACAACTGAGGAGCAACCCAGCCAGTTGTCACCAGACTCCCTCAGAGGGGATTTGGGCACCAGGACTACCTGTTTCTTCATCCTCCTCTGGCAGCAGGTATTCCATCAGCTTCTCCAGCCCTCCCAGGGCTGTGTCGACCCCTGCAGCTGCCATCTGGGTCACTGAGTTCTTCCTTGTGTACTTAGCAGTCGTTTCCACTGTGCTCTTGGTGGCCTCATAGCCCTCTGCTGCTAGCTCCTTGATCTTATCCACGGAGCTGCCAATGGTGCTTTTGGCACTTTGGAGGGGGCAGGAGATGGTGTCCTTCAGTTCAGATGCGAGCTGTGGGCAGAGAGATGGAGAACAGCCCTACTGGCGTGCTTGGGGTGGCATGGGACAGCCAGAGGGACCGCAGGCACCCCAGCCATGTCCATGCCAGTAAGCAGCTCCAAGAGGGGCATAACAGCTCTCTCCAACCCGGGCTGGAGGTAGCTAGCAGGGATGGGACACAGGACACTGCTGGCTTATATCTGGGAGCCCTAACCATTGTTTAGGCTGCAGAAGCTCTTGGAGGAGCCCTCACTTGGAGATGCTACCTTGTTTCCCAGTCAGCAGCCTGTCACCATACAGAAACAAGGCTAGAGGAGATGTACTGTGGGCTTTTCAGAGGGGCTGAGGGGTTCCAGATTGTCCTGCCTGTGACTTACCTTGTCGACGGGGTACTGGAGGGCAGGGATCTTCTCCTCTAGGTGGTCCAAGCCCCGGCAAGCCAGGTTGTTGGCCACAGCGACTGCCTTGGGCAAAGGCACGGTAAGAAAAGCACCTGGGCTGCGCCAGGCACGTGCTTGTGCCAGCGCTGTCCCACCAGGGGAGGCTGTGGTGGGCCTCCCTGCCACGTCCCCCCCAGCACATGGACTCACACTGCGGCTCCAGCCGGCGCACCACGGGCTCCATGCCCCACATGGCCAGGGCGCCGGCGCCCTGCACGCCGCGCTCGTACACCTCACACACCGAGGCCATCAGCGGGTGCGACTCCTTGGTGCTGCTGTACTTGCGCTGCAGCGTCTCGCACGTCGAGCTCACCACTGGCAGCTGCAGGACCCTCTGCAGCACGTTCTCCTGCACGTGGCAGATGGATGTGGCTGAGCCAACAGCCCTTCCCTGAGGAATGCCCCATTGCCCACGTACCACTGGCTCTTGGTGGGTTGCAGTGACCAGGAGAACTTGGCTTGCACAGGAAGAGGAGGAGGCCATTTCTCAAGCCCCACTGAGAGTCTCCCAGGTATGTTGAGTCAGGACAAGCAGGCTGGCTGCTGTCACTGAGGGAGCAGGGACAGTGTCTGAGGGAGACAGTCCCCACTCCTCCAATGTCCCAAGCCCTACTGTTTAGGTGCTCCCTCTGGCTTTCCACCCTGTGGAAAACTCCATGACTGCTGGAGGTCTGGGGTCTAAATGGGGCACAGATGAAGGACAGGCACAGTTGGCAGCTATCACTTAGTGCTTGCATCAGCTCAAGGTTAACTTTTTTGAATCTGAACTACTTAATTTCAGCAAGCACAAAGGTGTATCCTTTCTCTTTGATGATGCTCTATACTGCTGCAGGTAAAGATCCATATAAAGAAAACATGGGAACATCTGGGACAGTGTGAGGTGTGGCTGGTATTCATCCAGCACAGTCAATACACACTACCTGGCCCCCTTGGCACATCTCTGCCCTTTTCTCTCTCTCTTTCCCTGCACCCACCTTGGCACTTCCATCCTGCACAGCCTGAGTCTTCTCCACCGTCATTGTGGCGCATCCACCTGCAAAGCAAAGTTGGGAACCGCAGACTCTGCCTGAAAGCAGGGCTGGGCTTGGGCTCCCCCCTCACTCCTGCACCCCCCAAACACAGCAGCTGGGCTGACACACACCTCCCATGGGTGCAATGGACATGGCATTGCCCAATGCTTGACTTTTTACCAGTTAAACTGTAAAACCAAAGCTTCCATGCAGCCCTGCCCTGCTCATGTGCCTTAACACTCAAAGATACAAAAAAATTACTTGAGAGGCATCTAGTTTAGAGAAGTTATGGTAAGGACAGGATAAAGTATGCTGGCAAAGCAAACTCAGAGCAACCAGGATGCTAACAGATGTGCATGAGAATAGACTCTGGCTGGGAAGAGGTGAGAAAGTAGAACAGGAGCAGATAGAAGAGCTGTGGGTAGGGATATGGTGAGATGTCCAGGTGAGGTCAGCATTTCCCTCACACATATCTGCTGCTCATAATGCCAACACCCATCCTTGTGAAAACACAGCTCCAGCCCCAGCACAGACCCCTTTTTCTGAGCAGCAGATGAAATTCTGTAAATCTAGAGAGAATCCCTGCTCTCATTCCCTGGTCCCACTGAAGCTGTCCCAGAGCACCCAGTGGGCACAGGCTACTCACCAAGGGCCAGCCTGTCCCCAACAGAGCTGAGCAGAGAGTGGTGTCTGCACTGTCCCTTCACCCAGGTCCTGTGAGGGTGATGCACCGTGCTCTGGCCACTACCACCACCACGAGGCCCCACCTCCCGGTTGCGTGGGCTCAGGAGATGACGGATTGTGGTGGAAATGGGCCAAGGAGCTCCCTGAAAACACCGTAATTGGGAACAGATGACGGCAGAAAATCCCCTTCGTCACCTCCCCTGCAGAGTCCAGAAGCCTCAGCACGGCTGAAATGTTCTGGGGTTTAACACCACTCCTTCCACAGAAGAGAAGTTACCCTGGGACCTCACCACCTCGAAAACAACAGATCATGAGCAGACAAGAACTTGAAGAGTCAGGCAGAGTTTTCTAAGAGATTAAAACCTTCCTGTATTTCTGTAAGCCTTGTTATGCCTCATGCCTGTTGGGAAACCTATCATAGACCAAGAATATATTTTCTCCCCAGGAGAATTACTAAGCACAAGGAGCAGAAGGCAAATGTGGGGGTGACCTATTCTGCTTGAAACAATCTGCTTTGGCCAGGTCTGCAATTTCTAAGATGATTCATGAGGCTTTTGGTGAGGAGGCTTTAGCTGAGGGTCAGGGCAGACACTACATTAGGAAAGCTTTAGGCATGTGGGGTAGATGGAGAAAAAGATCAGTTTGGAAGTGATCTCTGAAGATCACCTCATCCAACTCTTGCTCAAAGCAGGGCTACCCTCAAAGCCAGATCAGGCTCAGTCCAGTCTTAAAAACTTCCAGTGAGAAGAATCTCCTCTCTCTGGGGCCCAGTTCCTGTGCTAACCATACTAATGGTTAAACTATTTTTTCCTAATGCCCCGCTGGAATTTTCTTTGTTGTACCTGACATCTCCCATCCTTGCTTTGTGCACCTCTGAGCAGAGTTTGTGCCCCACTTGGTGCTGGTGCAGGCTGTGTTACATGCCCCTGAATGCCTTACCCTCTTGATTCAAGACTATTCAAGGTGCCTCCTGTGATGCTGGGACCAAAACAAGACATGGTTCCCCAAATGTGGACTCACAAATGCTTTGTAGAGGAACAACTGCCCTTCTTGACCAGCCAGCAATGCTCTCACTAAAATGCTGCTCTTCCATGGCCTGGATGTACAGAGGCACACTGAGGACTCACACCATCATTAACAAATCCATTTGTGGTACTGATTGAAAACAAGACCACACCACCTGTATGGGGCTATGGCAAGTCTTGGTTATTGACTACAGATGAGCCACACTGACGCGAGGAAGACAATGGGGTGGAAAGAGGACAAATGTCAGAGGACAAGGCAGTAATCAGGGAGATCAGTGCAGATGAATGGTCCAGGGCTGCTGTGTGTCCTGGATCAGCTGGTGAGGCAGGGAGTCCCTTGGCATGTGGCTGAAAATGCCCACAGCTGCCCAGCACTCCCATTCAGGACATGGAGGTCCTGAATGGCTCCACGGCTCCCTGCTTGTGGCTGCACTGCTCGTACACGGGGGGCAGGAGGCTTCCCTGGGCATGGGAAAGCCCCAGATGGAAAGAAAATACTCCCCTTCCTTCCCAAAGAGCCCAGAGTCTAATCCCAGCCCAGGGCTGTGCCTGCCTTGCTGGCTGGGTACAGAGGCACATGAATGTGCTGGGCTGCCTCCAGCTGGTGCTGGGGTCACTCACTGCCCTTGAGACAGAGGGACAAAGGGCACCAGCCTGCTTGAAAGTTTGCTCTCTTGGCACTGAGACATTTTCTAGCCCTGCTGGCATGGCTGAAAGTGCAGAGGGCACAGCAACCTCCTCTCTGCCTTGGCTGGAGTCAGGAGCCAACACAGCCTTTGCCCTACAAAGCCTGTGCTCATCCCCTCCCCTTCCTCTCGGGCAAAGGCTGTGCCAGCCCTGGCTCTGCAGGGCAAAGGTACCACGGCCTCCCCGCCCCACCACTCCAGCTTGCACCAGAAACACTTCCTGTGCTCCTGCAGGCAATGTTTAGAGCTCACCAGATCCACAGGGTGCAGGGAAACAGAGTCACACTCCTGCCTCTGCAGTTTGCTCCATACTCATTGATAAACCACGGTGAGGGGATGAGCCAGATCCCCAAAGCCCTGCAAGGCACCTTTACACTTTGGTCTGGGAAGTGGCTGGAGAGGTATCTGATTCATTTCTGTGTAGGATCAGCAGTCCCATAACCACTGGTGGCAGACGTCTGCCCAGTTTCTTTTTATGGACTGCCCTCCTGGGCAATCTATTTAGATTTTTATTTTACTTTCAGTTCGAAAAAGGGTGTCATTTAATTCTTTGTGGCAATATAAAAGTATTATCTCCTGGATTTAGAGACCAATTTATTGCCTTGCTCTTGGCAGAAAAGCTTTTAAACATTTGGAAGACTACTCACACACTTCCCCAACCACGCTTCCCCTACAGGCCTGGTTTACTTGGTATCTCCCTGGAGATGTTGGGTTTTAACATTTGACTGCTCTTGATGCTCACCTGGGAATCCCCAATGCTCACATATTTCTTGAAATGTCATGTCAAGCACAGTGTTAATGTTAGGAAGGCCTTGTCTGTAAGCAGAAGAGAAGATGACCACTCTCCTACTGTTTCCATTACAAAATGAGTATGAGGCCACTAACCCAGAAGGAAACTCTTGCTAAAGCACTCCTGAATGCCATGCTTTATATATTGTTCAGGAGCCGACATTTTGGAGTTTCCAAGTCTGCAAGACTCTCACTGCAGGGGGTAGGAGCTAGCTCAGTTTAATGGTTATCCTGGCTCCATCCCTTGACACCTCTGCGCTTTCTTGAGATGTTGCCCTTTGTTCCCTCCCTGAACTGGCATTTGTCATTAAACTATGACCACACAAATGAAAGATACTGAATTATAAGATACTGAAATCCAGGTGCCCCTGTCCCTTTCACCCAGCTGTGCCTACACTGGCCATAAGGCTCCAGTCCTCACTGATGGTACTCAAAGGCAGCTGATGGTAATTCCCCAAACACCACCTTGTTTTAGGGATTTTAAGGATGTAGTTTCACCTGATACTAATGTATTAATGTTCTTGCAGCTGAAATTGTGATTCTAAATTAGCTGGGTGAATTTAGCTGCCAGTTGGCTAGTGCAAAAGGAAAGCTCTAGAACCCAACCACTTTAAGAGTGTCACCATCCATAAAATTCAGATGTGGGAGGAATCCTCTCTCCTTCAGCATCTCTTTATACCACCTTCCAAGTTATACACAGACACGGTGTCACACTCATTACAGTTTATTGCTTATGTTCAAACATCTTGTCTTATTCCAACTGCTATATTAGAAACAGACACAAAAAAGGCACTAAAGGGATTTTCTCCATATGATCACAATTCCATGTCTTTAGTCACATTACATTAAGGTACCTTAAATCAGCAGCTTCCAGCTGGGGAGCAGAAGGCAAATATTAGTGCTTAACACCCAGTAAACAGAGGTACTCCTGTGTGTTCCAGCCTACATCATGGAGAATGGGACAGGCAGGGCTGAGACAGGCTGAAAATTAACCATTTCCCTCAATAAGGCTGTAAATACTAATCCACACCAGGCCCTATGGGAGAAACATCAAAGCCAGGCTCAGAGCTTTGCACAGTGTTCGCCTGCAGGGCACAGGGGAGTGGAGATTGGGCTACACCACTGTATCAATGGCTTTCCCCAAAAAGTGTAAGAGAGAACGAGAAAGCAGCTGGCAAACCAGTGAAAGTATTTCGTGAAGTATTTTGCATATGAGAGCTCCCCTGAGCAGGACTAAAAACACATTTTTAGCAAGAAAATAGAATTCTGTAGACAAAACCTGGTCAAACCTCCACTGTCAGATGATCAAGACTCCTCTCCCTTTCTTCCAGAGGTTGCTACAGATTGGGATAATGATCCACTCTGACTAAGTAATGAATTCTACATAGCCAGGAGTTGGAACACAAATGGAGAAAGAAGCAAAAAAAATTCCATTGTTATAAAGGAGAGGAAGCCTAGAATATGGCCCATCATATATATCCCACACACAATGCTCCATTTTGGCCTGAACTGCCAATATGCTCTACTTTTAGTGCTACTCATTTCCATATTAAAAAAGAAGAGCTGCTGAAGGCCACATATGGTCTTTAAACACACTTAATTATCCTGCCCACAACCTCTTTCTTTTCAAACACTTCATTGGCAGGCTATCACTTCATATTCAAACTGGAAGTAATTCCAAGCCCAACTACAACTTCAGGTAAACTGAAGCATTGCCTCACCTGCCTACTTAATTTCACATCCTTTGCTTTTTAATAAAGGAGACCTACACCTTTTAATTTTCTGTTTTTAGATAGCATCAGAAATAATAAGAGAGCACCTTGGTCCAGGTTAGAGTAATCTGTTCACATCTCCTTGACAGATTAAACAAGGACTTCTTACACCAGGAAGCAGCAGAACACACAGGTCTTATTCTGGTGAAGAAAAATGTTAAATTTATCTCCTATATAATGTGCAATTTTGTCTCAGATGGTGTCAAACTGGTACTCTGCAAAGTCAGGAGCAGAAAAAACTGCATGCCATGCTGGACACAGCATTTCTCTTTTAACCCAGTTACACTGCCAGCCATCCCTGACAGTGAGGTTGTGGGATACACATATTGAGAAAGTAAGAAATTACAGCCTGAAAAATATTCCAGGTTGGAGCTTCTTAGCTCTGTTCCCAGCCTGATAAAACACTTGTTGTGTGCGTAACCAAACCCTAAAAAAAAGGTGTCTTCTCTCTAAACCAATCATCTTTTTCTGCTCTTAAAGTTACAAATCATGTTATAAAAACCAGTGTGTTTCTAAATAAACTTGTCTCTCTCTTTCCTGCCATTAAAAATAACCATGTAGCTGTGCATCTTATATCCACTGCACCTAAGGGGTTAACACCCCATTCCACAGCTACATGAGGTCAGTGATAAACAATAACATACAGGGCAAACATGAGGCGTTTTCAAATGGTTGAACCCATTCAGCCAGCAAGGGAGCACACAAACAATCATGTGGTCATGAGCAGGGAGGATAGGGAGCACCAGATAGGAAAGTCTAAACCACGAATGCCCAAATCCAGTAAAAAGCTTTCTTTTCACACAGGATTCTGAATTTATCATGACCAACTCCATTCTCTTCCCTCCTGGAGCTTACACAACTAGAAACACGTCCTTGCAGTTTTTCTGACTCAATGAGCTCTGAACCAGGCTTCTCTCCTTAACTGCACGTATCAAACTCCTTATTATACTGGAATTTTTCATGTAAAGTTAGAAGAACAAGCTCCTTATCACAATATCATCAATGGAAAATAGTTGTGCTTGCAATTACAGGGGTTTGGGAGTTAATGTGCTGTCCTGCACCAAAGCCCTCAGCTGTGGCCTGCTGGAGCAGTCAGAGTCACTGGCCAACAGTCCTTGGCTCACAGTATCAAAGGAAACAAAGAAAGTGCAGATTTCTCGGGACAGGAGTTGGCACTCACTAGACTGCAGCTCCAGCATCACCAGTGCACACACCACAGACACCATTTCCAGGTACCTTCACTCAGTGCCTGCAGGACACAGGATCCATCAGCCCAAACCCATCAGAATACTCATCCCTGACTTCAGGCTGTTCTAACTGCAGCTCCTAACCTGACTCAGCCCACTCTAGACAATCTGACTGTAGGGACCTTGGATTAGTGAATCAGTGAAACTTTCCAGTGTAAACATGATTAGTGTAGCCATGAATCATACAGCTATTACAGTTGTCTATGCAGCTATTTCACAACCCTGTATTAAAATAAAGGAATATTTTCTTATATAGCAGCCAAATTCAAAGTCCTCTTTCTGTTTGTGAAATATTGCTTGGCCTTTTCCTCTCTCCACTCCAGCAGGGAGTGTGTCATGGCACCAAACTCATCTGCAAAGGCACAGGGAAGGAAAAAGAGCAGAATTCAATTATTCAGAGGACAAAATTAATCTTGAGGTTATTTTAAGACATGTTCATTTGAAAGTGCCTTATGAAGATAAAAATCTACAAGAGGATCAAAGCTGCAGCCTCACACTATGCAGCTCCTTTTATGTCACTGCTTGAGCTTCAGATGTGGGCTTGCTAATGTGAGGATCCCCACCAGGGAGGAGAGGAGGCCACAGAAACCAATCACTCCTGGGTTAGTCTTGTAGATTCCCAGCGTATCCAGAGGGCCTGAGAGATCACAAAGGTTCTTCACCAAGTCCAGCAGCAAAGGAGGATTCCTTTTCAGAATCTGAACAAGCTGGGGGAGAAAACTCTGCAAACCATCACTTTTCACACCGTTTAATTCCTCACTGTGTTTCTGCCAGAAGCAATTCTCCTTTTCTTCCAGTGCAGCTTGTTCCAGTCTCCAGGAGATCTCATACCAGTCCCTGGCCAGATTCAGCAGGAGTGAGCAGTAGTAGCACTTGGTAGCCCAGTGGTGCCACTTGGGTCTGTCGATGTGGGGCTGGAGCCCGACGCTCCTCAGCCACAGCACGGCATCACACACGAAGTACAGGGCCCGGCTCAGGTGGGAGGCTGTGAGGCACAGGCGAGGAACCACCTCTGGCAGCTCTGCACTTCTCCTGGCTGCCACCAAGGCGTGCACCATGTTGCCCAGTCTGAACACTGCAAGAAACCCCACAAAGGTTAGCACAGCCCGGCCTCACCCAGAACTCAGCCTGCTGCTGTCCACAAAACTTGGAGGGCTTTGGGCACTTGTGTGATAAAGCACTTTCTAGAATTAGTGAGGAAACGGGTGTCAACATCTCAGTTCTGTGTAAACATCACCAGCACAGGACATATACACACGTTTGGTCAACAGAACCAGGACTTGCAGCCTCTGTTGTCACCCTGTTCTTGCACCTGGGGGCCCTCCGGACCAGTATCACCCTCAGCTCTGCAGGAGTCAGTGACAGCCAGTAAAGAACACAAACAGAGCCTCTAATTTCAGCTGTACATTTCACTGGATTTTACCTCACTTTGTGGACAGAAGATGTTACTGCATCAACCATGCAGCCTATTGCAACCATGAGATACAAGTTTCATATGTGTCTGTGAAATCCGGTGATTCACCTGCTGAGCATGGACATCAAAGTCCCTCCTCAGCCATGGATCTGTCAGAGGGACATGTAGCTCCCTGCAAACTGTGTGGAACAGTGTATTCCAAGCTACAACATATGGCAAACCTGATTTCACCTGCTGCACCGTTTGGGTTTTTGGCCCCTGAATATTAATACAATATTATTCAAAACATTTTTTACATCCTGCTGCCTTGTCACAGTGACAGATGTTGACAGCACCCAAGCCTGGTTGAACACAAGAGCCCTGAATTTAGGCCTGATGTCTATTAGTGATTTATTTAGCAGAAGCACAAGAATTATGACTATGCTGATAAACCGATTGGCCTCCCCACTAGAAATTACCATAACTCTGAAGCTAATGGAATAATAAACAAATCCATAGCAATACGACAGACTAGAATATTTGTCTCATGCGTTGCAGTTGTTCCAGGATTGAGCAATTGACAAGTGGGTGGAAGATCAAGCTGAAAACAAGTGATACACACATAGTAACAGCGTAACCATCGTGGATGCAACTGTGACACAGAATGCAGTGATGCAAATGGCCAGGCTGTGCGAGAAGCACGGAAGGGTATGTGATTTAGTAGGGTATAAATGCTAAAGAAAATTAATATGTTAAGTAGAATATAAAAGCCATACTGAAGGATGGTCCTTCAGAGGTGATTTTGTGGGATGATGATCTTTTAACGCTGATGATCTTTTAACGCTGTCTCAACCCATCAGCTGGAAGGACTAATGAGCACACAGTGAACCAGCCTTTCCTGTAACCCTGGTCTGTCCTTGAACAGAGGTGATATTTTGGCCTTTACAGCAGCAGCTGGCTGTTAACTTATTCCTCTCATCCGTCCAGTGGTAATTCTGATTGCCTAACTGGAGAGGGGGCTGAGGAAGCAAAAAAAGTCTATTTGGCCCTACCCAGCCTGGCAAGTCATGGCAGGGATAAGATCTATTGACAGTTTTGTAAATATACAAAGAGGTTTTGTGGCTCAAGGTAGATTAACTACAGGAAACACAAGGCCAGGAGCAAGTGAAGAAGGTCTTATCCCTCTAGACACCAGGTACTTACTTTTCCGGCCAGAACTCATGCTAGATTCCAACTGCTTGAGTTTCATTACCAGCTTCTTTTTATCGGCTTTATTCTCTATTAAATAGCTAAGCAGCATGCATGTGTACTGAGTAGCTCTGGAAGGGAAAAAACGAGGAGAGGGGGACACAGGTGAGACACAATCACAGGATGGCAGCAGCAGGACAGGTTTATTTCACAAAATCAGAATTGTCAGGCTTGGAAGGAGACCATACAGTACAACCCCACTGTCAAGGCAGGGTCACCAGGAGCAGGTGACACAGGAACGTGTCCAGGTGAGTCTGGAATGTCTCCAGAGAGGGAGACCCCAGGACCTCCCCGGGCAGCAGTTCCAGCGCTCTGCCACCGGCAATGTAAAGAAGTTTTTCCTCACGCTGAGGTGAAACCTCCTGTGTTTTAGTTTACGGCCATGGCTTCTTGTCCTGTCGCTGGGCACCACGGAAGAGAGTCCAGCACCATCCTTGGAGCGGATGTGCCAGGGCCGGGCTGGGCGCGGGCACGGGGCCGCGGCCCGGCGGGACGGGCATGAGCGCGGGGCCCGCCCCGGGTCGGTGCTGGGGGGTCCCGAGGAGGACACCTGCCCCCACACTCACCGGAAGAGCTGGTCGCGGCCCTGGCAGCGGTTGGTGAAGTCCACGAAGCCCTCCATGGCTCGGCGGCACCGCGGGAGCAGTGCGGGGGCCGCGGCCGCTCCGCCCCGCCGGGCTCGGGCCCCGCCTCGCCGCGGAACGCTCCGCTGCGTGCCGCGTTCCTGGCCGGGCTGCGGTACCGAGGTGCCGTTACCACGGCGACCGTCAACAACGAGCAGTGGCGGTGTCACCCCTAAAGGCTTCCCCCGCCTGGGAGCAGCCAGCTGAGCTGCGGCGGATCCTCCCGGGAAAGGCGGAGGAGCCCGGAACGGCCCCCCGGCCCTTCGGTCCCCGGCTCCCCGGCCCCCGGCCCCGCTCCGAGGTCAGGCCGCGGTGAGGGGTGACGGCGGTGGGGTGCCCCCGCGTGAGCACGGCTCCGCCGCAGAGGTGAAGATCCAAACCACCCGATGTCTTGGAAATGAAGTATAAAACTTCCGGCGGGAAAACCCGCTCTCAAAGTTAATCGTTGGGATTTTACCCAGTCCTAATAAGTCAGTTAACGAAGAGCAAGCTAATATTTTTGAATGCTTTGTCATAATTCTTACACAAGCTTGTGACAAAGTTTTTGGGTTCTCTTTACCTGTAGGCAGCCTGCAGATCCCTGTGTGGCTGAGATCCCCAGAGCAGGGTAAATCCCCCGGGAAACAGAGGCGATGCAAGGAGAAATGAACTGTACAGAACAGGACTGCTCTGGCTCTCAATACTGAAAGGAACCCCCCTTAGACATCATTAATAATCTTTTCCCTCATTACCTCATAAAAGAAAGTATTGAAGGACTCTTCGTTCTTCTGCATCCAGGGTGATTCCTGCGTCCGTGGTGCGTTTTGCCTCTGGAAAGGGAGAACCATGGCGGTGAATACCCGGAAGCACCCCCTGAGGATTCCCCCACCATCTGAAAAGGACTGGCAAAAGGAAGACGAGGAAGATTTCTTCCTGCTGGATCCTGATCGAAAGCGTGATGTGCTGCCGCAGCCCTTCAGGATGATCAACAAACTGGTGATGCAGGTTTTTGAAAGTGCTATGGAAATAATTGAGAGGAGAGAGATGCTCCGAGAAGCACAAAAACTAAAGGTGCAGCCCAAAAAATGCTTTCCTACAGCTGAATTCCAGGTACAGAGCCTCTCCCAGCAGAGATAGCATTAACCACCATAGCAGATCTTGTCATTCCTCTGTTTGTGACCTTCCTCAGAATGCACCACCATCTCACTGGTTCAGTTTAAAAGCCTGCAGCTTCTAAGCTTGTCTGACAGGTTCTGCTTCCCACTCAACTATCACACCTCTCTGAAAAGAGAGAAGTGGGTATTAAACACTAAATTCACCTTCTGCTTCCCAGGCTGGCTCCACCCTTGTTTGCTGGGGAGAAGGTAATTAGTCAGTAGCACACAAGTGGGCAAGCTCAGCTCTGTGTTATGGTGAATACTCCAATAGGAGCACCATGAGCAGAACGACAGTGCTGCCTTCCCCATTATTATGTGGGGGTGTCCAGGAGGATACTCTGGTGTCTGCTGGTGTTCTATGATTGCTGGAGGAGTTCAGCATCCCATCACAGCTCTGTGCTGGAATGGAAGGGCTGAATGCTCCTGAGTTCTTGGTCTTTAAAGCCTCTTCAGTTTGTGGGAAGAGGAAAGGTGGGACAAAACTTTCTCATTCCTAACACAGACCAGTCTCTGTGACAGAGATGAGAGACCCTCCTCTGCTCTTGTGGGGAAAGAATGTGTCAAAATGTTCCCCTTGTAGAACAAATCAGCAAATCTACAAATGGTTGTAGAAACAATCACTTTCTGGTGAAAAGGCCGGAATATATCATTAGTATGGCTGATGTACCCTGCTGTGAGAAGGCAGTTGGGTACACTCATCTTTTCTCTTTTTTTTGGTAGGTAACTGAAAGAGCCAACTGCCTTGCAGTGTCTGGAAAATACATCTTTGTCGGTCTGTCCATGGGTCTGTCTGCCTTCAGCATGTGTGACTTCAAGGATGTCTGTGCTTGGAATGCAGCCAAGACAGAGATCTGTGCCATCCATGCCTCAAATTTGGGGAATGAGTGCCATGTCCTGATTGCTGTGGATGAAATGGGTTAGTGTGATGTGGATTTCCTTGCCCTAGCTGGGGATTAACTGTGGTCTGGAGCAGAATTGGCAGCTGTGCTACAGAATATTGCTAGATCAGGAGGAGTATTCGGGTGGCTGAGAAGTTTCCTAGAAAGCCCTGCAGAGAGGGCGTTGGACAGCTCACAGATTGTAGGGTGACAGAGTGGCCTTAGGGCCTTGTGATTAGCAGAGGGTGTGGGTTTGGTGGCCTTGCTGGTGCAGCAGAGACAGGTGCAGAGCTGAGGGTGAAGCACAGTAAAATTTAGGAACATCTTGGGCTGGGCAGAAAGAACTGTTGCTCAATATGACCTCCTCTCTGTGACCTGTTCCTGCACCTGTAATAGTTTGTTGGTTCATCTGGAAGTTGTCATTTCTGGTGGAGATACTTTTCAGACTGGCTTATCCATTTCTATGCACAATCAAATATTTACTGGTGCTCTCATAAGGAAGCCAGCAAAAGTTTAGTACTGGAAACAGTGGGATATTGTTCCTTGGTCCCAGGAAGCAATGTAATCCTGTCCACTCTCCTGCACATGTTGTAACAGCTGTCTCCCAAGAGCATGGCTAACATTCCTTCACTTTTCTCTCCCACCTTCTGCTACTGCTATTTCATTTCTATTTCAGGGCTTGCCTGGCTCTTCTGCTTTCACAGGGAAAGCTTCCTGCTCATTAAAATCCTGAATGAAGTGGTAAGCACTGACCTGATACCATAGACACTGGGCACAGGATGGGAAGTAATCAATCATGAGGAGTACCAGTTGCCCTCAGAAATTTATTCATAGGCAGTAGCACTCCAAGACTGCTGCCCAATATTTATTTGTGTTCTTCCAACAATCTTCCTGGCCTTCAGCCTGTTGAGAACTGTGTAAGGCCATGGAGCTCTCTGAATCAGTGATCTTGCTCTGATGCCAGTCTGTTTTTCCTTGGCAGGAGGACATCAGCCAGAAAAGCACTTGTGTGGAGGTGGTGCTGTCCCAAGGAGGTGATTATGCAGGAATCCTGCTGCAAGGCAAGTGCTGTGTTTGGAGATTCTTGTGTTCTAACAGAGGGGCAGCAGCAATGTTTTTAGAATGCTGCAAGTGGTCTGGGTACCCAGGGATCCTGTTTTAATCCTCCCAGTTCCTCCTCCAGCTTAAAGAGCGGCCCCTGCCACTCCCTGTCCCTTCCAAATCAGGACTGATCCCAAAAGCTGTCTGGAACTGGTCAGTACAGTCCCCAGCTCCCAGGAGGCTCGGTGAAAGCAGGTTTCCCTTTCTCCAGAAGTACCAAACTCAGTTCTTCCTCTGGTTTGCTATGGCTCACTTTTACACTGGAAAGATGTAGACCTGAAGAATTTTCTCTGCAGATATAGGCCAGAGAGCATAGAGAACCTCTAAAAACACTACAAGAAACTCCTTGTTACAACATTCTTCTGTTTCAAGGCAGCTGAATCCATGGCAGGCAGGTTTTCTGGACCTATGTTTGGTGGAATCTTCCTGGACACGTGCTGAGAATGAGACATGTAGCAGAGAGCTAATGTGAGACCATGTCTCACTTTCTACTTACTACTCAGAGGCTACAAGCCAGATTCTTGAATGAGTAGCTTCATGGAATTTCTTTGGTGGATGTGGGACCTTGAGGAGTTGAGCTGGAGACTGAGATGTCAGTCTCAATCAAGCATGTCAAGCCTTAAGTGGGAGGACATGTGGGCTGCATGGAGTTCAGAGATTTTATGTTTCAAAAAATACACAAATCTTTTTATAAGGATAAAATATAACAGAGGCTGCATGCCTGAAAACCTTTCCTCCTCATTTCCAATTGCTTAACATGGTTTCCCAATGCAGACAGCACAAAAGCTTGGCTGGAGATCTACCAATTGCCTAAAGATTCCTGGCTGACAGAGATGGAAAAGATCACAGAAGCTGCAGAAGCTGCAGAAAAGCTGGCTTGCAGTGAGAGGAGGTCAAGCTGCTCATCTGAGGTACAAAACAGTTCCATCTCCCTCTGTGCTAATTTTTCTCACACCTTTTTGCCCACAGGTCTTCCCCCAAGCCTTGCTGCTGCAGACACTGACAGCAAGACACAGCCTGAACCCTCCTGTTGGCCCAAGGGGATGGTGTGTGTGTGTCTCTACAGCTGCTGCATTTGCCCATCCCACATTTCATAAGGCCTTTGTGCTGTTGGGACATCTTTACTCTCCCAAGACAAGCTTTCCAAAGAGATTCCCCTAGTCCCAGGGTTAGTGTTCCTGCTGCCCCTCCCTGAAACTGGCAGCTCGTTTCTCAGCAGTATTGCTCCATCTGAGGGGGCCCTGTGTAAGGGTATTCCCACAGGGCTTCTTCCTTATGTTACTGGGGGAAGGTGAAGAGGAGTGGAATCAGGCAGGATGCTTCTGTTTGGGAGTCTGGTCCCGAACAGGGTTTGTGCTCTAGATTACATACAAGAGAGCCTGGTGGGGTCACAGCCTCACCTACTCAAGCAGGGCAGAGTCTCTGCCTCTGTGCACTAACCACTGTCAGCTCTGGTTCTCCGGCAGAAAACGGAGCAGCTGCATGGAGACAGTTTTGCATAAACTGTCCTGAGCTGCCATGGGGAATTTTAAATGCTGAGTCAGTGCTTAACCCCCTCCTTTATCACTTTCACCCTGCTGGATTTCACCTCTCAGCACACAGACACCTCCTCCCAGCACCTTGAACTAACCCTATGTGATAGCAGCCTCCTAACTCTTTCCTCTTCCTTCAGCAGAAACTTTCTTGGAGGGAACTGCTTCTCAGCCTTGCCCTCAGAGCAAACACCCTGCTTAACTTAGCAAAGCCAAAAACAAGCACTCATGCATTCTCTCTTTGCTGATTCTATGCAAACTACCCAAGTTCCTGCCCCTTCCTTCTCAGATGTGGCTGATTATTAAGCCAGACCTTTTCAGTTTAGCTCAATGTCAATATGTATGGGGTGGTGGTGGTGGGCACACACTGGTGTTGGCCCCCTGTTACAATTTTCTGCTCCCAGCCAAGCAAATATGTGACCTCCTCCAATCCTGGGCTCTGTGAAGTAAAATCTGGTTCTTGCTTGCAGGAGACAGTATTCAACCTTTAGTCCTGCTTCTTCTTTTTTTGTTTTTTTAAATTTTTTCCTCCCCTTTATTTTCTGAGGATTGCTATGACTCACACAGGCCTGTGCTGCAACAGGAATAATTGAGAGATGGCACAAAGACAGGAGTCTGGGCAGGACATCCTTGTAATTTAGTTGAGAAAGTAGTGACGCCCTCAAGCTTCTGTGTTTTAGCCTGAAGAATGAGCCCAAACACAGTCTCTCCCAGACAGCGCCAGCCAACCTCTGCATACACAAAGGAGTTAATCCTAAATTCTTGAGGAAGCATTTGATTCCCATGAACAGGTGAAAACTCATCAGTGTAGCACTCAACACAGTTCTCAGGTGGGCACTTTTCTGTTGCAGGAGCTTTCTGTGTCTGCAATCCAAGCTGACGTAGAGCTGGATCCGCCAGTGCTGCTGCTGACAGTGAGGCCACCCAAACCCATTACAGGTCAGGACTGATTCTGGATGTGCAACCTGCAGCCTTTTTGAGGTGTCAGAGGAATCATGACCCCTATAAATACAGAACAGGTCAGAAAGCTTCAGTAACATGATCTCTGGTCCTTTCCTGACCTGTCTTTCTAGGTACATGTAATCCTGTAGTGGGAATTGCTTCCTCCCAGACCATCTCACATGTCAACTTTACCAGCACAAAATGCTTTAGAATGTCTCAGAGTGGGTGTCATACACCCTTGGCTTCACTGTCATTGGAGAGGGAGGAGGCTGCTTCCTAGATCTAGCAGCACCCCTAGTTCATCACTCTGAGTCCTGGATTTATAGAAAAATGCCAAGGATGAGGACAGGACAGAGTTTGTGCTGGGAAAATGCCACAGAAAGGCAAAGTGAGTGGGGTTCTCAGAAGTCGTGGCCTAATCCCTGCATTAAATACTGGATAATGAACTAGTGATGTGGGAAGTCCCACACAAAATAAAGTGGGACTTTAAGACCCTGCCACCCCTAAATGCCTCCATGGTGTTTGCTTCATGGTTTCTGCTTCTTCAGGGCAGTGCCTTTTCCCCCTGTGTTCCCAATCCAGGCACTAGTTTTAAAGGCCCTTTGGATGCCTTTAAGGAAGTGGATGATGGCAGCATGCTTGGCTTGGGGTACAACCACCTAATCAAGGATTCCCAGTGGGAGCTGCAGGAAGCAATCTTCTGTAGCACTTACCAGGAGTATCTGGAGGCCGAGGGTGTGATCAAGGAGGAGATTCCCAGGTGAGTGGGAGCACCAACCAGGATTCAGTCCATGAGTCATGCACACAGGGCACTGAGCTGTGTAGATGGAAGCCTCTGTCTTAGCTTTGCTTCCTTCATCCCAAGGCTTCAGGGCAGGGGGCTGGAGCCATTCCAGGTCTTGTCATAGTGCTGTCTACTTATCAAAGCCTTTCTTTTACATTTATTTCTTCCTTTTTACAGATATGCTACCTTTCATTTCCTCCTTCCTAGCCGGATTCTGGTGGAACCAGAAATGGAAGTACAGACAGGTAATCCAAATGGACAAAAAGCTGATAATCTATGAAGCACAGTCGTTGCATGACATTGAGCTCCAGTGAGAGCTCAGTGAACCTGGCTTGCATCCGCTCTGGAAGTTCCATCTCCAGGGAAATAAACCTGGGTAAAATTGTCAGCCATAAGACTAAAAAGCCAGTTACTGTCATAGAGTAAAAAAACAGTATCTTCATACTTAAAAAAAAAATTCACAACCTCCCCCCGAAAAAAAACCCAAACCAAAACAACCTCCCCAAAAATTAAAAAGGAGGAATATAGTCAAGATTGAAAAAAAACCAAAAACAAACAAAGGGAGAGGTTGTTTCTAATGGTGTTTTGGTGTTCTGGATTGTTCCTTTCTTTGTTCCCAGTCTTCTCTTTTTGTCATCCCCTTCTTTGTACCAGATATTCCAGTTGGCATCGGTGTGCATTGGGATGGAAACCACAACTTCTGCTTGTACTTGCTTAACCATTCACTCAAAGCGAGTAAGAAAGTTTTGCTTTCTGTAGCAGAGCACTCTGTGGGGAGTGGGAGTGTTCTGTGGCAGGGGGCTGTCATTCTGCCAGGTCTTCATGATTCAAGGAAATGAGGAATTGGGAGCAAAGCTGACTCATATCTTGTGGGTTAGGCTGGCATTTGGATTGTGGGGCTCTGTGTTGCACAGCCTGACAGTGTTTTTAGTGAAGTCACTCTGGCAGGAGGCTTCAGAATGGTGCATGTTTAATGGGGAAAATGGATACTAGTACTGTGTGAGAGAATGTTCTGTACCTTCTTACAGTTGTCTCTCTTCATGCCATTCTGTTTAGATTCTGATCTGAAACCTGATGTTGTGTGGCCATGTGCAGCTCCAATTGCATGCTCGGCTGTCAGCTCCTGCTCCAGGTACCTGGCACTGGCAGGTGAAGATGCAACAGTAACTATTTGGGATAAACACCTAGGTGAGCTTGTCCTTTTGGACTGTGTATTGGGATCACTGTGGATAAGTTGCAGCTTTGCCTACAAGTTTGAGGCTCAGACTTAGTGTGAATAAAGGGCTGGTGGTGAGTTTACAAGGAAATCTGAAAGTAGTTTGGATTCAGTTGTCTATTGGATGCTTGGCCAGAAGTTGCCAGCGCAGCATGACTGCCCCGGCCGTTGCAGAACCATCCCCATCCAGGGCAATGAAGGGGCTGGAACAGCTGCAGCAAGGACTGATCAGTCTTGCCCCAAGGCTGTGAGACGCTGACAGTCACTGCTTTGCCACTGCACTCTAAGGTCATTTTTGAGACTGTTGTGGCATCACAGTTCAGGCTGCCATCAGTGCTAGTGTCATCCTGCCATGATGCAGGGACTCTCCTGGCAGAAGAATCTTCTGCCATCTGCTTGTTCTCCTTCTGCATAGGCCACACTCCAAACTAAGCTTTGCTTGGATAAATTACCAACTCCTTTTCTTCTTTCCTCAGGATACCCACTGTCTGTGACTGCCATTCTACAGGAACGTTTCATTCGTAGTATCCACTTTCTGTGTGATTCTGCAGCTGCCAGTGATGAGACATGTGGTACAGATCCTGTCTGTAGTGGTGCAGATCCTGTCTACCCCATCATACAGCTTCTAGTGCTGTGTACAGACAGCTCTTTCTATTTGGTGAAAGCCTCCAGGGCTGGGAAGTCCAGCATCACACTCCTGGCAGATAGGTGAGGTAGACTCCAGCCAACAAAGCCGTGGTTATAGTGATCCAGTCTAACAGGGAGCCCCAGATTTCTGTGGAGTAGAGAACTTCCTACTGTTTTTACCCACATGGCTCTGCCATGCTGCTGTCAGCAGCAAGTGTGGTTTTGCTAGTGCTAAAATCCAATGGTTTGCCAGAATTAGGGGTGTTCCTGGGTTCTTCTGTGCACCAGAACACAATTACTTCTAGCACAGCTCCAGGGCTGATGTTGAACTATTTGTGTCTCTGCTGGGTACCCACGGGAATTTTTTCTTCCCTCTTCTGCCCTTAACAGAATACCATCCCCCTAGAAGTCGGAATAAATATTTCTTGCCATCTGTCTATCATTTTTGTGTTCATTTATCCCCTTGGTTTGAGGAGGAAGGAAGCTGCTGCTCTGAAGACTCTGATTCATGGCTCCATGGCAGGCAGGATTTGTATCTGCAATGTAGTTCTAGGCAGGTTGGCACAGGGATGGGCCTTGGGGGTTCCTGCCCAGGAGGAGACAGGCTTTGCCTCTATAAGGAAGGGGCCTGGCTGGGACTTTTTGCCAGCCAGTGTGCCACAAACTGCCATTGTTATTATCACAGCCTCTCAGTACGTGCCAGGTACATGCAACAGCAGCATAAACCTGTGTTTCTTTTACAGGCCTGAAAATCCAAATCTTACTGTCAGTGCAGTGATGCCTGTCCTGGCCTTCCCCAGTGCAGTGAGTATTACTGCCAGCTCTCTAAACAACTGGGTGGGAACACATGTCCAGCTGTGCTGGAATCTTGTTTCCACCAAGGACAATAACTGGGTGCCTAGAAGATAATGAGCGGGGCAATCAGATATGGTCCTTGCCTCATATCCTTTCCCAGCCTCCAAATATTTTTGACATGAAGACTTCCTGCACCAGTTACAGGTCTGTGTGTAGCTGGTAATGCTCGAAGGATTTCTCTTCCATGATTTTACTCAGTATCCCCTTGTACTTGTGCCCTCTAAGTGGCCACTGAGGTGCACATGGACAGGTCCACCTGGAAGGTGGGAGAGTTCAGCCATGAAGCCTCAGGCATCAGGGTCAAATATGAGAGGGCATCCTGGGGAGGAAGTTAAAAAACACAAGTCTAACCAGACCTTACAAGTGGCCTCAGAAACTCTGCAGACATGGGGAGAAAAGGACTAAAAGCCACTCACCATAGCAGCCATGCAGAAGGCTGGATCTAACTAATTTCTAATGTGCCCTGTTGCCCTTTTCCAATACAAACGTTCAGCAGTTTCAGCCCAAGTTCCCTGCAAGGGCTGTTGTTCTGTCACCCTATGACTATGGGGCTGGCAAAGAAAACTGCATCATAGTTGGGGATGTGGAGTCCTGGATGTCATCTCAAGTCCTTTACAGAAGATGTTTTTCACTTCTTTTACACCTACTTGTCAATTTTGCTGCTTCAGGTCCTGATCTTCTCCTGGGATGGTACAGTGTCCCTGATGAACACTGACACATCAGAGACTGTTTACTGCTTCTGCACTCCACCTTCTCATGCTGTAGCACCCCCCTGGCAGCCAGTGTTCACAGTGGATAGTGTGAACTGCTGCTTGCTGCTCCGAGGTGGGTGACACCTTGAGGTGGTCATAGATACACCATCACTGGATGCATTCAGCTGTGCACTGATCCTTGACAGTTCTTGTTGGATGACCCCTGATGCAGTAGCTCACTGTTCTTGTCTCTGTCTAGGAGTTGAGCGTCAGCAGGCAGATGAATTGGTCCAGAGTAAAGCCACTTACAGCACCATCTTCCTTTTTGATTTCAACTCCTACCCACTGAAGGAGGCTTTCCCAAAGAAACCAGATTTGCCTCTCAAACCCTTGCAGGAACTGCAGTGGATTGAGAGATGTAACATTTTTTTACGTGATAGGTTTCACTTTTTGCCTGAGAGGTAAGTGCACCTGCGTTATTGTAAGCTGTGGTGTTGCTGAGTTCATGCAAGGTCTCACCCTGGAGCTTCTGGGTTGTTCTGTGTGCTGTGGGAGATTTGTGTCTGAGTAAAGTTGGTGTTCAGACAGATGGATTTCTGACAGCCACCCAGAACCCTTCCTCCTCTCCCTTCTGTCCTTCCTAGAACAGCTTCAGCTGTGAGGACGCAAGTTCTAATGTGTTTTTGTGCTACACAGTTTGTGCAAGCTCCTCAGGGAGTATGATCCTTATGTGTTTGCTTTAGATCCCACAGCCAGGCAGAGCTGGGATCTCTTTGCACCTCTCTCGACCCTTGCATTCCCGGTTCATGTGATGTTGAAATAGGTTTGTGCTGGAGGTTGCTTGGTTTGGGAAAATCCCCGGCAGCCTCGGGGGTGGAGCATTGCGTGGATGCGGTCATTAGATGGCACTGTGACATCTCTTTTTGAGGTCCTTTACCTTGCGCTCTGATGGAAACCCGGAGCTAGATCCCTGTCGGTATTTTGTATCTTCTTTTCACTATGCTTTAATTCTCCAATTTGAAACGAAACAGGTGGGTGCAGGTGTGACCTTATAGCACATATTACCTGGTAGCCTTCACTAATTCCTTGGCTCCGGGGTGAATCCTGTGGACTTGTCTGGCTAAAGTGCAGAAAAGTTCCATCCTATGCTACTAGCCAGCAGTTCTGTCCCTCCTTCTCAAAAATCTGGAGAGGAGACCCTTGTCTGCCTTGTACCAGAAAACTGGGGAGTCACCACCGCCAGGGATATCTTGCTTCCTGGGAACTGAGAGCTGAAGCCAGAGTAGTGCAAATACAACTGCAGTGATTCCTGTGTCTACAGAGATCTAGAGACAATAGAAATTCAGAGGTTCTTGCTGTCAGGAGCAGTGAACTTGAGTATTGATTGGCATGAGGGAATCACTGAGGTTTTTTGGACACAGGTAGTAGAACTGCTTGACTGGTAGTGAGCCCCAGGGGCCCTTGGGGGTGTTGTCTGAGCACTGGAGGAATGTCAGGACTGTTTTTGTTTGAACCACACTTTCTCCCCCTTTTTAGGCAGCAGGTACTGCTGGAAATGGAGGAGCAGGAATACTGGGATTGTCTGCAGGCACAAGCAGCTGCTATGGACAATGAGAAAGTGAAGGGAGAGAAGAAGCAGTAGCCAACCTTGCATCCTGAGGGCCAGGCTCATGATCCAGCACTGACATTTTGATAGACACTATTGTAATCATCTCTCTCCCAGAGACCTGGAGCATCAGAGCAATCTGGTATGTTACAATAATACAGTGGACCTTAATAAAGCCTTTCCTCCATTAAAAGTCTCTTGCTCTTCATAGAATTGGCATTTTGTCAGACTGATTTTCTGTTCTTGTGTTGCTGGAGCTCACCAGTGGGTCTCATTTTCTGCTCCTACCCTGATGGGTAGCCATCAGCATCCTTGTGCTTAACCAGAAACCTGGTCCTTTCAAAGGAGGCAGCAAATTGGCTGTGGAGGTGTCTTCCCTCAAAGCATAGCAGTGCTAAGCAGCAGTGACACTGCAGAGTGTGGCAAGCCTGACGTTGGATGTTCTGCAGTTGTTTCTCTTGACTTCAAAGCAGGCAGTTTTGGGATAAGACTGCTTAGGAATTGCATCCTGGAAGGCCCATGAGAAAGCCTCAGTCTTTTTACAACTGATCATGCTTCCAGGATGACTGCCTAACCCACAGAGAATCTGACAAATCTCCCAGGAACTACACCAATCTGTGTGCACGGGGGACAATTCTTTCCCCCCAGGTCTCCCTCTAGTGCCTCCCACAAAGGTTCAGGAGAGCACCAAAAAAATCACCTGTAGGGTGCCAGGGATTCAACACAGACTGTGATGTGTAGACGTTCCCATTCCAAGGTCCCATTTCAGTTTTTCATAGCAAGTTGTCTTGTTTTGGGCTGAGTTTTGGTGAGACGTTTCAGCTCATCCTCTGGAAATAAAGCCAGCCAATCTGTTGGGGAGGTAGGAACAGGGAGAAGCATTCCATTTGTTTCACAGTCTCAGATGCCTGGCTTTGCTCTAGAGAAGGACAAGCCATTTGAATTGAACCTTCCTATTTGCTACCTTTGTGAAGGCTCTGAGGGCTGTAATAAAAGCTTTTGTGCTGTCATTTTCCATCTGCCACAGATTACAGCTTCACAGCTCTTCTGATTGTTAGGGATATTGGGACTGGGCTGTGTGAGCTCTTGCCATCTGCCCCAGTGCGAAGTCAGGCGGGTGAGCCCAAACCACCCTCAATGCCTGCTCAAACTGAGCCACCTGGGTCGGCACTGAAGTGAACAAGGAGCAGTCCTTGATCCTTCCTTCTGTTCTTGCTGTGGTGGCCATAGAGCTTAATTATTTTGTTTCTATGGTACTTTCAGAAACAACAGACCTTCTGCCATAGCCAGGCATAGGGGATTACTCAGGGCAGGAATTCCTATTCCTACATTGCTTTCCATGCTGCAGAAAGCCAGCACAACAAATATGTGGCCCCTTGAACAGCACTGGGTCTAGTTCTTGCTATTTGTGCAAATATAAAGGGCCTGGGGATCTGTGCCATTAATCCTACTCCACCTGCTTTCCATCCAGAAAAAGAGCAGGGCTTGCCTGGCATCAGAAGAGGCAGGAGAGGATCTACTAAACAGTTAGATGTACTGTGCATCCACCAGTTTGTGTGTATTCCTCTCAAGATGTACTTGTTTGTTTGCAGTTAGAATTTGCTCTAAGATTCTAATCATGTGCTTGGCCAAGATAACTAGGAGCTGGCAGACTCCACAGAGAAAGGAAAACAATGAGCAGCTGCAGGAAGCTGATGAAGAGCCTTTGTTTTAACTCATGATTTCAGCAGGGGACCATTTGTTTCCTGCTTCTTCGAGGGATACAGAAAAATTGGCATGATCAGTGTGTTGACATGTGTGTTGGTGATGTGGCTCTGTGCTAATCTCCACAGCGTGTTCTGGTGACAAACACAGCCACCTGATTGCTTGTTCAAAGACAATTCCCTTGGCAGCTCCACTTCCACTCCTGGTTATTCTGTGAGCCCTAGGCAGCTGTAGGTCTGTTCCAGTTTCAGCTGTTCTGCTGCTGGAAACTATAGAAAGGCCTTGAGTAGTATCATATATATATATGTATATATGTATCTCACCATCAGAAGATGAAACTGTGAATTCTGGCTGTACCAGCTCCTAGCTCAGTGCGAAGTTCAGTGAACTCAGAGATGCTCAGGGTATAATAGGAGCGATTTGGCTCTGTATTTTAAAAAGAAAGTTAAAAGATCAGCTGACGGATAGAGAAGGCTGTGAGGGAGGAAGAGGCGCTCAGCTCCACAGAGAGGCGCTCAAGCAGCATCATTCCAGCACAGACAGGTTCCTGCCCAGCCGGGCGGAGATGGTTTTTCTGCGCGAGAAGGAAGGATTAAAGGAGGCTGTCGTTTAATCTCGCCAAATTATCTGCTGTTCTCTGCAAGAAGCCAAATGTCATCTTACTTCTTTGCATGCTTGCTTGTGCTGTGAAGGCAGAGGAAATCAGTGGTTGATATGATCTGATTCCCCCGCTCCTGGGGCCAGCAAACATTTGGGCTGTTTGGATAAGCCAAGTCTGTGTCTGTTGGAAGGAGTGCGGTCCTTGGAAGAGCTGAAGCGCTGTGTGCCCTGAGATCTGCACTCCTTGTTGCCTGTGTTGCCCATTTTAAAACAATAATCCACATATCCTGTAGTGTCTCACCACAAAAACCTGAAGCCATACTGAGGAGGAAACTGCAAAGACCTCTGTGTCCTGCCTGGGGGAAATCATGTCCCTGCAAGACCCTGCGGACATGCAGTGGTGCCTGGGGCAGGACAGTCCCAGCAAGTGCTTACCTGGTTTGCTCTGGAAGTAGCAAGAGAAGGTCGAGCTGCCTCCCCTGCTCTAATTTGTGTCTAGATATAGGTAAACTGTATAGTGCATCCCATTCCTAATTTCTGAAATAGCTCTCGTTGTCCAAACTAGTATTGCCTCATTACCTCTAATGCCAGTTCCCCATACCAGGATGCAGTTTCTTATCACCCTCTGAGTCCAGGCTATTGCTGTTGGATTGTGCTGCTCAGCCAAGCCATGCAGATCAACTCTCTTAATCCTCCCTAATGCATTGTGCCAGGCATCTCAGCCTGGTTTATTTTGGGGCTTCTGCAAACCCTTCCAGTTTGTCCCTGTTCCTATTCCAGTTTTATGGTGTCCAGTGTTTCTTGTGCTGCTCTGTCTAGGACCTGGTACAATATTCATGTGTGATCTCACGTGGGGAGCCAGGTTCTGCTGGCCTTGATACCAGGACAGTTGGCTAGGATGAGAAACAAGCCACATTTTCAAGGCCAAGATACAGGATGAAGCTGGCTGAGCTTATCTGAGTGCTCGAGAGATAAGAGATTTGCATGATGGCGAGGGTGATGCTGTGTTTTGGCTCTTGCCCCGTGGATTTACAAGCACTCCATGCAGCTCAAGACAGACAGTGCTTGTGCTCTGAGGAACTCACAACCTACACAAGCCAAGTGCTGGACCTGGGTGTAGAGGAGCAGACTCGTTGTGCTGTAGGGGAGGATTTATCCTTGCAGGAGCCAGGTCTTCACGTGGCACATCTCTGTGCAGGGCCATGTGCTGGCTAAACCAGGAAAGTCCATGGTTTAAGAGAAGGGGAAGGAGAATGACTCATGTCACTGCAGGGCTGCAGATCAGACAGGAGGGAAATGTACAGTGTCTGAGTAGTGAATTGGCTATGCTGCCAAGTTTGAAACACTTACACTGCCTCAAGCTCATCAGACTGAACATCTTTTGGTAGAAACTTTGGGTCAGCCTGCTTGGGCAAACAGCAGCTCTTCTGCATGGGAAGGGCTGGATTGTTGGAGGGAGAGGGAATAAATTCGTGTTGTTGAGAGGGTATTCACAGGAAAAGGAGATGTGTAGGGGGAAAACAACAAGTCCTGCACTGAGCAATGAGGAAGATACACTAATTAGGCAAGGAAGAGGAACCTGCTAGGCTGCAATCCTGACCTAACAACCAATTACAGGATAATATAGCACAGTAATACAGGGTAAACACTAAGTGGAGGATGCTTCTAAATTAATTCCTTTTTGAAACACAGCCATCATTAAAAAACATCCGGCATCCTAATTTTAAACTGCCCATCACTGATGCCAGCACAGCCTGTGGTCAGTTGTCACAGTTGTTAAACTACCTGTGCTGTTTGAATTTGCACCTTGTTTCTATCTGAATAGGTCATATTCCAGCCTCCAGCTTGCCAGGTCTCTGGGAGATGGAACAGCCCACCAGGAAAAGGTGGTGTGGGTTTTGTGGAGGGACTTAGAAGCCATGTGTGTGTGTGTAAAGCAGATGCAGGGAGACTAAACAGGCTCCAGTGTCCATGGAGGACCTTAGCAGTGGGTTCAGGTTAGAGGTGAGGGGAAATTTGCACTGGCTGTGGAGGCAGCATAAGAGTAGATTTCTGGGGAGTCATGCAGCATCCATCAGTGGAGGGATCTCTTGTGGCCAGGGAGATTCACCAGGACAAGGGGCACTCCTGAATTCCTTCTCAGCCAGATTCCCTGTGATTCTCAGTTTCTAGAAATGAAATGGAATGGGTTCCTGAAGTATTTCCCACATCCTGCATTTTGGTCCTTTCTCTCTTTGAAGGCTATAACTCACAGAAGGAAACGAGAAAAGCATTTCACATAATTCCTGGGAGAGTGCAGAGAGGCAACTGGAGCAGGGACACAAACCAGGAACAATATTTGCACTTGTCCAAATGGGATGGAATATTCAGTTCCATCACTAGTAGCTTTTGCTTTTTATGGCTCTCCCCCGTGACAGAGTCCTGGCAGAGACTGAGGCAGGGATGGTGGATGAGACAGGACTAAACAGATCTGCCAGGCTGTACTTCCCCCCTGGGTCAATAACTTGTGTCCTTCGTGCTTCCCAGTCAGCAGGCAGTGCCTATTATGGTTTTGTCATTTTTTCTCCTGGTCCTGTCTCTGTGGAAGTTCATATTTTAGCAATTCATTTTCTTAAAATTATTTCTGCTAAAAGCATTACCAGAAGGTCTCTTGGCACTGGTAAGTGTTTGCAAAGGGCCGAATTGTGTTGATCAGCATTACAGACAAGCCCCCTTCCAGCAGATTAAATCAGAGTCAGTGCTGCTGAGTGGAGTAACAAGGGGTAAGGCAGCTATGAGTGATAAAAGAAGGAAGCTGTGAGTTATTTGGCTTTGCTATGATCACTTTAATCAGTGGTTTTCAGCAACAGGTTGTATTTTTCTTCAGTGCACATTACCAGTTGTAAATCATCATTCCTCAGGGATCAGAGGCTGAAGTTATTTACTTGTTGGAACCAGAGTGAACAGATAGAGACTCACATATTTCCTTTACAAAATGAATCTGAATCAGAAGCCTTCCTCTGTATATTCTCCACCTCCTGAGGGAAAACCTGAAATCCAGATCTGGATTTTACACTTCCATCTTACTATGATCACACTAATCCTAATCTTCCAGAATGCGGAAGAAACTATAAAGCCCAGCTGCCATTTAGGCTACCTGTCCTGCTTTTGTACCTCCATTTAGTCAGCCTTAACAGCAGTTTTTCTCTTTGAATGCATTAAGATGGTCTCATTACAGCATAATTATTTTGTGGAAAAACATGCATCTTGTTGCCTCATACCAGAGCTTCTGGAGGAAAAATGCAAATGCAGCCTGCAGTTTGATTATCATTGTGGTGACAGTTGTTTTCCCATCTAATTTTGACTTTTGCTTTCATTCTCTGGGAGGAGAGTGATGCCTGGAGCCCCTCTCCCTCTTTCCAAGATGCCATGCGGCAGCTAGGAAATATTTAGCAAGGCACTGGAGCAACACAGCAGACACATAAAAGGCATGTAATTAAATACAATGAATTGTTGGTGAAAAGATCAGCCAATTAATGCTTTCAGCTGTTGCAGCACAAAACCCCCCATATTCCCTCCCCCAAAGGTAGATCAAATGCTGTTATGAATTCCTAAAGCCTCTTTAGAGAATTTAAATGCATCCTCCAGCTCTAAGCTGTGGACTCATGTAGCATTCCAGCAATAATATTTTCCCAAGGATGAACTGTTCCTGAACAGAATGGCCACTGAAGTGCATTTCATATGTAAGGGATTTTAAGTTAGCAGGAGCTTATGGTTCTATAAGTAAGGTTTGTATCATCTGTCAGAAAGCTAAACATTTCCCCAAGAAGTTTGTAAAAACCCCTGTGGTTTCAAATTTTGAATACACCCCCAGTGTTTTTTCACTTGTCTTTATTATCTAATTACACACACAGGGTGAGAAAGGAATAAGAACTGTAAGGAAGAAGGTTTATTTTTAAAATTTTTCTCAAAGGAGAAATACTGCTGCATTTTGTTTCATTAGTTTAAAAAATGACAATCCTTTACACTGAAACAGTCTTTAGAGCAAAACTTGTTTCAGTGTTTTACTGCACATCCTCAGTACTGTAGGAAAGAAGAGATGTGGTTTGCAAAAGAAATTAATGATTTTGGATGCCTTTACCTCACATACTGAACTAGAGTTTCCTCAAATGAAATGTTTTCACTGTCCCCCAAAGGCCTCCTTCAAATCAAATCAGAATGTCTTGAGATGAATCTTAGATATCTCTCTAGAAAATGCACTGAAGATTTGGCTGTCATACACACGAAGAAACAATTAAATTTTCCACTGCCCCTTAAAACTGCACTGAGCTGAAGCTGCAAGGGCCTTTGGGCAGTGTCAATGCACACCTGAGTCTGTGACATGAACTGCCCTGGGTCAAATTCACTCCTTGTGTGGCTGCCTGGAATGTGCTGACTTCACTGGATTTGCACCATGGAAAAAAATTATTTCCTCTTTAAATCAACAGGAGGGAACTTCGGTTAATTGCAGCCATGCTGAGGGTTTGTAGGTGAGCAGAAGGCAGGTGCCTCCATACGTCCCTCAGGCATTTGCATTTGCAGAGCCATTGGGCTTCACTGCTTCAGAACAAGGGTGTGATAATCTGCCATGGCTCTCTGCACCTCCAGCCCAAGGCAGAGCTTCCTGGGCTCCCACCCAAAGCCGCTTTGCTGGAGTGCCATGGCCACCCCACTCTGAAATGCAGCAAAGCAATGGTTGTGTTTGTCAGCCTGCTCCAACATGGAGAGCATCCTCCGAGCTGAGCCCCTTGGGCAGAGCCCAGAGCCTGGGATCAGAAGAGCTGAATGGGGCTGAAATTGTGAACACATCTGCAGTCATTGAGCCCAGAGTCCTCCCTGCTACAGCTCTGTGCTGGTGACAAGTGGCTCCTGTGAATGAGACTGGCAGAGACAATGCAGCCAGTGCCTAGGCAGGGCAGGAACCTGGAAATGGCCTCCCACTGGCAGCACGTGTCTGAGATAGTATGGGGGGGTTGAACTAAATCTACTGGGAATTCAGGGGCCTTCTGGGAAGCATGCTGATGAGGGCAGGGAGCTGCAGGGTGTTTCTTTTCCAGGAGCAAATGTGTTTTATGCAATAATTTTAGACACCCTCTTGGCTTCAGTGCCCTCCCCACAACAGTGAGGCTGATTATTTGTGCTAATGTCCTCATCTCTGGTGAACGATATTGCTGCTATATTTAATATGAGAGAGGGTTATTACAGTATTATCTAAAATAAGCCATAACCATTATAGGTTGCTCTGTGTCTCAAAGCTAGTTTTAATTAAAACTGCCAATAACTTTTGAGGTGTTTGACTTCAGGAGTTGAGACAAAGGAAGAAGATGCTCAGGTGCTTTCATTTGGTTCTGAATGAATTATTAGAAGGGTGGAATCAGGTTCACTGGTAGCTGAGCCCTGCACTTTCTGTGTCGCCTGTGAGAGTCCATAGAGCCTGACTGGCCTTTCCCAACATGTATATATATTTGGGAGCAGGTTATCATTTCCCACAGGCCCATGGAAAGAGATGTTATCCTCCCTCACACCACTCAACTTGATTTTATTATGAGACAAGCCATGAAGTGGGACTTCGTGTTGCCTGGGATGCCATTTGAACCAACTCCCTGCTAGCCAGAAATAAAGAATTGGGTCCTCAGAAGTTGCTTGGTTTGAGGTAAATTCTGAGATTTTTCCAGCTCCCTCCCAAGCTTCAGCAAGTCTGGACATCACATCTGCTCCATCAGCACAAGCAATGGAATAGGAGGTCACGTCTCCCTTTACCTGCAGCAAGTAGAAAAGCACCTCACAAGTGTGCTATTAAAAGACTGAAATGAACATGCAATTAGAGATCAGAGAAGCCTTCTGCAGGAAAGTGCTAATTACTCCAATCAGAGATTCCTGTGTCTCTCTTTACCTGTGCACATCAGAGTTCAAGCTTTTGATAGTCACAGCAAATTCAGAAAATCCATTTATATCCACACTTTATGGCTGGTGTAAGTGACATAATTGATCTGCTTTGCTTAGACCTCTGCCCATGTCCTACACAACATCAATATGCAAACGCAGCAGAGGTGAGCTCGGGGCTGAATTCAGGCAGTTTGCAGCTGGATATATTCTATGGTTTGGAACAATTCCCCCTTTACCATGTGCTGCCACCACCTTCTCATCCTCTGAGACTGTGGGTGTGTCTGATAAGTTACAGGGCACATTCCTAGAAGGGAGAGGGAAAAGCATCTGGGATTTCACGCACTTTAATGTGATTTTGTGAGGAGGGGACCACTTCAACCCTAGAACCAAAAAGAAATAATGAAGAATTAAATAACCTTTTCCTCCCACTTCCTCTGCCTGTGTTTTTTCTCCTCAATATCACATGGTATCTGACAAGTTTCCTTCCCTGATGGAAGGCATCAGGCAATTTCTCCACCTCAAGTACTGATGGGTGCCCTTCCATGCACTAATACTGTAATCACTACCTCCAGGAGAAAAATCATCTCAGGTTTACCCTTACAGAAGTTTTACACTCAGATTTACAGCCTATCCCTTTCCTTGGAGTGCAGAGACGATACTCCAATATTACACGGCTTGAATAATCTGGAATCCTACCAAGTCATCCATCCCATTGTTGAAATATCATTGGAGACCTTTGTAAGAAACTCCATGAACTCTGGCTTTATTTTGGTATCTAATGAGTACACATTGAGTCATAATTAGCAGCGTAATATGAGGAAAAAGACAGCATATTTGTTTGGGAAAATGCAGGCAGGCAATGACGGTAGGTGTGAGTGATATTCTTTCTCAGCTGTGCCATGAAACCATTTTTTCTGAGCCTGAAACTTCAGTCTCGATTTCCTTAATAGCCAATTTTTTCATTTTGTTCTCCTTGTTCAGCCTTAAAAGTTATTTACAAGGTACTTCTAAAAGCATGTGATTTAGGCTGCTCTAATGCTTCGTTTGTTTTTGTCTCATCAAATTGCCTGCTGACCTGCAAGTAGTGGCCAAATCAGACTGAAATTAAAAAGGTGGTGGAATATGCCCCAGTCTCTCCTCAATCAATACCCGCCTAAATTACTGCAAACCTGGAGCCATGGTGCATGTAATACATCATTTTGTAACCCCATAAATTGCTTTTAGCCAGTCTCTTCTGATTTCTCTGTAATGGCCTTTCAGCTGAGATCAAGTGTAGCATCAGTTCTGCATCAGCTGTGTACCCTACCCTGGGACTGGCTCACACTGGCACTGGGATGAGCTCAGCCAAATGGTGAGAACTCATTGATGCTGGTCATTTGGAAGCTGCTCTGAGATGCCTCCCCTCTGTGAAGCACATTCAGAGAGCCCATACCTGCCTGCCATGGAATGTGAAGTCCTGCGCAGGGCTGGGTTCTTACTTATCTCATCCTTTTTCCAAGAAAGTGAGGAAGAGAGGTGGAGAGATGATACTGGAATTTGTTATTTAACCCCTGGATTACATGATCCCACAGCACTAGCCCTTGCCATGATTTCTTCTGGAAATGCAGCAGTTTCAAATCCCAGTGGGGATCTCCAAAAGCAGAACTCCTGCCATGGCCTCAGCAGCCACAGCTGGGGAGGCAGCACCCTGGGCAGTGCCCATCCTGTTTGTGGATCATCCCTTTGCTTGCACAGAGCCATGTGTGACTGGGAGAGCAGGTGTCGAGCCTGCCCTCCTCCTGAGAGAGCCCTGCAGCTTCTGCTGAGAGGGAAGATCCTCACCATCTGCCAGTGCTGCTGGCCTGGCCATGCCACTTTCTTCCCAGCAGGATTGTGCCTGTGTCACAAATCCCACTGTGAGACAGGCCCTGCCCTGCCTACAGAGCAGCACCTCTGCAGCTGAGCTGAGAACCTGATGGGCTCTGAGACAGCAGCTTGATGTCTTCCCCTGACCTTTCCCAGAGGCTGTGTCCACAGAGTCATTTTCAAATTACTTTAGAGACTTGAGTTAAGCCCAACCCAACCAGAAGCAGGACCACCACTGCATCTCTTCAAACAGGACTTTTGCTTTTGATGCCTTTCCCCAACCTCGGCCCCTTTTCTGTGGTTGCTTGCACAATGATGCCAGTTTCAGGGAAGGAGACACCTTCTCATTTCCCATGAGCTGTGTTGCAGAGAGACATCTGCTCTGGGTGCAGCCCCTGCACCCACCCATGCCTCCTCCCTGGGACGCCCACAAGCTTCCACTCTCCTTGATCAGGATCAGGCCAAGAAGGATTGCTTTGTCTGACCAAAACGTGAAGACAGTTAACTAAAACTCTATATGGAATTTAGAGTTATACCCTAAAGCAGTACAGGATTCGAAAAATATAAAAGCTAAAATCCTAAGGCATCGACTTCTGGGGTCACCTGCTGGGGACTTGCAGGCTCCCTGTTCCAGCAAATACAGTGTAAGGAAATTGGACAGATTTTACAGACCTCCACTGAAAATAAATATTTTTACAAGAAAATAATGAGAACTTTAAGAAGAAAAGGTTTAACTTTTGGCAAAAAAAAGATGTGTCAGTGTGTGTCTGCTGAACTGCTGAATATGCTTGGCACTGAGAGCAGTTCCTCTTCTCTTGGCTCTTCTGTTCCACTTTTCCCTGGTGATTGTCTTAAAGAGCTATTAGGAACTCTTGGAAGAACTGTGGAAGATGCTGTCATTAAAGTACAGCCTTGGTCTGTGTTGGTGTAACATGCAAGCGAAGTGATTCCCTGGGCTGGGAGAGATTCTATGAACTGAATTACTCATAAGATGCTCGAAATTTGTTGACTTGATCTATGCAACTTTCAATGCTCTGAAATGTCAGTGTAGGCTGCAAAGAGCTCAAAACAGTTTCAGATCTTCAGAGATGGTCAGAGATCAGCTTTCCCTATCAGAAGTACCAAACACCCCCTCCTTCTACCAAAAACCAATCTTTTTATAAACATCTTTATAGCAAAAACATGCCTGCTATTGGAGGGCAGAAATCCAGATGTTCTCTTTCAAGCTCGCGTTTTAAAATGAAGTGAAAATTTCCACTTTGGTTTGTTTTCAGTTTTCCCAAAAGGAACACCATCATTTTCCCACTGGAACAGCAGCCTTCCTTTCAAATGATTTTTGCTTTGGAAGAAAACTAAATTTTATTTTGGGGCAGCTACAGGGTCAGTCTCAGAGAAAATGCCATGTTCCCCCCTGTGTTCCAATGCCCCCCTTTGCTGCATAAATCATGTGTACGTAAAGAAAGACACAAAGGGCAGTGCATGTGTTGGGGCAAGACTCATGCAAACAGTGACAGAGCAAGCCACGAGTAACTGGCCTTTATTTTTCTAGGAACTTGAAGCCAAATGCAACCCAAATCAAGCCAGGATGGGATTTCCCAGCTTTGGCTGCTGAGGGAGAGAGCAGTGTAAACACTCAGAGGCTGCTTTGAGGCTTGCTGTACTTCTGCTGCCTTTCCTCAGGAGTCAATGGAGGCTTCAAGGTGACACAGAGTGGCCATTCCTGTGGCCTTTTTCTCTTGACAGCCTTCAAGTGGATTAAGAGCTGCCCAGAAGTCACTGCGCTTTACAAGCAACACAGTCCTGGATGCAGGGATGTTGCTGGTGGCTTCGGGAGAGGGTGCTACTTGTCACTGTTATTTAGTGCAGGGAGTCTAAAAGCTCCTCAGATCTTCTGTAACTGAATAAAATGCATTTCCAGCTAAAAAATTAATTAATTTTCCCTTCTCTCTGAATTTCAGGAGCAGCATGCTATAAGGTGGGTAAGCCCTAAGCCTTTTTAATGTATCTTTGAGACTGCAGTATTTAAAACTTTCTGTTATTAAGAGTAAAGAGGCCTCTTAATTAATAGAGCTTGTAATAGCCACAGCAGCATACAGAGCAAAATTTGACAAGAGAAATTACTTCTGCAGAAACATAATAATGAACTTGTGTGCAGATCACGGTACTGATAGGCATAATGTACTGCATCTGGTTTCAATTTGCAGCTTTGACCTTTCACCGAAAATGAATTTTAATAGGCAATTGACTTAAATAATTCCTATGTGTTCAAATCAATACTGGAACGTGATGGTTAAGCGGTTAAAATAATTGAGGTGTGTGAAAGGGGTTTTTAAAGGGTTTCAGATTCTGATCAGAAGGCTGGTGTTTGTGGAGGTCAGAGCTCAGGTCTGTGGCTGTGCCACCACCAACACACCCTGTGCAGCCGTGACTTCAGCAAAACTGCTTTGGTACCTCCTGCAGCCCTCCCAGCCCCACACTGCTCCCTCCTCCTGCTCCTGCACAAGGGGGCATGGAGCTGAGTGGGATTCTGTGCTCCCTGGATTGCCATGGGAGGGAGAATCCAGGTGCACACCCACGCTGAGCACGCATCCCACCCCGCTGCCCTGAGCTGGCCACACACCAGGGTTTTGAGACTCCTGTGTGGTCTGAGTGAGCCCATCTGCATGTGCAAAAAACCCCCATGTTTTGCAGAGAATTGTTTCTGCAGTGGTCCACAAGAAGGTTCCCTTTGACCGTACAGCACAGATGCTACTTCGAATTTCATTCATGATGTGTGGATAAGAGTAGGGGATGTCACATTTCACCCAGCAGCGAGTGCTCTCAGGTAGTGCTGTAGAATTTAATCCTGCCTACTAAAAACAGGGGCTGAAAAGTGAAGGGCAAGACAACACATCATAGTTCAGGCCTCGCTGTGTCAGGTTGTGGCTGCAAACCTGCTCTGCTGCCTGCTCTGGGTGACAACACCAAGCCCTGCCCCAAGCCTGGCTAAAGTGAGAGCGTTTTGCAGTTTTGTGCAAAATTGTGCCAGTGATTTATAAGGCAAAGAAGAGTCCAGGGGTCTTTTTCCATTGCTGAAGAGCAGAGCAAGATTCTGATGCTTTTATTATATCTCTACAAACATATTTTTTTTAGTGCAAGATATGTGCTTTGCTGCTGATTTGACCCCTAATGCTTTTACACTTCTGCGTAGAAAAGGTTTTCTTTACCCATAAAGAAAAAAAACAAAAACAAAAACCAAAACACCAAACTTTTCCATTTGTGCCATCCCTTTCCTCTAGGTTGACCTCTCTTCTGTCCCCTGTGAAGAAACACAAATGTTTTGCCACAAAAGTCACACATTTCTTCCCAGGGCAATCCAGGAGAGTGGGGTAAAAACTTTCAGGTGGGGAAGATGAGGTTTTTTTGGTGCACTGAATCCAGTCCACCTGACAAATCATTAAGGGCTATGAGTATAAAAGATTCTTTCCCAGCTCAGGGGGTGTGTTGAGGCTGGAAGGATGAGGTGGTGTTGCAGAGGAAGAGCACGGCTATGGCAAATAGAGCTGCTTGGGAGCCTGGATGGTAAGTTGAGGTGTGTGTCTGCTCTGGTTTTTCTTGGGCTTGGAAAAGTTTGAGTCTTAATCCCTTGTTGAGGGGTGCTGAGGAGCAGCAGAGGCTTGTATTCAGGTAAGGCAAGTGAGAAAGCAAGCCTCCTTGTGTATGGTGAGCTTCTCTGGTCTTTCAGGGAACAGGTTTAGGTAGAGGGGGTAGTTCAAGCAGCTTTCAGTAGAGGTCTTTCACTTGATGCTAGGAGAGTCAAATATTGACCTGAGTTTGAAGTGAGTGTCCAGGAGAGATTTTTCTGGTAGGTGGCAAGTATGTTCTGGACCCTGGCACAATTTCCCTTCTGTTAGATGTTTATATCAGGAAGAAGGGGCTGAGTGGCAGAGGTGGTTGGTGTGCTTGGCTCAGGTTGAGGGATAGAAGGGTAAGGGCTGTGGGCTCTGGCTTTTGCATTTATAAATGCAAATAATAATTAATTTTTGTGTTTTACCTGTCTGGTTCTTTTTGGCAACAAAGAGATGGAATGTATGCATGCATATTTCAGCTTACAAAAAATAGCAGACCCCACAGTTTACTTGCCTGAGGATTTGTGATGATGCTGCCTGGTACCTCAAGTTGGATGAGTGGCCTTGTGATGCTTCTTGTCTGTCTAGTGAGGCTGCGCCTGTGTGGGTGGCCCAGGGAGGACCACGGTGCTGCTGGGCACCACAGGCTGTGTGGTGCATGATGCTGATGTGTCCCAGGGCAGCACAGAGAAATCCCACATCTCTAGGGAAGAGCTGAGAGTGGGTGATCCATGCCAGGAGACATCTCATTCCCAGCACACCAGCCTCAATCAAGGAGAGTTTTGCTGCAAATTCTGAAGCTAAATTTAAGAGTTCATTTGCAAGGAGTTGCCTCTTTTTTTAGCCCAGATCAGTTTCTCAGTCTGCTTTTGCTGTGCAGCTGCATGTACAGCTGTAGTTGGGTGATGGAGGGAACAGGACAGGGAAGGGATCAGCAGGGCTGTGTATTGGCTGTGCTCAGTTCATGTGAGGGCACTGATCTTTCCTTGCATTTGAAATGGAAGGGTAAGAAATTTGGTCTCTGAGGCTGGTCTGATGCTGGTTTGCTGCTACAGCTCTGACATGGCCCTGGGGGTCTTTTGCTTCCCTGGTACCAGTGTCTGCTCCCCCCAGTCTGGGCAAGGCTCAGTCCCACCTGGGAAACCAGTAAGTGCAAGGTGACTCAGTGATGGAGTAAAAACTTGGCTGGACATGCAGCAAGCTGGGGCTGAGCATCATATGACTCCAAATGAGATTTCTCTCTTTTATCTGCTCTTGATCTCAGAGCTGGACTCTCATAGGTAGACTGAACAGTGACAGCAACATCATTGTCTGTATTTTAGCAAATGCTTCATGCTTAGGAGATCCTTCATCAAAAGGGGTGCGGAGGAGCTGGATGACAGTAAGGAGAGATGTGTTTTGCACATGCATTAAAAAAAAATGAGTTGGAACTTCTGCAAAATAGAAGACCTTTTTACCTATATTTGTTCTCACAATGGAACAGCTGCCAGCTCAAATATTTCTGTGGTGCTTCCGTAAATAAGGTTTGCAGGTATGACCGATACAGCAATCTATCATCGTGCTAAGGGGCTGCTCACTCTGCCACTGCAATTTGATCCCTATGCAAAATAACTTCTTTAATATATGGGGGAATAATCATAGATTGTTTTCCCAGGATATCCCTTCCCTGGGAAGATAAAGAAACTAAATCTTTCCATCAAACTACATTCCTACCTAATTAATGTGTGTGCAGACCCTTCAGTGGAGTTGTTCCGAAGTGTGACAAAGATGAACCCAGCAGTGGATGGCAGATGGGTCTGGCACGGACAGAAAAGGAACAGGGGGAGAAATTGTCCCTTTTCTCTCTGAGTAAGTGGACATCTTCAGCAGTGCATCTGTCATAATGCTGCCCAGATAACCTATCTTCTGCAGCCTGAAATCTGATAGGGTTTGAGACTGACAGTCTGGAAAATAGAAACTGTCTTGGCACTGAGCAGGCTGGCAGGGAAACCTGTTCCTGGGGTTGGGATTGATGGTGTGGCAAAACCAATTACCCTAGACCCTGGTCTTGGGTCGCTGGGGCTGTGCCTGTGCAGACAACACTCCTGATTGTGATGGCTCTGCCTGTGCTCAGGTGAGCAGTTGCCATATGCTGAGGGTTGCAGCTTTCAGGGGTTTTGTGGTTCTGAACTGCTCCATGGAACTAGAGCTTAAAAACTGCTTTTTGCAGCTATGCATTATGTACTCCCAACTGTGCTCCAGTGTTAAAGCAACGCCTGGAGGAACTGCTTTCAGGAAACATCACTTCACTCCTATATCTTCTGGAAAGTTCATTGCTGCCTTGACAAAATCCAGTTTTTATTTAAAATGATTAATGTCTATGAATTTAATCAAGGCGTGTTCACACAGCGGTGGCTCTGCTATAATAGCTCGATTTTAAACAGCTTGTGTCCTGATGCGTGAGGTGTGTTATATTATTTGACAGCAGTGACATTTATATTTGTAATTACTAAATGGTGACAATCCATTGGAAAGCCTGCCCACTTGAGGGAAGGAAATGGATGGAAATACAGGGCACTGAAAAGCACAAAGTGTCACAATACATCAGTGCATCCCAAGATTAAAAAAAAGCCATGGATGACATTCTCCTACTAACAAAAGCACATATGTGTTCCAAATAAATTGCTGAGTTTTAACTGTTTCTCTTGTATTCTGGAAATATTCTCTTCCTGCTTATTGCCTGGCACAGTTACCTCTATTTCATAGCACAGGAGCATGTTGAAAAGCAGAAGATGTCATGCCCACAAGTCATGGGCCTCTCAGGGTTTGATTACAGAATGTTGAAATATTGGGCAAGTCAAGCTGGAGCAGAGAACCCAAATCTGATATAAATCTTGATAAATCGGTCAGGGAAAAATGTTCGGAGCTGCTGTTTGTGAAGCGCTGAGATGTAGGATAAACTTATCAGCTGGTAGATGCTATTTTGAAAGTGGCTTTAGACTATTAACACTCTGCAGATAGGATCCCTCCCCCTGCAGAGGAAACTCGGTATTTATCAAAGCACTTGAGAGTGGGTTAGCAGTGAAAGGAGATGTCCTCGGGCCTGCAGGTAATTAATTGTACTTATCTCCTAGTTAAGAGACTCTATTGGATGAGATCAGTATCTGGATTTTTACAAGGAGCTCTAAATGAAATTTAGATGGTTTATGTGACCTGCTGGGGTGCCTGATGACACTGGGCTGTGCTTATCCTTGACGCCAATGTCCTTTTCTCATCTGCTTGGTCTATTAAAACCCACTCTAGGTCTCTGTCCTCACTACACAGCAATGCATGGGGGGAAATGGACCCTGTTGTTCCTACAGAACATGCAAATAAACTTCTGCAGAACTGTTCCTCTGGCAGATCCAACACTTCTCCCTGTCCAGCCAGACTTCCACCACCTCCCAGCTGGGGGCTGAGCATTTCCAGGAGTTCTGGTGTGTTAACTAACATAAGCTGGGAAGGATGGTGCCCTGATGGGTGTACACTCAACTTCAGGGCGCCTAAGATCTTAGCAGCTTTGGGTTTGTTTTGTTTTCTTCCTTTGCAAAACTCCAGTTGCTGAAGAGGTCTAGCTGTAAATTACAACCTTGTGACTTCCTCAAGTTCATGTTGCACCTGGAATTTTTCTGATAGATATTTTCTTATCTTGTGCATTGGATTTATCCTTTGCAGGTGCTAATTTGTACTGATTGCAGCTCATCAGGCTTGCATCTTATCTGCCACGAGGTTTCTTATGCTTTCTGATTTCCTGAAGGAAATGTGTATTGACAGCTCCCAATGAATCCTACAGCGCAAGGAGGTGCATGTGGTGCCAAGTCCCAGATACCCTCTGACAATGCCTAATGGTTTTAGACTCAAGCAAATGTTTCATTGTATTAATCCAACAATGGCAAAATAGCATAAGACTTATTAGAGTCCTCTTTTTTTGCCAAAATGAAAACATTATAAAAGTGACCTATCATCTTATAGGCTCTTCAGTAGGTGGTAAAAACTGTCCTTCAGATAAGACTGAAGTCCTCTTCTTCAAGTGGTTTTCTAGTTTTTTAATCAAACTTTCCTTTTGGGAATGATCTATAAACTCTATCAGTACTTATGTAAAAAGATCTTCATAATTCAAAATGAAGAAATGAAATATTTAGGCAAGACTAATCCTGAAAACATCACTGCTTTAACTGCATAGTCATTCATCTTATGACATGGACATATTTGCTTGGCTACAAACTTTTCCTCTGAAAAAATCTACTTCCATTGCTGCTTAAAATATTAAAGTGGGGAAAAAGGACAAGCTATGGAAAGGAACAAAATGGGAATAGAAGCTGATGGCATTTAAGCTGAAGGTAAAATGCCATATGTCTGGCACAGGAGCAAGAATAATTAAAACTGCTGTGTTTTTTGAAGGTGGTCCCTGACCATATGTACCTACTCAGTGCAGCTCTACAGGTTTCTGTCTGAGACATCCCTACAGAGGCAGCAGGACAGAGCAGTTGTGTTGTGTTTCTCAGCCTGGGGAAGATGCTCCAATGGTCTTTTTCATCTTAGGATAGGTTAAAAGTTGTAAGAACTACCCGAAGGGCATCTTTGCCGCAAAGAAGTTACTGATGTCTCCAGGGTACCCTTTGGTGCCTGGTGGGTCCTTCTGCCCCATGGGCACTAAAGCCCTGTGTTCCTGTGTCATTTTGGGATGGGGCCACTGCAGAGCTTCCACAGATCCCATCCCCACCTCCACTGCATCTCCTGGGCCTGGCTCTGTAAGATGGAATTGAGTCTCCAGTGTCTTGAGGCTGGGAGGTTTTTTGCTTACTTGTTTATAGCATTTCCTGAGCTAAAGCCTGATTACTGTTGTGGCAACCTTGAACTTTTGCAGTTTCTCATCCAGCTGAAATGATTCAGTCTGGCAGGAGTCTGGTGAGGCTCTGAGCTGCTTATGAATGCATAGCTTGTACCAAAAAAAGGAAATTTATTAATTCCTCAAAACCATGCAACAGTTTAGTCAGCTGTTCATTTTCTTGTTGGCTTTTTAAAGTCGAAACTGTCTTAAAAGTCACTGTGGAAATTTTACCCTGCCTGTTTTGGGGGGAGTGGTGCACAGGCTGAGCTTGACTGTTGAGTGGGGTGGGTGGCTGGTAGGGATCACTGCTCCTTCAAGTGCAAGGTCCTGTGGAACCTGCTGGGAAATAGATAAGGAGCAGGAAGTTTTCACTGAGCAACTTTGTGTGAAATCAAAATCCACCCAGATCTCAGGCAGGTGGAGCCACACAGATTTTCCAGAACTTGCTGAGTTCCCATCTTGGGACAATCAACTCAAAACAGGGCTTCAAATGAGTATGGGGGCAAGGGGCTAATGTGGAACAGCTGGCACATTGAGCTCAGGCAACTGTGCAATAAATCTCTTGCCCAGAAGATGCACAAAATATCTGTCACAGATCCCTACAGACCTGAGGACTAAAGTACAGCATGTCTTGCAGGCTATGCAAGCTCCAGCACTATCTGCTCTGTCTCCTGGGGTCAGATGTGGCAACTGCTTGGTACACAGCCCTGCCTTTTTACAGATAATTTGGGATTGGTCTGAGGAAGCTGCCTAAATCCTGAGGATGTCTTAAACAGCTTTCAGAGTGAGGGGATGGACCATAGCTTTGGAGAAAGGAAAGCTGTTCTCCTGTCCTCTTGATAAGCAACAGCCACAGAAGCTCTGAATTATCCTTGCGGGAGACATAAGCCCAGCTGAGACTTTCCCATCCTTGCTTGGCATAGTTTTATGCCCACTTTTGAGAGCAAAGCAGCTGTACAGAACATGAAAGCAAGTGAGCTCTCAGGTGCTGTGCTTATCTCAGATTTATCCTTAGAAAAGAGCATCCTGATGTCATTCCCAAGGGGGAAGCAGATGAAGCCAGTTGCTGTATTTACAGCTTGTGGTGCTCTTCAGCCTGACCTCTGCACTGTGGCAGAACCCTTCCATGATGCAGGATGGTGCTGGAGTGGAGATAAATTAAAGTCTGAGAGTTTTATTAGACTAAGTATGAATGATAAAATTTCACTGGCATCCCTGCAGTTGTATAATTTAACACAAGATTCAATTAGTCTTATCCTGCCCCTAAATTTTTAATTTTTCAGTATATTAAACTTGCTTCCCCCATCCCTCTTCTGAAAAATTTGCAAATGCTTCATGGAAATATTCAGTGATGAGACTGAAAAACATGAACAGCTTTGGAGATGCTACTGAGGCTGTTGGTATCCACACAAATTGCTCTGTGGGGTCAGGGAAGAAGAGAAGCAGCTGAAAGTTTAACTCAGTGTCTTGGCTCAAGGGAGGATCCCAGTCCTGTTCCGAGAACTTGCAAACAAGTGGGATCCATTTAGTAAGGGATGTTATTTCTTCCTCTCCTATGGGAAAGCTTTTCCAGCTATGCCCTCATCTAACACTTAGACATTTAACTAGCCAATCTATTTGTGCTGGAAATTAAATGTAAAAATTCCTCTTGTGCCTGTACTGCTTTTTCTCTTGCACATTGTTGGTGGAGTCAAGGGTCACTCCAGCTCTCAGTGTAAAAATAGGCAGGGTCTGATGCTGGTAATCTCCCTGATCTATTCAATTGTACTACTAGACTTTCATTTGCAAACTGAAATGAGTTATTTTTAATCTTCTTTGTGAGATTAACTAAACATGTATGGTTCTTTGTAGCTGTTACAGTCTGAATGAGATCTTTCCTAAATTGGGATTCCTGGGCCTGAGCAATAACACCCATCTTCAGCTTCTCCTGAGCAGACCTTCTGTAATAATTGCAGAAACTCATTAGCCTCTCTTGTGGCCCAGTCACATCATCAGCTTGTTCTATCAACAAATACACAAAGGTTTTCACCTTCCCAGGGCATCTATTACACTCAAATAGAAACTATTTTTTCCTGTGGGTTATTTTTTTTCCTATTCTTGTTTCAAGACTTTCCCTGAAATGATGCCTGGTTGTTTCAGGATCTCTGAGTTTGTGGGAGATTGGCAGCCATCAGCACTGTGTGTCTGAGAAGCATCTCAGGGTGAAGGATATTGGGCCAGATTTGTCAGTATTGCTCAGCAATCCTGGCTCCTGGACAGCAAATCAGAGCAGCTGTGTTAAGGGCAGTCCCTGCCTGGTAAAGGATGGAAGCACTGCATTGGGATACTGGGAAGATGCCTCTGGAGAGGCTTTTTCCCTCCCTGGGGGTGTGTTTCTGTAGACCCTGCAGGTGGCTGGAGGGAAGACTGCTGTGGGCTTTCCAACCTTTTCTCTGCCTGGTTTAGGAAATGGTGAGGGTGGGAATTTGGATGTGTGAAGGTGGTAAGATGACAGGAAAGGGCCTCAGGCTGTGCTGGGGAGGTTTACAGAAGAGGTGGCAGGAAAAATTTCTTCACTGGAAGGGTGGTCAGGCAGTGGAACAGGCTGCCCAGGGAAGGGGTGGAATCGCCATTCCTGGAAGAGTTCAAAATCAAGTGAATGTGGCACTTGAGGAATGTGGTTTAGTGGTGAACATGGTGGTGCTGTGTCAACAAGTGGAGCTGAAGATATTTGAGGTCTTTTCCAATCTTAGTGGATTCTGTGATTTTTAAAGTGGCTTTACCTCTGATCTCTCTTGACTACCCAGAGACTGTGGTGTTGTCTTTTTGAGTAAAGAAATCAAGTGTTTGTCTCTCCTCTCAGAAGGCTTTAGAGGAGGCATTGTTGTGACCTCTGGGGGCTGTGTGGCACTGCTTGGGTTTTCATGGTTCCAGCCTGCCCTGCTGCACTTCAAGCTGTCCCAATTTTAAGCTATTTAAATAATAACCATGGCATTTCTCCTGCAGAGTCAAATGCAAAGCAAGTATGCTGTACAGTCATTCTTAGACAACAGTGGGTACTGGGTGATGCTTAAGGTCAGGTGGCCTCAAGTACCCGAAATTGGCCACTTGTAGCAAGGTACAGTTGATTTTTCATCTTCTTGCACTGGATGAAGTAACACACAAAGTATTGTCTCTAATCATCAGGTCAATTCCTATGAAAGAAAGTCTGATCAAACCCTTAATTTATCTTCAATTGATTAGATAGTACTGACATGTTGAGAAGACACTTAAAAAGACTACTTCAACCCTAATAAATTCCAGAGAAAAAAGACAGTTCTTAATTTTCCAGTTGGCTACATAGAATTTGTTAAAGCCACATTCTGTGAAAATTGGCTCACCCTAGAGAGTTTCAGGTCTATCACACTGTGCCTTAAGAAAGGGTCTCAGCAAAGCAGCAGATGAGTATCAAAGACTTGAATGACTGAGTGTGGTGGGTGGTTTAAAATTACATATTAAAGGAATTGTTATTGCCCTTGCAAGTGGTACAGCTCTTACAGCTTTTGATGATCTCAGAAAGGAGACCTGGGCATCAGGAGGAGGAAATACAAATTGATTCAGCCAGGACTGGTGATTTTTGGATCTGCAAATTACTTTAACCCAGGTCAACTTAGACCTGTTGTTTTTCCTCTTGGAATCTAGCCACCCAAAAATGCAATGGGGGCTGTGCAAAGGGCCTGGTCCTCCTCAAGGGTGTGAGGACCCACAGATGTCTGTTCCCAATTTCCCAGGAGTCAGTCCCTGTGAGACAGAGGTGGAGCTGCTGTTGTGGGCACTCATTTAGAAATGAGACCCTTTGCACCGACTTCACTGAATGGACTCATTCCCTAATGGAGCAATTACCTTACCAGCAGTGGGAATTTCTATGTTCCTCATAAGTTTCTTTTTTGCATGTCTTGCAATAAATCATCTTTATATTGCTATTGACTAAGCTGATACCCCAGTGTTGCATAGCAAGGGTATTGTGGAAGGAGAGTGCCTCCTGTCTGGGGATGATGCATCCACCATCCAGTGCTGCTCTGAATTCCAGCTCTGTGCAGGGCTGTGGTGTTGGTAGAGCAATCCTTCCAATATTTGTTAAAGCTACCTACAGTATTGGATAGGTCTTCCTCTTTTGTTAGAACAGAGTTACTGAATGTATGCAGAGAGGTGTTTCCAGCAGGATTATCTTACAGAGCAGAAAATAAAATAGAGCACTCTCCAGCTTGAGAAACATACTGGGCTTTTTGCTTGAATTCTTACTGAATGTAGAAATTAAAGCTATTCTTAAAGAAAAAGAAGGTTTTTATTTTTCTCTTGCAATGCCAAGTCTGATCTTGGTACCATTTTTTTCACTGATTTCAAGGAGCACTGGGTCCTAATTTATAACCACTAACTTCCTACTATTTGAGTTAGAAGTAATTAAAATCTAAATGGGCTGTTTCTGGCTGAGGTCTAAGGACTTCAGATATTGTGGCTGCAGAATAGGACATATGTTAATCAATTGTAGTTGATCTTTGCTCCTCTTTAGGACTTGGAGAAGTGGGAATTCAGTAAAGAAGAAAATAAAATTTTAAAAAGCCTTATTTTTGAGGGTAGATATTCTTATTTCTTCCCCCCTTGTAAGTTTGTTTTTTTTTTTTTTAGCCATCAGTACTGCTCTTGGTGAAAGCAGGTGAATGAAAGCTGTTTGTGGGGAATGGGGTGGATCCACCAGAGTGGATTAGGAAACTGAATCTGTGGTTTACTTTTCACTTGTAATGGCTTGAAAAGGAATCCAAGTGGAAAACTTAAGGTAAACTAAGCTCCTCTTGATCTAGTCGTGTACAATCCATGATGGGGAGGGCAGGCAAACACCTGAGGAAATCACTGCCTTGATGTGGACTGTGGCACTTCCGTCTTCCAAAGGCCTGTGGGAAAAAATGATGTGAGATGAGCTCTGGCCAGATCCTGGATTTTCATCCTTCCCCACCTTGAGCAATATATTCTCAAGGACAAGTTGGAAGCACTGGAGCATTTTGCCTATACTGCAAGTATCACAGTAATGAAAACTTCAGTTCAAATCACTGCATAACTCCAGGACAACTGGAGGTTTTTTTTTCATTTAGAGCAAGTAAATTTCGAGCTCTTGTGGAGAGAAACCTTGAGCTAAGTATAGCCTGAAGCATTTAAACAGAAGGCAGATGAAAATAATGCAATGGTTGCAGCTTTTTTAATAATGACTCTTAGGGCTTAATTCATGACTTTAAAGCTCTTGGGGTTGGAAGTCTGAGGACTCCTGAGGTCTGAGGTACATCAATAACAGTAATAGCCTCTCTATGGATTGATGAGCTGAGCAATGAAGGGAACCAGCTGTGTTCAGTAATGGTGGCAGACACATCACAACTTCTGCATGTACCTGGGATGCTTTCACCTGGGGAACACAGACCTGAACAGCTCAGCTGGGGGTCCTGACCTGATGGACATGGTCTTCAATTCCCAGTTGAGTCAGACTCCTCTCCAGTGTGTGCATATTCTCAAGGAAAGCAGGCCTCAGGGATGGTTTCCAGGCTCTTCACGGTGCCCCCCACTCCCATCGTGGCCATTTGTCCAAATGGAAAATTGTGGTCTTGGTTTGTGCCCCTGAACCTCCCCACATCAGAGCAATCACCTGGGGGTTAATTCAGCTTCTGCATATCAAAGAGCTCTGCTGGAGGTGCACAAAAGTAAAATCTTTGAACCTAGATGATTAATGGTGGGGGTGTTAGCTGCAAGTCCCTGGATTTTGTTCTTAACAAAAGTAGTAAGGCAATATATCCTGGCTGTCAGGGTAGTAGTTCAGGCAGGGCTGCTACTGCTAGAGTGGAAAGCTGTTCCTTTCCAGCAAATAGCTGTATGAGATTGACTCCCTCCTCATCTGAATGGAGGAAAAAAACCCAACCTACCCTATTTAGCAGGCAAGTCAGCTCTCCTGCAGTCTGATAAATACTCCAGGCTTGATAGCCTTGCTTCCCCCACAGCAGTGCTAGTAGCCATTTGCCAGCTGCTTGCTCTGACCTCCAGTCACTGGTGTCTGTCAACACAGTTTTTCAGAGGTGGCAGTGTGAGATCTAGCAACAATCAAGTAATCAGCACCATTGCCTGAAGATCTATTGGGCAAAGTGAGCGAGGCAAGAGCTAGAGCTGGAAATTGCCTTATGCTTCCAGTCTTAACAGCCAGAGGTTTAAAAAACAAGGGAAAAAAAGACTTTCAAGTACTAGTCAAAACTACACTCATAATCCAGGCTGCCTATGAAATGCTTATATGAAAGCATCTATTTGGCCTAATGTTGATTTAATATAAATTAAAGTATGGGGGGAAACAGAGGCCCTGCATGGGCTTTTATGTGCTTTGTGCACAGGAGCAGGACAACTGTGTGTGCCTCTAGCCAAACTGAATTTCAGATTATTTTCCCAGGTGACATCTGTTTGGTTAACAGGAACTTGAGAACATGGATGAGTCTTGTGCAGCTCCTAGCTGCTCTTGGCAGTCCTGGTCCCATGCAGAAGGGTGAGCTGGCCCACTTGTGCAGCAGATGTGTGTGTTTGGAACCTCTGAGAGGTAACTCCTCTGTCCTGACAAAACTTCTGATGGGGTAAAGACCTGTCTGTGGAAAGAAGTTTGAGCTGTGCTGAGTGTGTAGATTTTTTTATCACATCCCATAAATATTCTGCAGCAAATAGCAGTGGCTATAAAACAAAAATGTATGATTTCGTTATCAGCAAAACTCTTGCTCTGTCACTTGAATTCTCAATCAGAAACTTTGCCAAACCAGCAATTTTTTCATTGTTTCAGCTGAGAAAGTTTCTTGGAAACAAAATCACACTCCAGAATTAATAAACGCTGATCTGAAAGTTCCCTTTCAAGAGGATGGTTTGCTGGGCAGGAATTCAAGTTCTCTTGCTTGAATGAGGCAGCTTGTTCCCTTCTGGAGCACTGTGAGGCAGCACCTGTGCCACCGAGGGTGGTTCCCCCTGGGCTCTGGGATGTGAGCTGCCACCAGGGCTGGGATGGCAGCACATGGCTCAGGGTCCAGCTCTGCAAAGCAGCTGGTGCCCTCAGTGGTCTGGCTGCTGGGCACAGCTTGCTGTTCATGCAGCATCTCCTGCAAGAAGGAAGCTCAGGTTCTCCTTTTCTTTGCCAACACCTCTGATACAATCTAGGACAGTGGATTTTTCTCTGCCTTCTTTGCAATGTTTGCTCTGTTTAGGTGGTTGGTTGGCACTGAAAAGTCTCTCTGTAAGGACAGAGCAGGAAGGCAGCACAAACTGAACACGTGTTGGTGCAAAGTGTGCTGCTGCAATCCTGCTGGCCTAGCTTTTGGTTTGAATTTTTTTCCCAGCTGTCTAGTGTGAAGAATGTAGTAGAAGCCCAGTGTGTTTTTGGAGCCCAGAGCCTCTGAATATTTTCCTGCTGCCCCTCTGAGCTCCTTGCATGGTCCCCTTAACACACAAGGTAAGGGCTGGCCAGCACAAAGTCAGTGGCCTCTGGGGTGCAGTGAGCTTAGGGCTGAAAAAGCCATTTTCTGTCTGAATGTGGAGCTGGTGGCACAAGGCTGTCACAATAAACCATATAAGTCACAATAAGAGCTGCTGCATGAAGAAAGGCATCTCCCAGCTGCTGCAAAGCTGAGACAGAGGTTTGTGGCTGCAAAGTCCCTGCTGTGCATGCCTTGCCTGATCTCCTGGTTTTTCCTGGTCTCCCTGTGTTGTCCTTTATATATGAGCTTGCATGAAAATGTTCTTGTTTGCTTCCCTCTCCCAGTTGTGCCCCAGCAGCCCTGTTGGGATCCCGATGTGCAAAACAAAGTGGTGACGGACCTGAAGAGCTAAATTCCTTCACCTTGTTTAGTACTGACACTTGAGATCTGTGGCTGTCTTGTGCTAGACCCTTAATGAACTTTAGTTCATTTACCTCTGTTAAGCCATCCAGGTGTCTTTGCCTGTAATTATATGGTCTGCATCTCTAACACACTCACTTTCCTTACTCATTTTCTCAGCCTGTTTTGAGCTGCTCAGGTTCCATGACCCTGGGTAAGACCAGTAGTCCCTGCAAAACACAAGTTTTGATGTGAGCTGTCTGCTGTACCAGGTCTTAGGCTGGCTGTCCCTCTCTTGTCCCTAGCCTGTGACCCTAATTAGAGGTACCTTACTGAAATGCCAAATCTGCTTGCCTTGGAGTCATCTTTTAACCCTTTCTAGCAGCTAAGAGCTCACCTGATGCTTTTGCAGCAGATACTCATCCTGACCAGCAAAACCCAAGCTGAGCAGCCATTGCCAGTTAATTCTTGGCTGATGAATCATAGACTATCCTGAGCTGGAAGGAACCCACAAGGATCATTGAAATCTAACTCCCCAGGACCACCCCAAGAATCACACCATGTGCCTGAGTGTTGACCAAGCAGCTCTTAACTCTGGCAGGCTTGGTGCTGTGCTTGGTGAATGAGCCAGCAGTTTCCTTAAAAGCAAGTGCAGGTTTATTTTCTTTGGGTTATTCTCATTTTTTTTCTTGTATTGCTTCTACAGCCATAGCCTATAGCAGTAGGTTAAGGAAACAACTTTACTCTCTGAGATGCAGCAGAGCCTCTGAAAAACGGCCTACCACCTCTATGCAGGACAAAGTCTGTGTTGTGCAGAGTAATCTGCACCTAGTGCTTTGGGGTGTGCTTGGCACTGGCTGTTTGTGTTAATTGAGTATCACTGCTGGAGCCCTATAATGCCTCAAAGACACAATCCAGACTCACAGCTTTCCATCGCTCCCTTTTTGTCTCCCTCAATTAAACAGAAGAATTCTGAAATAGAGATTTTCACGTGTGCTCTATTCCCATGTCACACTGCAAAGCCTTTAACACTGTATGGCAGCTCACTACCACTGAGTAGGGGCTGGTCCTTGGGGTGCCAAAGGGGGTCTGCTCTACCTCTCCACCCAGGCAAACACTGATGAAATATGGATATGGGGGCTGGGGAACATGGTGTGGTTAGAAGACTTCCCAAAGCTTCTACTGCTGCTTGAGACTACTTCTCCTGCTGTTAGAGATTCTTCCCTCCCTTAAGAAGGAAGAGATATGCCAAAGTCACTGTTAATCTGTGTCTCATTAGTGCTTCTCTGCCTTTTGCTAATCCTCTCCAGTGGCACCTTCTAGGACATTATCACTTATCCTAAGATCTGACCTGGTTGATGTCCCATCTTGATTTCTCCTTGCCTAGCTTTGACTTGGGGAAGCTATGTCAGGACAAAGCTTCACATGAGCTGACAGAATTTGTTGCCCACTGCTGCTGACTCCAAAAGAAGTCTGTGCAAAGGATGCTGCTTAAGAGTTGAGCATTGGGATGCTTTTGAGTGCCTGTATAAATCAGGACACAGGCTGTGGCTGAGAATCACCCAGCTGTGACGTGCAGCCCAACCAGTGACCACATGGGGTGCACAGGTGGGAGGCATATTTAGAAAAAAGACCCTGATTTGGTCAGTTTGTGGCCATTCAGAGGCCCCTGCCCCACTGTGGTAATGGGAAGTGAACCTGGACCTGCCTGTGCTCAGCAGCCAGCCCTGATGTGTGGGGATAGGAGAGCCAGCAAGAGGAGCTCTCAGGGAGGATGATGTCTGCACCTCTGCATATGTAACTTCTTTTGCATCCTTTAATAGGTCTTTGGAGCAGTAAGGTTGCTCAAGAAATGTCCCCTCTAGTATTGGCATTAATCTGAAGGAAATGTTAGATTACATCTCCCACCAGCAGATTTTTAATTTGAAGGCACACTGTATTTCAACAATCAGAAGTGTTGTTTGGATATAAACCAAAGATTAATTCCTGTGAAATTTACTGAAAAAACATTAAATGTTTTCAGCTCATTAAATGTGATTTAGGTTGTTTTCAAGAAAGCCTTAATTTAAAAAGGAAATGGAGATTTTTTAACTCTTTATCTTCCAGTCTTGGCCAATTATACTCTGTAGCCAAAATTAAAAAGTATTAGATAAAATATCTTTCCATTGAAACAGAATGTACATGCAGAAAAGGAAGGGCCTTGGAATATCCTTGCCTTGAATTTCAAATAAGCTTCTCATCTGATAAAGCTGGAGATATTCATCCAAAGTCTCTGAAGTCAGGAGGGCTGGGGTGGGTTGTGAGAACATTCATAAAATACTACCCTGGCCTCCCTTGTGTGAAGCATTTGCCTGAGCACTGTAATTAGTGTTTGATCAAGAGAGTTTTGTCATGCTGTCTGTACAGGACCCTTGTGTCAACACTGACTCGACCTTGTACCAGCCTGCTAGCAGTGCTAAAACAAGGAGGCATTTTCTGCTCTTGGGCTGAGCCTGGGGAATTGGTTGGACTTGAGGACATTCAATAATACCTTCCTCTAACTTAATTGCCAAGACTTTTGGAAGGACTTCCAAATATACTTCTAAATCCCTAAAACCCTTTCTGAAAACTCGTTGCCCCCTTTAAACTGCTGTGAAGCATTTTAAGGACAAAAATCTTTTCCTTTCAAATACTACAGGGGTTTAAATCCTCCTCCTACTCATTCCTTGGGCTGTATTTTCTGCAAAGCAATTATCAGTCTTTGCTAATTTTTATCAGCATTATTAAATTCTTGTGGTCTTAAGTAGATCTTACGTTCACCTGATCAGTGAATACTCAATATTTAAACCCTCTTACAGTTTTGAACTCTGATTCTGTTGTACTTCTAATACCTCTGTGTTTGATGGCAGATTTGCATCAGGCGTGACGTGCTGGTAGCTCTGTAGCCATTTTAGCTGAGCTTTTTTGTAGTGTCAAGGAAACCCAGCCCTCCCGGGTGGTGTCACAACTTTCTTGGGGACTCAGCATGGCTCTCCAGCGCTCAAGATGAGGCCCAAGTGGCCCCTCCTGTTGAAAAGTGTGTCTGGCTCCTGCCCTCCAAACTGATTCTGTTGCAAGTGTTTGTGAGGCTTCTCATCAGCATGGTGTGCTGAGTCAGAAAAATGTAATTCACCATGTATTAGGAAGAATAAGCAATTATCCCTTGTCAATTATGCCTTCAATCAGTGCATATAAACAGCTGGTGGTACAGAACAGTCTTCACTTAAAATCAGAGAACCTTTTAGGAGAGTTGGTTCATTTCCATATATTTACCAGATTTTCTTCCTATAAAAATATCATGTCTTTAGGAAAAAAAGTGACTTAATCCTCTTGGTCTCTGGCGCAAATTATGTATTTTTAGGTGTGACTAATTAGCAAACGTAGAGGGGGGGGATTTTAAAGCTGCTATGAGAAGAGCTCTGTCACTTGAAACGGTTGTTGCTGGTTATTATGCCTTTCCAGCTGTACCTAGCTCAGACAAGGTTGGCTCCTGATCCACAAGTGTGAAACCCTTCCCTACCAATTTTTCCAGGAGCCTGATGCATGGGAACTTGTCGAGCTTTATCTTCTTTTTGCCAGGGTCGGGATTTGCCAGGGAACTCTCCGCAGGCAGATCCCAGCTGGAGATGGGAGATGGAGCAATGTTGGTGCTCTGTGGGGTGATGCTCCTTGGTGAGCATCACTAATAAGCCATTATAAGGCGAGGCATAGCGTGCATGGCAGTTAATTTTGACTTTAATTTTATTTAATAGTTCGTAACACTTAATTTCAATATTTAACAAGCTTAAACAGAATGAACAACTTGTGCGCTTTTATGTTAATTAGCAGGATTTTGCTGCTGACTGCTCCTATGCTCTTAACCCTCCCAGCTCTTCCCCTTGACCTTAATTGATGCTCTCCAGGCTTTCTGCTGTGACACAACTGAAACGGGTTCTTTCTTCTGGTTGTTACCACCTGTGAATAGAGAATATTCACCAAACAGAGGGGGAATGACAGCTGAGTCACTGGGATGCCTCCTGAGATGGCTGCATGGTCTGCAGGTGAAGCAGTGTGCTTCAATGGGCTCCTCCGAGAGTGACCTGGACCTTCAGGGCCTGGGGCATGCCGGCATAAAACAAAACTGGCTGATGAAAGAGGTGAAGGATGGGTCTTTGTACAGGAAGCCAAGAGAAAGTCCACCGAGCCTCAAAGAGGGACCAGGGTCAAAGACAAGATAGCATTGAGGGCACAGGGTTAAATATGGGGAAGAAGGGGCGGATTTGAGGGTCAGGGGCCAATGGGAACAGGGGAAAGTGGTGCAGAGGCAGGGCAACCAACTAGGAGAACCAATGGGATAACAGGGGTGGAGCATTGCAGCAAACCAGGACCAATGGGGATCAGGAGAGGGAAGAACATTCTAGGGAATGTACTAATGTGGGAAACAGGGGCTGAACAGGGGTGACATCAACTATAACAACCAATGGAATTTAAGAGATTAACATCTACCTGCAAAGGCCTATGGGAAGGAGTCTCTTCTCACCGTGACCTAGAGGGGTGTTTCTCCTTGACTGCTTTTGCCCCTGCAGAAACAAAGGATTATGGCTCTCTGAGTTTTCATATACAGGGGTGTGTGATTTGCCCTGTGTATATAAAACCTTTGGGAAGAATGTTGGTACTTTTCCCTGAATGGTGCTGCTGAATTTTACTTAGCTGTGACCAGGATGTCTAAACATAAGTCCGTTGAACCCCCTGAGGCCGAGTACAGTTTGCAGTTGCTGAGAGAGGGTGAAAAAATGTGAGTCTTTTTCATAAGTGATAAGCTTCATCTAGCAAAAGACATTGGATTAATTTTGCTTTGCTAAATTGTTGCTGTTTTAAGCCAAAATAGACGTTACCAAGGAGTGAGACGCATGACACCGTTTTGCGGGTGTGTGCAATGGATTACTTGGGATATGCTCTTGGGAACAGCTCTTGGGGATGGTTTTGTGGAGAAAAGGCCCTCAACCCTTGTCCCCAATGTGGCATTAATTCTTCTCTGCCACCAAAGCTAAGCAAGGATTGTTTTTCTCCCCTTGAGGGATGATAGGTAAAATAGCACCAAAAACCCTGCTGTGCACTGTCTTGTGCCTGATTGAATTTTAGTCAGAGGACTTCTTTCTGTCCATGGCCTCTCTGCCTATCACTTGTAAAGTAACAGAGTGCATCCTGTGTTCCTCTTAATAGACTACATCATATTAGAGTGTCTAATGGGTACTGGGAGCATTTCTACATAACTTATCTATATGCTCATGGAGTACACCTTCCCTCACCTTTCTCCAGGGTATCTATAAAAGTATGGATATGCAGTCTGTGCTCATCATTAAGCCAGAGGTAGTAAGTATTATTTCTTCTCATGGGATTGTGGAAGTATGGGCTGTGTAAACTCATTTGCACCAGCCAGAGGTTAGAGGCCTATATCTAAACTTCATCTTGTCGCTATCTTATCGCTGGAGTTAATATATGGTGATAGGTGCAGATAGCAGAATGAATGATTGACTGAAGTTAATTTGTGTGCTGACTGAGAGATGTGGTAGGGAGGGAGACATCCATCACAGGAATGTGTTCTATATATATATATGTGTGTGTGTATTAGGATCAACTGCTGCTGCTCAGCTTCTCAGGAGGAGTAGAAAATTGAAGCTATGTCAAACAAAACTTAAATTATTTGTGTCTATGTAACTGCTGCTCCTTGTCTTGTCTGGATCTGCCTGTACTGAGTTTGAGACTTACATGTGTTGGGATGTGGAGGGGGTGTTCTTGGAGGGTTCTGTGGGGTGGGACATGTCTCATCCAGTGTGTGCAGAGCTGCTCTGTGCTGCTTGTGGTGCAGGAACTCAAAGGGTCTCACCTGATCTGCTCTGGCACCATCAGTCTCTCTGCATTAACAGCATGCAAGGATCATTCTCCAACACCCGAGTCTGGTTTCCCTTCTCCTGCCGGAGGAAGATCATGTGTGGAGAAGCATTGATTCCTCTTGCTGCAAAATGAGAGCTCCTGCCAGTGAAGCCTGCAGCACGTGGACGAGGAATACTCAAACTGAGGGTGTAGTGATGCTGATACTGAACAGGTGTGTGCATTTTGCTTGGTTGTGACCTTCAGATGGGGACACTGGGCAAACTCTCATAATCCTTACAGCTGGGATGGCTCTGGCAGCAGGGAGGTCCTGGTTTATCTCTTCCTTCTGCTCTTCCCTCCAAGAATTCCCAGCCCGTGGACAGAAATGCTTAGAGCCATGTACTGATCTGTGGAGAAGAACGATCCATTGCTCCTCCCTGGGCTATGAGTGAGGGCTACAGGAGTGACTGATGCCATGAGCCTCCACCCTGGTGTGTTGATGGAGGGCTTGGCAGGACTGGTCCTCTGCTTGGGGCATCTCTGCAGCTCAGTCCATAGTGAGCTCAGCTCTCAGCAAGGGAACAGAACAGCTCCTGGGTGGGAGAGGCATGGACCATGCCAGCCAAAGCTTTTTGTTCGCCAAGGGAAGCAGTGTTAACAGAAATTGGAATTTACAAGGCTTTGCTGCACAATTGTTTAAGTGTATATTGGTGTCTCTCTCCCATCTCCTACCTCTTTTGTGGGTTGGTGCATTCCCTGCTGTGTTAGGATCCAGAAGAGCCAGATGACCACTGCCAGCTGTAATAACTCTGTGAGCAATAACAGGAACTGCTGCAGTTTAGCAATTGTTAACTATGTTCTTCATTGAATTTTGTTATAGCTGTGCAATTAAGCTCACCGTAGTATGTTACACCTAATGTGTTTATTAAGAAATCTAGTGAACCAAAACCAACATATCCATATAGTCTGACAAACCTTGTTTTCCACCAAAGTTAATTAAAGAGGAGGATTCCTCCTGACTTAAATATTTTCTCGCCTTGCACCTTAAAAACAGCTAATTTTAAACTAATAAGATTGTTAACCATTCTCAACAGAGAGCAGTTCTGACTGCAGGGGTTTCCCAAATGCTTGGGGACATGGTGGGCATCATGCAGGTTAAGCAGGACCGAGCCTGGTGCAGGGCAGGGAATATTTTGGTGTATAGGTCAGGCAGTGAAGGGGAAGCTGGTTCTCTGAAGCCAGGAGCTGAGGTATCTGAAAAAAACCCCTGGGGGATTTTGGGTTGTGTGAACTCACTGATAACCTGGAGGGCATTGGCTTCTTGTGAACTGTTTTGTCTTTGTCTTGAGGGAATCTTGCAGTCTCTGCAGGACTGTCCAATTTAGCAGGCACGCTGGGTTTTGATGGCAGTGTCTCTTTCGGGTGGATGTTATTGCAGGTGCTGTGGGAACTGTTGTGTAAAGGTGGAGCCAGGTCAGCAAATTCTTTAAGTGGTCATATGTCTAGAGAAGGAGGTTTGCAATATCTGTATTAATGTAAAGCAGGCAGTGAGGGAGGCTTCCAGGCAAGTATGTTCCTTCCTATCCAGTTTTTTTTTTTTAAACTACATCACTGTTCTAATAAAAGATAAAGCTTCCAGGAAGCACTGTCTCTCTCTTATACTCATAGACCAGAGGATATTGATTTCCAGAGGGGAGATGTGCCCCAAAAGCTGAGGAGTGGAGGCAGGGTTGAACAGCAGCACCTGAGCAGCACTGGCCTCCCCAGTGCTGGAGGACAGGCTCTGGGGAACTGAGGTGCTGTGAGGGAACTCAACCAAAATGTCTATCTGAGCATTTCCATGGAGAGCCAGTCTTTCCCAGGGAGCTTCTGAGACAGTGGCTCTAAAGTTTGCAAACAGACTTTGTTTTCTGAAGACCACTGAAGAGACACTGTCAGCTCTGTCATTCTTGTTCACTTTAATACTGCAATCTCCTTAAAAGCCATCATTACATCTGCCACCTGTTAAGTAAGAGTGATTTTTTTTTTTAATAGTGAGAAAGCTGTTTACTTGTATTTGAATGTCATCTAAGATTAAAAACTTTATTCAATTATCTTCTGAATGGTACCTCAGTATGATTTGATGATAGACAAGTAGTAATGTGAATTGATTTGATTTTGTCTGAGAGATTCATCACAGGAGGTGAAAACCCAAAATATTCTTCAGCAGTAAATTAATATTCTTTTCCTGCTCATAAAAGATCAGATACTTGTGGTATTAATATATTTTAAGCCTGATAAGATTCAAATTGTGGATGGTCTTGTAAAGTTTTCTAATGCCCTTTGTGAGGTGTAGCTGTTTATTCATTATTTCTGTAAGGAAAAGGGGGCTCATATTCATCAACACTGATTTCCATTTCACAATGTCTGAACCTCTGGTTTCAGGGAGGGCAGAGGTGTGAGTTGCTGCATGGCTAAATCTCTTTAAAACAGTTAGAACTTAAATTACATCAGGACTGGACCTTCTTCTGTCTCCCTGTAAAAAGCCAACTTCTGTTTTTTGCATGCTGTTGCTCTTTACAGATGCTTTCCAGGCTGGTTCAGCACCTTCCCACCCTGCTCCCCTTGTCTCTCCCACTTTCTTCACTGTACCCAAAGGCTGAAAGACAAGCACATGCAATTAACCCAAATTATCTTCAGCATCCTTGGATGAGTGATGCCCTGGACAGTCTGGTTTGGCTGTACTGCTCACATCTCAACTGTGTTGTCCCTCTCTGCTTCCTGCAGCAGTGTATGGAGATGTAAAGCATAAAGACACATGTTTGGAGAGGGTAGGAGACCCTGCTGAGGCTTCTTGGTGCAGGACTCGTCTCCTGTAATCTCTGATCACTTGTGTGCTGTTGGTTGTTCCTGCAAATAGTGCTGAACCTGAGATCAGGATGTTTTTGATTAAGACATGCTGGGATGGAGACAGAATGTGCCTGCCTGATGTTTCCAAAATAGGAAACCTTCTAGCACTGCCACATTATGGCTTGGAGATGGGAAAATTATGCACTGGCTTCTCAGGAATTTTCATATTGTTTTTTTTTTTCTCTGCAGCAGTTGAGTCACATTCATTTAATAACCTTACATAGGGTGGGTTTGGGGGGAAGTTTGTGCAATGCAATGCAGCTTAATTTGAATTTTATAGCAGTTTAGTACCACTTGGTGTGTACAGCCTTTCTGGGTTTTATTTCTTTAATATCCATACAGACATTTTCCTGCTGACGAAGTATCTGCCACTTTACTCGTATAGAGAAGTTTGTGCTTGCAATCTGGGAGCTGAAGAGTCACTGTGCCTGGGGAAAACTAAGGTTGGGAATGTGCTCCTGCAAGGTGCCTTTGTAGAAAGTCTCCCAAAGGAAAACACAGCTAAAGTCCAGACCAATGTCATTCCTCTTTGGTACTGGGATTTCCTGGCATGGCCCAGGGAAATGGTTCCTTTGGGCTTTTCCATGGTAGGTTGGGTTTGGCTGGTGCTGGGACTGTGCTGATTAACAACCATAAACACTGAGTTTCCCTGTCAGGTGGCAGAAGAATGGTCCTAGTCCTTTCCTTTGCCAATGGTTGTATTTTTCTAAATCACACCTCAGTGCTGCTGGTCCTTGTGGGGCAGGGGGTTTGGCACGTGCCTGATGTCCATCTTTGGTGCCTCAGGAGCATCCACAGTAAAGCTGGAGTATCTGAGCCTCCTCTCTGTCAGCGTGAAGAAAGCTTCACTCCAGATCATTGGCAATGACGTGACTGAGTTTGCAGAGGAGAGAGGATGGACGGAAACTACGTGGAAAAACAAACGTGTGCTGCAGCTGTGGAGCAGAATACTGGCTTGGGGAGCATTAGATACTGGATGGTTTGGGACATAAAATTTCTACAGAACTTTCCTGAAGCTAAGGACATACACACCACTGTCCTTGCCTACTTCAAAGAACAATAAATTGTTACATTCCCTAAAAAAAAAAAGCTTATTTTATGTGTAGGCTTATTAAGTGCCTAAGATGTGAGAATTGAATTTCATCAACCATAGAAACTCAGACTAACCTTAAAAAATTAAGCCACTGCTAAGATAAAAGATGGGAGAACAAGAACATAGCATGTGTGTATTCTAGCCAGCTCCTTGGAGAGTTTCTCACTGCTAATAATTTTTGTAGCACCCCTTTTTTCTAGTTCCACCAGCACTTTCCCATGCAGTTTTATTTCCAAGTTCCTTACAGATGTCCAAATAGATTAGACTTACCACATTTTTCCCATGGAAAACTAGTTATCTTTTTAAAGGAAGATATTGGATTCAGTCTGGCATTAGCTTCTCTTTGTACTCCCATACTACATTTTATACAGCTTTCCATTAACCACCATATCTTTTAATTATTGTTCCCTTCATAACTTGGTCAGGAAATCTTGCACACTAGTGCAGTTGGATTAATGGGCTTCTCTTAAACATAGTTTTATATTTGCAGTTTCCTAGCACACACTGCCATTTATGCCTTGATAGATTTTTTTTTTAATTATCATTATCCTCAGGAAATATCCAGTCCCCAGAACTTAAGTGCTTTAAGCTCTGGCTCTTACTTTCACTTCAGATGGGAGTGATTTCCATTTGTATTAACTCATTCATATTAGTCATCCTATTTGTGTCCCAGCACTCAAAATCCACTTTTTGGAGTGTAAATTGAAGTTAAATTTTCATTTAGGTTTGGATTGTACCAAGTTATATTTATTTTCTCCTCCATTCCTGTCATACAATGGTAAAGGCTGCACAGAAGAGGCTTTGGTCTGTGCTGGTGGCCCTCCAGGATGAGCAGGGCATGATGTAGTGGCTCTTTTCTGGTATAAATCCTCAGTGATTTGCTTAGAACGTGTCACAAGGAGCCCTGTGCCTTTTTGCTCTCTGTTTTACATGCTGAGCAGCATCTCTGGTTTGTTTGGGCAGCAGTGCCTCCAACACCCTGTGGCTGGCTCTGGGTCCTGCCAAAGCTGTCTGGATACTGCAGGCTCGTGCTCAGGGTTGTTGTGCTGTCTCACACGTGCCTTCCTGGTTTCTCACCTGCCATGTTCAATTCCATATTCAGTTCCCTCAAGGAGGTGAATTTTGTTAGCTCCACCAGCACATTGAACACGCTGCTTGCAATGTCCCTGGGGCATTTCTTCACTTCCCCTCCCTGTGCTCAGAGACCTTAGCCCTGATGTGGGTGGGGAAAAGCAGCACTCTGAGAAGCCTCTCAGGGTTCACCTTGTTTGAGATGCAAGAAATTCCCGGGACTGCTGTGACATTGGTGTCACCTTACATTTTGCATTTATTTTCTTCCTTGTATTTTGATGTCTGGATTATCAATGCAGGGCACTTTGAGCCTTTGGAAGAAGTGCTCTCCACCCACTTCCACTGGCTGGACCAAATGGATAAGGGACATGGCATAGTAAAAAACATTCTTATGATGAACAGTTCTCCACACACAGTGTGCTTTCTTACTCCTTCCTACAAGCCATGGCTTGAATGGTGAACTCTGGGGATGCCCAATAGGAGTGAGAAGTTCAGAGCAGTAAGAGGATGGAAGTGTCCCCAAGGAAGGCTGGTAAAAGGATTGTGCTCAGGGAAGGGGACCTGTGTCTGAGGTGGGGAATGACTGTAAATAGGGAAAATGAGGGGAAAACAGAGTCCTCCTGCCAGGACTTAGAGTAAGTTGCTGTCAGGGGAGGTAGAGACGTTGTTTAGAAAAATTCAGCACCCATGGGAATACTGAGACCAGAACACTTTCAGCTCAACCACAGTCTCCCAGTCCCCTTGCTTGGCCAGAAAACAAGCGTTTATTAAAAGAGGAGCTGGCACTGTGCCTCAGAGCAGAATGAGAAATGCCTTGGGGTTTCACCAGGGAGAAGAGGAGGAAGAAAAAAGCCATTCTTCCTAATTTGATATTCAGTGCAGCTTGTCCCGTATTTCTTAACACTGCCTTAACACACTCTGGAAGATGCCGTTCCCTCCATGCTGCTGTTATTTGCTTTATAGTTATCATTTATTTCTATTTATGCTATCTAAACTGCTCCTGCCCAGGGCACAAGTACAAGACACATTATAGGAGGGGAGGAGGATGATGTAAACTGTCTGAGCTTTTGCTGAGCAGGGAATGGCCTTGAGATGACAGTGGAGGTTTGCTGGGTCAGGCCAGCCTCAGGAGTGGGATGGATCTGGAGGCAGGAGCTGAGCCCTGGGGCTGTAGCCCCTCTCCCACATTCTCCCTGTTCTGAGGACCAGGGGAAATGTAAAAACTTTCATGAAGTCCCCTTTCTGCTGGGGCTGTATTTCTATATTTGACTCACACATCTTGCTCTTTATGAAAAGTGATGCTCCAAAGGCTCTCTCCCTGGTGCCAGGGATGGAATTTCTTGGTGAGGGACAGGGGTGCAGCCTCTACAGATCCAAGTATTGACCAAGGTGTTAGGTGTTGGAACAACTGTCCTGACCCCACTGAGAGAGGCCAAAATCTCCCATTAGATGCATCTGAACCCCCTGAGAAAGGGATGGGGCTGAGCTGCTAGAGATACTTTAGCTCCAGGAAAAACTTTTTTTGCATGAAGGAGAATATACTGCTTCTACATATTTCTCTTTGGATGACTTTAGTAGATTCCTTTCAGGCTCTGTCTAGACACGGGGTTGTGCTTACTAGAAAAACCTATTTTTCTCAACAGCAGTTTAAAAAATGTTCTTGGCTAATGTAGTTTGCCCCTCACAATGGCAAAGAGGGTAGTGTTATTTAAGACAAAGACTTCAATTTTGTATAAGGCTGAAATCTGCCCTGAAAGAAACGTGCTTGCAATTTTATTTTTTCCTTTCATCCAGGAAAGCATGAGAATGCAGCCTGAAAAAGACCAAAGTCTTATTGTGCTTACAGGTTTTTTCTATGATCTAAACGGAGTCCTTTCAGTTCAGATAGGGTTCTCCTTTATATCTGAGTCCAACTTCTACTGAGGTGGTTGTACAATGCCCCAAAACATGTGTGTATTGGTATTTTTAAATAATTAATTGAAGGATTTGTTGATGTCGTTGTGTATATTAAAATCACGTTAAGGGAGAGGAACCAGTTTTGCAATGGTGTTAATTAGGAGAAGAGGAAAGAAAATTGCAACAAGTAGAAAATCATGTTAGCAGCCTCCAGGGGATGGATCTGTTCTGTGTCACAGCAGTACCCGAGGGGCACTCAGGGGGTTGAAGAGCCAAAATAACCATGACTGTAGGTCCTTCTGTGCTTAACAGAATAATAGTAGAACATGATTGCAAAATACTGGCTTGGAACTGCTTGTAGTTATTTGTTCACAACAATTTGTCTGCATGTGGAGTGTTTTCCTGTAACAGCTGAGGAGGCTATGATTAAAGGACACTTCTTATTTTAAATAAAAAATAGTGGCATTAGTCTAGGTTGGAATTTTTTTTGTACAGAAAAAAAATTTTGCTTGCTGGACCTGCTGAAATGAGGATTCTGGGGAAGTTGTGCCTGAAGAGAGTGGGGATGCAAATTGCCTTGCTGAGATTGGGTAGAATAACACAGAAACACGTCTCTGAGCAAAATATTACTCAAAAGCATGCAAACAAAAACTGCAGAGGGTTGCAAACTGGCAGCTACCATGTGATGTTAGTGGCTGGCTGGAATAGTGCTCTCTGGGTTGTAAAGCTTCCTGAGCACTCCCCCTTGGACCTGCCTGCCTGGAAACACCACTATCTTCTAAGTGAAGGGATAATTCATCTTTGTGGTTTTCTTCCTTTTTTTTTTTTTCCCTTAAAACATTGCTAACCCTGCAAATTAAAAATGGACCCATGAGTAATTAGGCTTTTCTTTTTCCTTTGTTAAGTGGGTAAGTGATGGTGACAGCTGAAAAATGCATGTGGTCTTTCTATCAGAGTCTACAGACCTTGAAGGTCCCCAAGTACAGGAGAAAATGTTCTGAGATACAAATTTTCTTGGATTCCCCACAGAATATTTTTCTTGTGATTTTCAATTGTCTCTGTCTACACAGGTTATAAATTTAGTTCAGTAGAAGCAAGACAAATTTTAATGGAATTTTTTGTTAAAACTAATTAAACATCTGGCTCCCTCATCACCACAAACAGACAGAAGATTAACTATAAAATAATAGCCAGCTTCAAATTTGAACAGGGGTTTTGGAAACTTGCATTCACCTTTTGCTTTGTCACTTGCTGGATTTTCTGGCTGTTACAGGAAGCTACTGGTAACATAGGTGTCCTTGGGCACTTGCAAATGGCCTGCAGAACAAACTTTACACTGGAATAGAAACAAATTGATTAAGACCACTGTCTCCAAGAGTGATTCTTATTTTCCTTAATCATGTCTTCATCATCTGCAGTTTGCAGATCAATCTTGACTTCATGCATCATAGTTCTGTCAAAAACCACACCATCTGTTATGGAAATGATGGGAGACACTTGACAAATTTTGATCAGACACCTTTATTTGCCTTTGACATTTTGATGTAGGCAAGGCCTAATTGTATTTCGAGAGGGATTGCTGTTCCTGTGGATAATATCTTCCCACAAGAGATGTTCAGAGCCCTTTGGCTCGTTAAGCTCTTGGTATGGACAACAAGAATCTCTTGTGTTTCGCTGCACCTTCTTGGCTGTTCCTGCTGTTCACTCCAAGCCCCACATCTGTTTCTTCTCTTTGATGCTCCTGAGCCAAAACTTGGTGTTGAGTTGCCTTCAAAGTGGGCTGAGCTGGAAATGAGGAGCCTTCTGCAGCAAATAGTCCAGATCCAGTGCTGGCCCTGCCCACCCTCTCTGCTTCTGCACTTCTCATCCCCACTTACTCCTCGGGAGGGGGTTGCTGATGGTCTCCTGAGCCCAAATCTGAACTGATCTACATTTGCTTGTTTTAATTCCCAGCTGTCACCACACTTGTCCCTTTCCCTGCTCTTAGATCTCTGCAGAAGGTGCTGTTCCTCTAGAGCCTGGGGTTACGATTTGGGGTGGTAAATGCTGGGAGTAATGTCCCAAGCAGGACCCCTGTCCTGGTGCTGGCAGGGAAAGAAGGGTAACTCCAGCTCCTGAGAAGAGCTTGGGTTCTCATGGGTAATGGAAATGCCTTGAGATCTCGGTTAAATTTCTGCAGTCAGACCTTCTGTTCACCTTCTTTTTTAAATTGTTCAGCATGTTCTTTTAGTATTTTCAGTCCTTTTATTCTGTCCTGATTTCAGCTGTGAAAGTCTTTCAAGTAATGGCAAGAAATCCATGAGAGGATTGGCTTGATATTCTCCCATGTTTAATATTTTGATGTAGTTTTTTTTAATTTCCATTTTCTTCTTTCTTTTTCTGTTTTGGCTTTTCAACCTTCATTTGTTAAGGAAACCTTTAAAACCAAAGGATATTTCTCATCTATAATGGCATGAATAAATGAATGTGAGCTCTGTGATTAATGTGCCTTTATGTAGTTTTATATAGTGTATCATCCTAAAAGGGGAAAAGTGCTTTGTACTTGTTTTCTAGAGAGTGTGCAGGGAGCTTGAGACAGCGTCCAGAGTTTAGGAGAGAAGGCAACACAAAAGAATGAGGATGCTCTGAATGCGGAAGGTAATTACTAAAAAAGAAAAGTCATTCTATGAGCCCGGGACTTGTGCAGGGCAGAGGGATTTTCCCTCTCTCATTTGGCAGAGCTGCCATCTTCCAAACTGAAGTTGTGATTTTAAGTTGGGAAGTCTGCTGCTGCACCACCAGCGCTGCTTGGTCCCATTGTGCTGGTATGTGATAGAAGTGATGTCTGTAGTAATTTTGGTACTGACGGGAGGCAGTGAATTACTCTGGGAATAATTTTCCCATGCCACTGGTACATTCACATACCCTGGAAGCACCAAGAGGATGCTCTGGGGACACGAGGAGAGTCTCCTCCCATGACTGTTTAATTGCCCCAAGTACTTAGGCTGGCACTCGCCCTCCAAAGGGCTGAGGTGTGTGAGCAAGCAAAAACAAAACAGAAAGTGGCACTTTGATAGAAACCAATTACATGGTGCCAAATCAGAGTAGATCCAAATCCCATAAAAAAAAAAAAAGGCTGGAGCCAAGATCAATGTCTCTGATGTTCAGCTGCTTTTAGCACAGAAATCACATAAGATATTCACTTAGTAGGAGGAAAGAAGGTTAAAATGGTTAGCTGAGAGAACAATTAGGCAATCTCCACTTTATTTATTTATTTTTTTAATTAAACCAAAGCAAATTCAACTTTCTGGCTGTGCAGGCCCTTTTCCATTGTTTGTGGCTGAGTGAGGATACAATTTGATTTGGAGAGTGTCCCTGTGCCCAGGGCAGGCAGGAGGGAGCAGCAGGAGGGGATGGGGCTCTGAGGTGTAAATGTGAGGACCAAAACACAGTGCAATTCACTAAGCTCTGGCTGTAGACCCTCTTGAAACTCGGTGGATTTCCCCCTCCTCTGCACCTCCCTGTTAAATCTAAGCTGTTATGACATTTCAAAAGACTTAAATAAGGCATGGTGTGGTATATTTTGCATCACTTGTTATCCTGAGGGATGGTGTAGCCTCGGTACTCATTTCCTTGGCGTTGTCTGTGATGGATAGAACTGCCTTCGTCTCAGTGAGGTCTTTGAATCTAGCAAGCCTTGACATCTAAAGCAATCTGAATAATCAACAGAAGCAAGTAATGAGATGCCAGTGTTGAGAGGAAAATTCCTGCAGCTTAATGTCCCAGTGCAGAGCATGGTGTACCAGCTTTGTAACCTGCTAATTTAATAATGGAGCCGACCGAGCTGTACACATAAAGCATCTTCCAATGGGCCTAGAAATTAACCTTTAAAAGCCAGTTGACTTTATCTCTCAAAGTCTGATTTTAGGCCTGTGGGTTTTCTGTAAGATTTAAAGGGTTTGGGTTAATTAGGTGAAGGGGAACTGGATGAACCTGATTTGCCTGTGAAAACTCAGGGGGGGCGTTTGGGATTTTTGTTGGTTGGTTTGTTTGTTTTCAAGGGCTATTAAGCCCAGTGCCCAGCAATGTGGATCAGGCTGGATCCCTGATAAATCTCCTGTAGCCTTAGTGTCTGCACCTGTGAGCATCCAGAAAGGCACAGAGTGATGTATGGCAACAGGCACTTCTCTGCTTTAATAAAACCCTGCTGTTTTGCCTAACAGCACTTGAGAGCTTCAAGTGGAAGTTTACCCAGCTACACAGATCCTCAGTTTTCTTTTTTTCTTTTTTTTTTTTTCCATGAAAACCAAACTTACAAAAGAGCTGCAAAGTATTTCCAGTCCCTTTCCAGTGCAGTGTTAAAACACAGCAGCTGGATAAATATTTTGGCATATTCTGGGGAGAAAAGAAGCATGGGGAACAGTAATGAGTAAGCACAGCCTTTCAGCCTCTCTTTTTCTGGGCATTTGGTGAAAGGCAGGCCAAATTTTGTGATGGTTTCTTTACTGAGCATCCCAGCATCTCCCTTGCTTTATCTCTATCCTGCTGTGAGTGTGCACCATGTAACAGGATTTGCATTTGTTGTTTGTAGTCATGGAGCCAAATCCAGCTCGATCTGAACAATTTTCTGGGTTTTCTATCTGCAATTCTGATGCAAACTCACATATCACTTGTACAAGAGGCTGCAGATGCAGGATGGGAGAAAACTCCTCTGATTTGGTTGGATGCAGGTGAATGATTTCATTATGCTTATGTGGGTTTCCTTAGTTCATTTGGGCCTCTAATATTTAAATTAATGTGTGACAGTGTTAACTCTAATATTGATTGCTGACCAGTGTGATAACCACTAGCACAATCTCCAGTTGTTTTTCAATATTTTCTTCTGCTGTGCTCTTTTATTGGAACTAATCTCTTTCAAGCTACATATAAAAACATCCTTCTTCAAAGGAACATGTTTGCTTTGGAGGCATTTCAGATGCATTCAAGAACAAACTTGCTCCAGTGACTTACTGCAAGCCCAGAGGAGTTCTTTAACATTGCAGTATCTTTTCTCTGTCTTTAGCAGCTGTTTTCTCCTTTTTTCTGCCTGTGAAAGGCAGCTTTTGTGAGACAGGCCCTCATGGGAGCTTTTGTGTGATTAACCCTCCCACCACCATGGACAGCTTGTGCCCAGCACATTTGTTAAGCTCTCCCACATTCGAGGCTGCCTTTTGCAGCCCCACACAGCTCCCTTCACTCAGATTTTCCTACCTGCTCCCAGGCATCTGGGTCACCTCCTCGCATGGTTTAGGTCTAGAGTTGGTTCATCACATCCTTTGGGGAGCTGAAAACCTGGTGCCAGGCCAACCATGAGATGTAAAATACTGGCTGTGCATAAGGGGCTTGTAACACTCCCTGTCTCCTGGGCTGTGTCATGCCAAATCCTCCTGAAAGATGGGAACACTTCCCAAAATTCTGAGTACCAGTGCTGGATGCCGTAATCCCTTTCAGAAGAGGCTGGAAGATTAAGAAGCCCAAAATCCACTAAAAATTGTTCATGCCTCTGCTGATTTTGGAAATGGGGCACAAGGTTCATACTGCTATGAAACATCACCCTGTAATTACCTGTTCAGAGTGCAGGGTTTGCTGGAGAAAGAATTGTTTTGGCTTTGTTAACAAATGCTGCCAGCACCATTCCTGTCTGTGGGAGAGTCCCCCTGGGGAAATGGTGATTTTTGGACGCTGGGTGCCCATGTGCCCCATGGTGTCCTACTGAAATGAGGAGAACATGGAAAACCACCAAATGGGCCCAGGGATGTCTCTGAAGAGAGCTGAGATTCTGCTGATCATGTTAGCTGAAAATAGGTGAGGCTGCAATAAAGACAAGTTTAATCACATTGAGAAAAGTGGTAATAACCTAGTTTTGGGCTGGCTCTGGGATCTTTTTCAGTTTTTTTTCTGCAGTTACTGCCTTATGAGAGAAAGGATGGGGGAGAGAAAAACAGATGTCCCAGATACAGCAGGCATTTCTGATAACTTGACTCCTAAAATAATCTTGCTTTATAGAAATTGATTTTGTTCTTTTTCTTTTACAAAGAACAACAGAGAGAAGGAGTTCATGTTTCCACAAATCCTCTCTGAAGGAATAGTACTATATAAATCAAACTCTGGTTCAGGAGGTTTGGTTTTTTTTTAATCTTTAATATTTAATTTAAGCCATCAGTTTGGGCTGACATCTATTCGTCTCGAAAGGGCATAGGTTTTTTATTTTCTATGACAGACTGGTATTTTCCCTTTTAATAGACTCTTTATATCATGCTAGGGAAAGAGGGAGAAGCTACAATATTCCCCCAAGCAGTATCACACTCATGACACCTTGTTTTCTCTGTAATGGATTCGGGCTAAAATAAGGTCCTTTAAGTATTTCTTCTCCTAAAGCCCTGGCACATTAGGAGGATTTAGATCCACCAGAATAAAAGCAAGGGCTGGGATGTGTGCAGCTGGCTTTGCTGCCATATTTCCCAGCTCCTGGTGATCACTGCATCAGTTGGAGCCATCAATGACCCGTGTCCCAGTTGGGGTTTCTGAGTTGATGTTTGGAAAAGGGAAGGAGGATGTGGGCTCTGAGCTCCTGGACCCCCTGTGCCCTGTCATGTAGCATCCACCAGTTTCAGAGAGAAAGTTCCCAGGGCCAGAAGAGCTTCTGAGTAAACAGTCTATTAATATTTTTTTCTGAAGGTTTTCTTTATGTAAAAGAAAACATGCCTTAAGATCCAGCAGTAGATATTAAAATGAATGTGTTTCTCTTCCAGGAGTTTGTTCAGTGTGCAAATAAAATCAACCCTTGTGCACAAAAAATCTGGAAGGTTTAGATTTAAAATTCATTGGGTTTTCTAGAGAAGGGTGAGGGGCTTTTTTCTGCATGTGTAGTAATGTATTGAGAAAGATCCTCATCTGCATGAAACATCAGAGAGCAAATGCCAATTATGGATTCATAGACTGGCAAAAAAATGTTATTCTTGATTTATGCTTGTGATAAGATTTTTAAAGCACAGTGATAGTCTATGCTAAAAAGAATTACTCCAGTTGGTATAAATAAAACCAATAAACTTGAAGGTAAAAGTGATAATATCAGCCCAAAACATGATCTGCACAGTATGAGGCAACACACAAATTGGTAGTCGATGTCCAGAGGAGAGGACTGCATTTCCTATTTGCACTTGAGGGATATATGAGCTCATTTGGGTCTGCAGGAGAGTTCTCATGTGTGACTCAGAGGAACAGCAATGAGAATTATTGCCCCACTCATTGAAATACCAGTTTTTACTGAAGTCTCCACTTCTGAATTTGACTCGTTCATTGCAAGATGAGCTGGCACTTTCCAGTGTGATATGGGAGGACTCAAAATGTACATCTCAGGAGCCCTCCATCTAATTTTATTGCATACTGCAACAAAATGTAAAAGCAAAGTCCCACATTAGTTGTATGTCATCGGGGCAGCTCTGCTGTGATAATGTAAAAACACTCCAGAAGATGATGTGTTTGCCCCAAGAAAAAGCTGCTTGGAGGAGATGCTAAAATGTGTTACCTGATGGAGGAGGGCCATCCAAGCAGTGAGTGTGAATGGGCTGCACTGAGAGCTTCAGCCTGACAAAATGCCTTCCTGGGGTGCTGTGCTCTGCACAGGGAGGGGCTTGAGCAAGGTGCTATAGAGCTGGGAAAAGCTACTCCTGGTGTCTGTGGAGATCTCCTGCCGGTGACAGCCATGATTTTTGCACCTCTTGTAAGGCTAGAGCAGGATAATTTAGCTGGAAATGAATCATCAAAGTATTTATGAGTTGTGACATTGACTTTCTGTGCCTCAGTTTCCCACATATTGTTTGGCGTCATGGTATGTGATGATTAGGGATGGTATTTTGTGAGTCTGTTAGTAATGTTACTGTATAAGTATGGATAATGGTTATTTTCTGTCATTTAAAAGCCTTCTCTGCCACCAGAAAAAGGACTGAGTCCAGCATTACGGTTTCTGATCCTTATTAATGTTAAAAATCCCATTATTCTGAGCTCTCCTTTGTATGAACCCTTCCTGGCTGCCTGTCAGCAGAGGCACAGAGCAGCAATCTGCAGGTTGGTCCTGCAGGGATGCAGGGCCCCAGGTGTTTGTGTGCACATCAACAGGTTTTGGTGGCATCTGTACCACTTCCTTGCCAGGGTGCAGGGCAGGAGCTCCATGGTCCTGCTGGCCACTGGCCTGGGACCAGGAAAACACAGCTGTGGTGAAAACCCCACCATTTAAAAAACTGAAAGTATGAAACTCTTGGAAATTCTGAATGGTATGGGCTGAATGGGGGCTTGGAGATCTCTGTGGTATCAGAGATACCAGTTAGCAGGTCTGGTGTCTGCTCAGGGTGAGAACCTAGACCTCAGAGGATGGCTTGGCAGCAGCATGCTGTCTTCCCACCCAAATGAGCCATACAAACCTACTCAGCAACAGAGCAAGGGAGAGAGGGAAAGCTTATTCTCCCTGCCTGTGTGGCTATTCAAAAAAGTCACGTTTCTGAACTTTTTTAGTCCATCAATTTACATCTTTTTGTTCTTGTGCCAATATTCTTCCTCAGCTGATATAGCTCTTCTCTCTCCCTTGTGTTTACCCCCTTGATGTATTTATAGAAAATAATCACAGCCCCTCTCAGGCTTCATTTTGCAAAGCTAAATGGAGCAGCTTGTCCACTTTCCTCTTACAACACTGGCTCATCCCTGTTGTTTTTTGCTCTGAGCTGGGTGTTGCTGAGCACAGGGGACTGTGTGGGGCAGGGTATTCACAGCGAGGTGCTCGTCCTTCCCAGTGATCTGTGCCCTGTAAATGTGTCAGCATCCTCCCCAGCAGCTGTGTGCAGAGCTACTCATCCCATTCCCTTTGTTTTTGTATGGCCACAGCCTCTCAAATGCTCATCCTGTGCTGGACTAATGCTTTGCTATTCCCCTTCCTCCCCACTGATAAGCTCCCAGGTGCTCACGGATATTCTTGCTGCTCCTTCAGTACAGAATCATAAATGATTTTTTTGTGTTTGATCCATCCCTCAGCCTCTTGTTCTGTGCAATTTCTCTAAGAATGCTTCCCAGCTCTGTGTCTAATGCCACTGAAGGCATTAGTGCCTTTCTGCTCTGTCTACAGATAATTAATGGAAATAGTAACGGAAATGGGTCCCAGACACAGAGGAATTCCTTTAATAATCTCCCCCAGCCTGCTCATCCTCCTCCTGAAATGGCATGTCAGCATCTCCTCTACTGGGTGGGTGGGGAAATAGTTAGTAGTTGTGAATTAATCCAAATAATTTCCAGTGAACTTAATTTTCTGTATCAGCTGTTTTGCTGAAGTCTTGATAGGTTATATGTGCTGCTTTGAAAAAATGAGGATTTTTATCAAAGAAACATAATGGTGTCCCTGGGCGTGATTTATCTTGGTGCATTTTCTCCTGCCATTTGCTTCCAGAGCCCTTTTCTTCATCATGTATTAAATAGTCTTGCTTGCTTGTGGAATCAGATTGGAGAACCCAAAGCTGTCCAACTTGCTTGTCTGCACTTCTAAAAAATTGGAATATCACATTTTCTCATTCTATCTGATTGCACAGATTTATTAAATAAGTCCTTGCCTTGTAGCTATCTTACATCCAGATTTTCAAACCTGTGCAGGGAGGATGATGGTTCTTTCTTTGATGAAATCTATTGGAAACAGACCAGTAAATGAATCCTAGTCACCATGCATTTAATAACAAATGCAGCAAATAAAACATCCTCAGGGACTCTCATTTTTCAAGCTCTGTATAGGTAGCATGTCTTCAAGCTGCAGCAGTGTGTCTCAGTGCATTTAAACACCCTGTCACCTGCAAAGAGCAGTAGTTCAGATACACAAAGAATTTGGCAAAGAATGGCTGCAGGAAGGTTTGCAGTGAGCTCTGTTCTCTCTAACAGGTTTGTCATTAAAGTGGAATATCCTGTGTGGACACTTCAACTTTTATCATTCCTCAGAAACAGCAAGCTAACATGGTATTAACTGAACTAGTATGATAGATGGCTGTGTTATAATTGAATTAGTTGGGAAGCATTGACCTTTTTGATGCATAATGTCTCTGAATGTGAACAACAAATACAAACTAATGCTTTTACGACTTTGCTGGGTGAGTTTAGTCATCAATTGGCTTGTGATAAATAAGACATTGTACGCTCCAGTCAATGAAAAACATGTTTGCAGCTCCTGTGCTTGTATTTCTGTACTCTGTGAAATCAGCTCTGCCAGCACATGTTACTCAGGTGTGGCTTTTGTGTTATGAGCTGGACCCAAATGTGAATTCATGTCCTCAGAGGACCTTATACTGCTGGATAATGATAAGCCCAGCAGCTAGTGCTTGGTGTTAATTGTTTTCTCCCTTACTGTGTGGCCAGATTAGCTGACAACGACCTGAGGAGATTTCTGCTGTTTCTGCAGCACTCTCCTTGTCAAAATAGTTGTAGATCAATAGCTGTTACCTCCACAAGCCATAGCGAAAGTGGAGTTAGATAGGAAATGCAATTAAAAGAGAGGAAGCTATTTGCAAAGAATTCATGTGGTTTGTTCTTGTTCTGTTTCTGCACCTTGGTCCTTCCAACTTCAGAGCAGAAAATGAATTTTTTCTGCTTTTTATTCAGTTTGGGCTTGACAGAAAAATCACTATTGCTCTAACCTGGGACATTTTATTAGTGTTTATCTGACTGTGATGAATTCACATATTGCTGCTTGCCACTGGAGCCAGATAAATGATCTCCAGTGGACAGAGTGCATGGGGTACTGATGGATGCCTGATCTGTCTCTTCCAATGCAGCCTAGATCAGGAAACCTTGTCTTGAAAAACACTTGTTCACTGTGTCATGTGAACTGAACTCATGGGTCTCAGCCTACATTTGGACACCAAATGGCATTGTCTTGGTGCACGAAGATTGCCCACTACCCCTTGCGCCTATGTGTAAGGTAGCTGTTTCCTGGTGGCTTTGGGTTTCTTCACCCCACTCCCAGTTTTGTGCAGTTTTCAGGTACTTTCTTGCACACAAGAATTTCCAAACCCCTCTCCAGATCTGAGGCTCAGCCACAGCCTAGGAGCCTGCAGCTACAGCAGCTTTCTCATAGTTATTGATTTAGGTAAAAGTATAAACGTTGCATTCTTCCAGTTTGTGTGTCTGTCTCTTGCCTCAGGCTCTTTCTTTTCCTCTGTGGGATCAATTACCTTTTTATCCTTGGATGCAGTCTGGCATGCCCTGCTGGAGCACAGAAGCAGGGCCACTGCTGGGACAGTTTGGATCAGAAGAGCCCCTCCAGTGCAAGACTTTGTCTCCAGCAGCAGGCATTTTGGGGAGCACTGCAGAAATGCATAGTCATGGCTTAATTTTCATCTAAGAAAACAACATGTATTAGTGTCTTCACAGTGAGGTCAGAGTAAGCCATGAAAGAACAAAACCAGACCAACCAGTTACCAGCAGAAATTAAATTTGTCTTTTCACTGTTTTTGTACATCTGTGCCCCACTCTCTATTTTTGGACATCCCCCAAAACTCATGTAGAGTTCTGATGTTTATTACTCCAAGTCTAGATGGTATCATTGTCTATAAAAGACTTTAAAAAGCTTTTTTAGCTCTTAATCATTGGTAATACTTGATGGTGGTGAAGTTTTACAGTACGGATACTTAAAGGAAAAGATCTCCTCTACCACCTTCTCTGGCTCTCTGCATCAGTGTTGGATGCAATGAAGATATTTTAAAATAATTTTGTCTTGCAAATTCAGGAGCAGGTTCTTGCTGGGCTCGATGCAAATGTTCAGTTGTGGCAAAGGGAGAAACCACCTCAAAAAGCATTTCAAGGGCAGCTCAGGGGTGAAAGTGAAAAGCAGGGTGAGCTCTGTTTCCTCCCTATGCATGGAGGTGGGAGGAAACAGCTGCATTTCCATCCTTCCCAGCTTCAGCTGGGAGCTGAGAACAGAGGGCATGGCATCACTGCCTGTGAGTGCAGCTCACAGGGCACGTTCATCCTTGACCTTGGCTCTTACTGCCCAGAAGCTGGCACCAGGAGTCAGGCTTAGCTGGTTCTTGGTACCTTCTTGCACTGAGCAAACCTGCTCAGCCCCAGCCCAGCTGTGAGTACACGCAGCTTCTTGGCATGAGGCGTTCCCTGGGATGCTGCTGCTCCTTGGACTTGTATATGCAGGCAAGACTTTGGCTGAGTCCTCATGGATTTGATGCACAGAAGCAGGCATGACACACCTCCTGGATTCTCTCTGGTACAGAGCAGAAAAGCAATTCCTTTACGTATTCTATCTCTCCCACGAGCAAAACAAATTATGCCAAAAGTGCCATGTAAAATGTGTTTTACATGGTCCCCACTGATAAAGCAATTATGGAAGAGCTGGGCTGCAGTGTGTGTATAATCCCCTGGACATCACAGGGGAAGAGTAAGGACTTAGGATAACTCACACAGGGAGCAAACCTTGCAAACCTAATAAAATGCAATACTAACACAGAAGGAAGAGAGATTCTTTTTCTGTAGGACCTGCCCATGGTCAATGGGAGAAAAGATTAAATGCTAGAGAGGTTTCGACCTATTTGTTGTGGTTCAAGAGCCTTGTACAGGATGTGTCACAAACAGTTCACTGTCTCCATAATGTAATTTAAGTTACTGTGATCCATATGGATCATTCATCTGCTGTTTTCCCCAGCAAGGAGAAGCATGACTTTTTGGCTTATAAAGACATCTTGTTATGATGCATCTTATTATATCATGCAATGGCTCCTGTGACTGAGCCAGTGACACAGGAGAGGAAGACAAGAGAATAGGAATACTGAATAAAAAGTGAAGACACTGTTCCCTTGCTCTCCAGTGGCACACTGATGGTGTCACACTGCCTGCTCCAGTCCTGCCAGCTACTGGAGAAATCCCAGGGCTGCTGAGATCCGTAAGGTTTTTGCTGACAATTTCAAATGAAGAGAGTGATTTAACCCTACCAAGCCTGAAGACACAACCTGATGTGTGCTGCTGCCTGGATCTTTGGATTGCAGCCAGTGAATTTTGCACCACAGAGGTACAAAGTGGCCTGGAGAAGCCAGCAAGGAATGACGTACATACACTCTGAACTATTCTTCACTCATAAAGACATACATAATTTCAAATGATTTTAAGGCAGACAAACTCAGCACAGAGGTATGGATACTAGGAACAGGGAACAATTTAGAGATTTCAGCTGAAATATGTGAAAGAGCTCCTTTAGAGCTTCTACAAATTCTCTCCCACAGGCCTTCCCTATATCCCCTCCCAGGAAAGCTGACCTTGGCCCCCACACAGCAGCTGCTGTTGTTGTTGTTGCAGAAGTTCACTTTTGACTCTCCACTTCACATGGGCTCAGCCAGAACATATTGCTCCATCTCTTGAAAGCCTTGGATCCTGGATTCACTGGGATCCTCATTCCCCCAGTGAAGATCCAGGAAATGGTTATAAATAAAAGCAGGGCCAAAGAAGCCAAGGTTAAGTGGAGGTGGGCTCCTGCCCACTACCATACATGAACAAACTGGACAATGTGATATTGTTTCCTGGAGCAAAACTGACAGAGGAGATGGGAAACTGGAGCTTAGAACAAGCAAGACAGAAATACTGAGGGAGAAAAAGGCAAAGCAGTGCAACTTCTGATTCAGCTGGAGGAGTCAGAATTAAACCACTGCATCACAGCAATGGTTGCTTTCCTCCAACCCACCTGGCAGAAATGAGACCTTGTCCTTTCTCTCAACAATGATTTGCAAAGATTCTTCCTTTATTTTCCAGACTACAAGGCTGGAATTAGGATGAATAGCTCAATCCCCTACAACAATTCCAGACATTTCTCTGCAAGAGACACTGTGTCACACTGCTGTGGGGGTACAAACCTGTAAGGATGCTGGGCTAGAGATGTTGGTGCTCCCCAGCCAAGTGTCCAGAGGTGTTCAAAGGTGGGGGGATATTCTGTATTAAATACATTTTAATTTTAAACCCAAGGGGAGATTAAGCATCAGATAAACCACCAAAGGCAATGATAGTTTCTTAATTTCTTTATTTCTTCAGTGGAGACTGCAGGCTTTTCTGGAAGATACTTTTTAATCAAATGCTAACTGCTGAGCTAAACACAGTAGTGGTTATTGAGTGAAATGCTATGGGATACGTTATTTTGCAGACTGATGAGCTAATAGTCTCTACTGGCCTTAAAAACTGGATGGACATTTTAAGGAGATTCTATAAAAAGGCCATCCCAATAAATAATTACTCAGGGCAGTAAAAGCTAAGGCATTTGTGAATTCCTTCGTGACCACAAGAAATCTGAAGACTGTTTAGTGTATCACTGAGTGCCAGTGAGCACAGTCAGAATTCCATCGATACGACTGGAAAGTCTCCTCTGGCTTCAGTGGACATTTGGTCAGGTCACATTTGTGGAAATTGTGTGAGGACTAAAGCCAGCAGGGAGGCAGAGCTGTGCCACCCTCCATCACAGAGCATCTCTGGATAAGAGAGATCTTCCTTCAGGTTTTGACTCTCTTGGGAAGGTTATTTTGATTTTCCTTTAGAAAACCTTGATGGGCTTGGGGACTTGGGGATGAGCCAGTAACCAACAGAGAGACAGATTGCATAGAAAATTCACCCGAACGTGCAAGAAACCAGCATGTAGCTTGCACAGCTTGGAGATACCTTCATCTCTCTGGACTCTCTGTGGAAGGTAACACCTTCCCAACGGCTCCCACAGAAAAAATGTGTCTCCAGCCCTGACCTGAGATCCTACACAGCCTGTTGTGGAGCTGTGCTCCAGGGAGCCTTGCAAAGTAGCAGGTGCTTTCCTGTCACACTTGCTGCTGCCTTCACCTGTGAGATCAAGGGGAAGCAGTGCCCAAAGAGGCAGAGTGCTGGCTGGGCACAGATAAACGTGAGCCACAGTGACTCCATCTGCCCAGCCTTCTAGTACTCACTCCCTCCTAGGGGCTGCACTTGAAAAGCAACCCCTTGATTATCTTTTCCTTCACTTTGACCTAAAATCTGTTGCACCTGTGCTTTTGTGCATGTTCACTCCAGAAGGGAGCTTGTCTGTGCCATGACCTGAGAAATGTCTGAATCTTACCCTTTTTGCTCATGATTAGCAGTGCATTCACAAAGACCCAAGATGAGAAGTGAAGGCTCATTTAGAAAAGTATTGATCATGAATATAAATAATAAAATTGTTCTGGTTTAGAGTTTAAGTTGGTTAAACAAACCTAAATGGAACATTTCTTCTCTCTGATGGATTAGCCCATGGCCATTTTAATCATCAGCATTTTTCTACATGGTTTTAAAAGTGCACTTTACAAATGCTCAAACATGCAGTATGGGGGGGGGCATATATTTTTCATGTTTGTGCCAGCAAAAGCCAGTTGCTCCCACGCCCACTGAAAAGAAATTCAATTTGCAGAGGGGAAACTCATTAAAAAATTTAGACCAATATTCACAAAAATATTTTATCTTATCCATCCTACTCTACAGTTACTGTTCTTTTTGTTTGTAAATACTTTGGGGGAAAAAAATATCAGTTCTGCCTAGAACTGCTGTCAAGTTATACTGCTTTGAAGAATTTGGCATATTCTCCAGTCAGCACATCTGGTATGGGTGGATGCTCTTCAACAGGCAGATTTTTTATTTTTTTTCTGGTTGTTGTTATATTTCAAGTGATCCTGTGCCAAAGCCCGTTTAGCTGAACAAGAAGTTTGCCCATTATCAATCACTCACTGATAACTGCTGCCAACTCCAAGATGCATCTTTCCAGGCACAGCCTGTGTGCATGCTGGCTGCAGGAGTCAGCTTCAGCAATACTGAGACCCTGCTGAGATTTCAGAGGAAGTGCAAATACAGAATACTTGATAAAAATAGCAATCTGCAGGCTCCGTATTGCTAAGTGCTATTTAACAATGCAGAAAGTTTTAGTATTTGTCTTTAAGCTAGGAGAGGATTCAATGTTTCACCCAGACCGTGACAGTGAGGAAGAAAGCAGTGTCCTGGGTTGTCTGGCTCTTCCCCCAGAGGCTGCCTTGCTCTCCCAAATCCTGGTTAAAGACTTCAGGGAGCACAGCAGGCTCAGAGAGACTTGTCTGTTTGGTATGTAAGTAACTGTACTCCCAGCACAGGCTGTGCTTTGGGCTTTAGATATTCTCTTTCTCTTAAAGCAAACCCAGAAGAGATTAAGGACTTGCTACTGGAACACTGGAAAATATAAACCAGTCTCTGCACTAAAGGTGATATTGGCAAAGGACTGTTTTTTTCTACAGTTTAATACCATTAGGATGCTGCTAGCTGCTTAAGAAATGTCTGTGCTGAAGAAGGTGCTAGGTAAAGTCATGTCCCATTTAAAATGAAATTTGTTTTCTTTTAGCTCTTTGTAAAAGAGATTCACCAGGAAATGTTTTGGGGGTTCCTGAAAGCAGCTAACACCAAGCTGACAGGTTTTTGGTCTTACTTTTCTAAAGGCACAGACTTGCCCAGAGGTCACAATAGAGAAGGTGAAAAAAAGACTTGCTACATGAAGACCTGTTAGTGCTTTTAAATGAGCCCTTGGGGCAGTCCCTTTGCTGTCACTGGGACAAGCAGCTTAGTTTGAAGTTATGAACACTTGTATGAGTCTCTGCAAGGAGGAGCACATAGCAGCTGAGTGGTGCTGCAGCCACTGGCATGAGAAAAGGCAAAGTGAGAACCCTGAGCCTAGGCTTGCTGATGCTTATGGTGGCTCCTTGGATGCACACTGCTCTAGAGAGGTTGCAACAGAGAGGAAATTTTACAGGAGACTGTGGATAAGACATAAGTGGAAAAACTTGCCCCTCCACAGGGAGTTGTTCACAAGGAGAAGGAGCCAAAAAATTTCAGAGAAATATCTAGTGAGTGTTGCAGTGATGAAAATCAGATTTTCTTTCCTAGACCTTACCCTCAACATCAGTTTCCCCTTCTGCATCCATCAGCTTCAGTGTTTCCAGCCCTGTGGAACTATTTCTGTGCACAAATATAAAACACCATTGCTGCTGTGGGAGAGGACAGTGGCAAAGTGTTCATTTTTGTGTAGCTGGAATTGGCATCACGTATGAACGAGAAATATGCTCTGGCCCTGGCAACCAAATTGGGCTGAAATATCTTTATATTAGGGCTGTGCTACGTAGGGAAGAGACTGTGAGGAGCTGGGCGCTATTTCTGCAGCACTGTGATGCCAATCAAACTGGGAAAGGTGTGTGTACTCAGTCCTGGACAGCCCTGGCTTGAGGAGACATCCTGTGGGTCCCCTGTTTAGTTTGGAAGGAGTTGCTGAAGCAGAGGGAAAGGAAAATGGGAGGCCTGGAGGGGAGGTGGAAGCCATGGGGGAGCCAGACAAGGTAAATGTGCCAGCTGCTGAAGGAAAGAGAAGATGAAAGGGAAAAGAAGAGTGAAGAACAAAGCAGAAATGTCAAGGAAAGGTGGCAAGGGGAGACAGGAGTTGATGGTGCTAAAATTAGATGGAGAATGGGGACAGGGAGAGCTGATCCAATGCTCTCCTCTTGGACGAAATTCCCACTGAAGCTGCTGTCAAATCTGGCCTGGGGAGAGAAGAGAACTGGAGTCCAGATTGGAAAGCAGGGGAAAAGGGAGGAAGGCAGGTGTCCCTGCAGACCTGCAGCACCCCAGCTGCTCAGAGAGGATTTCCCTGGCCCCCAGGGGAGCCAGCCCTGCTGCCCTCAGGACACACCAGCCAGTGTAAAATCAATGCCTTGTGTTTGTAAGTCTGCACAGTGTTTAACTGTTTCAAACCAATTTTTGCAGGTGATTCCTAATTATATGCTGCTAGTCACAGCCCACAAAAAGATAATGAAACCCTTGCCATCAATTAGATGTAATTTCTGCATGCTGAGGCAGAAGTGAGGAAGGCAAAAGACAAAGTCACCAAATTTTCCTCTGGTGGCAGCTATGGGAGCCAGCTCTGGAAACCTCTCAGAACCTGGGCACACCCAAGTAAGATCAGCTAGACCTGAACTAGGGGTAAGAAATATTTTCTATTTATTCTCTGGTGTGTGCTGTTCTGAAGAGTACAGAGAGCCCTTCTGACTATTCTGAAGACCTGAAGGCATGTGCTCTAGGAAGAGGTGTAGGGCTGAAATCATCCAGCCATGAAATTTCTAAGTAAATGAATACTTAAAGAATAAAAAAATCTGACAAAAGCATGGAAAATGGAGCTCAAGGACACTGCCTCTTTTAATGCTGTTAAGTAATGGGAAGGATAATGTAGTATAAACATGTTTTTCTTCCATATGCAAGGATGTTTACCTTCTCCTCTTGTATTAGCTGCTGTGTGTGTTAAGTGTCCTTACAGATGCTATGAATACACTGAATCACCCACAATATTCTCCAAAGTCAGTGGAAGAACTTGCATATCAGTGAGTTTCAAACAAAAAGCCCCCCCCCGACCACTCATTTCTCTCAGCAAAGCAGGGAGCTCTGTTCCCAAGGCTGTCAGAATAAGCAAACCACATAGTTTTAGGCCAGTTTATCTATAGTGGTCTGATGGCTGTGCTGTGCTTGTGCTTGTGCGTACAACCCTTCAAATTAGTTCATCTAGGAAAGGAAAGCCGATAGTCCCCTCCCCAAACAGTGCTAGTGAGAGAAGTCGAGCCTTTGACATCTTACTGCTTTATTTCACCCAGCAACACCTCTATTAAAAACTCTCTGCAGTATTTCTGTTGGCGTGGCGAGGCAGCCAGCAGCAGGGGAAGAGGCAGTGCCGTGATTGAGGTAAGACCTGCCTGCCCAGACGGAGAGCGTGCGTGTCCTGCTGCTGCACGTGTACCCCAGCACACCTGGGCTGGGGATCCCACAGCAGCCCCATCCTACACTGCCAGACCCCATCCCTGCAAGGACCACCTGCCTGAGGGGGTGTGGGCAGCTGTGCAGAGCAGGGATGTGCATTGGTGGCACTGGTGCCCCGGGGGGGTGGGCATGCAGGGTGGGCACTGGCTGCTGTCATAGAATCACAGAATTGTTTAGGTGGGAAAAGACTTCTAAGATCACACAGCCCAGACTAGTCCACCTCGAAACCGTGTTCCTAAGTGCCACATCCACACGTCTTTCAAGTACCTCCAGGGATGGTGACTCCCCCACTTCCCTGGGCAGTCTGTTCCAGCCTTCACCTCTGAAGAAGCATTTTTAATATCCAACCTCAACCTCCCCTGGTGCAACTTCGGGCCGTTTCCTCTTTCCCTGTCGCTTGTTACCTGACAGAAGGGACCGACCCCTACCTGGCTACCAGCTCCTTTCAGGGAGTTGTAAAGAGCGATAAAGTCACCCTTGCCTCGCCTTTTCTGCAGGCTGAACAGCCCCAGCTCCATCAGCCGCTCCTCCTCAGACTGCTGCTCTCCACATCCCCAACTGGGAAGAGCGGGGCTCCTTTACCGCTGGGCACCCCCTTTCCTGCCCGGCTTTGCACCAGGCGCTGTCCCCTGCCCGGACAGCGGGGCTGGCGGTGCGGGGGGAGCCGAGCGCTGTCCCCCGCCCCGAGGAGCGCCGGCACTCACACTAAGAATAAAAATAATAGGGATGATGGTTTAGGGAAGCGGAGTGTCGGCCCCTCGCCTCTCCCCGTCCCTGCGGAGCCGGGGCCGGGGCCGGCGCTGCCGCAGCGCCCGGGGCCGGCCGGGGCAGCCCTGCCGCGGCTGCGGGACCGGGGGCGGTGCGCGGAGGCTCGGCTTGTGCAGCCCCCTCCCTCCCCTCTCCCCTCCTTCTCTTCCCTCTCTCCTCCCCTCTCTCCCTCCTCCCATGCCAACCTGCTGCCGCCTTTGTCAGCGCAGCCCGGCGCTATGGCATCCTGCTGGGGCTTCAGGCTCGGGCTCTTCCTCCTCCTCCTCCTCCTCCTCCTCCTCCTGGCCGGGAAGCGGCTGCTGCAGCGGCAGATCCAGCCGTGACGGCCGCGCTCCCCGCGCCAGAGGCAGGCGGAGCCCGCAGGTGAGCCCCAGGTGCGATGGGGGTGCGGAGGGCTGGGCTGGGCGACAGGGGTGCCGAGGACAAGCCCCCCCGCTCTCCAGCCCCAGGGATGCGCTGGACACCCGGGGGTGCCGGGGAGCAGGTCCAGCACCAGCTTCCCCCGCCGGGCTGGGAGAAGGGGAGCGAGTGCAGGTAGGAGACCCCTCAGCCCCTGTGGTCCCCACCTGTACCCCAGGATCCTGCCTCCTTGTTGAGCTCTCTAGGAAAGGGCGTACTTCAAAATACTGAAACTCCGTCTGGGACTTTGGCAGCTCCACTTCAGTCCCGCACATCTGGATCTGCCCTAGAGGAGCAAGTGGGTGACCCTTGGGCTGAGTCCCAGGGACCCCAAACCCAAACGGAGTCTGAAGGGATGGGGATCAGGGAAGCTGGATTTACCAGGGCAAGGGAGAAGTCAGGTCTGGGGTGGCAGGGAGATTGTTATAGGTTTGCTGTGCAAAAATTCAGGTTGCCCACAGAGGGGATGAATGGCTCACATTTAATTCGATTAGACTTTTTTGTGTCTGTCTATCAGTGTTTTTAATGGTGTCTCCATATACAAAAAAATCCAGTAAAAATGTGGCTTGATGTGCTCTAATAATGTATTGGGAGGACAATATTTGTGTGTGCCTGATGGGCCAAGAGTTGGCGAAGAATAACCAAGAGTACATCATGCAGTAATAATCCAAGTAATTTATTTCACAGTTTTAGGATGATTGTATGCACTTTCCCAGACCGTAGAGATACCTTAATCTGGATTGCATAACCGAACCACGTAAATAATCAGCCCAATGTTACTGTGCAAGAAAAATCAATGGCAAACGCTGTTCGACTTGAGCCGTGAGGATCCACTGCTCTTATCCACGAGTTCCCTTAATTTATGCACTCAGATCCTTTAAAACCCGCTGAATTCTGGGGTGTTGGGGAAGCTGAAGTGTTGTGCAGAGTCCTTTTACAGCAGAGCCTGCCTCTGTTAAGGCGCTGGGTTTGTAAAGCGCGGTTTTTCAGGGCTCATTCACACAAGATAAGAGCCAGAAATTCGCAACTTCTTCCAGTGCTATTCCCAGCGACCCCCGGTGACCGTCGGAGGAGGTTGGCAGTGGGATGCTCGGGAGGGTGCAGAGTGTGCATCGCTCCCGTGTACAGCAGCGAGCCGCTGGCACCGTGAGCTCCGGCATGCAGGTGTTCGTTCCCTTCGGCTCTGAAGGGATGAATAAAATCCACACCGGCGAGGCAGGGAGCCAGCACCCAGCTCCCACTTGCCCCAGGGACTGAGCCCACCCTGCTCCTGCGCAGCCCATGAGATGATCCGGAGGAGACAGCCTGTGCCAGACTGGGCAGGAGGAGTTTTTTCTTCAATGAAAGGTGGAGAAGAGCAGTTGCCATTGTGCGGGCAGGGCTCCGAAGTGCGTGTTTTAGTTTTCTTTTTAATGAGCAGCAGAAGGCTGGAGGAAGGAGGAAGAAAAACGTGTGCAGAAACAGGCATTGTTTCCCCGAGTGCCAGCTCCAGTGCCTGTGCGCAGTGGAAGCCAGATGGGGCTCGAGGTCCCATTCCTTCATCAGAAATTTCTTAATGTTTTGCCAGAGAAATGGATTTTTGAGTGTGGGAGAAAACAAAAACTGAATTCCGTCTGGACAGGTTGCATTTCATGTGAGGCAAGTGTTGCCTGCCTTGTTTTATAGTATCTGGTGTTGGGAAGACAGGCTGAATGATTTATGAGCTGAAGTTAATAGTAAAAGAGCATATCACTGGCTCTGTATTAATGTTCTGCTGTGCTGAAGTAGGTGGTTGTTTCTGAGGGAATTTATGCAAAGATCACTCGCTGTCTGCCGTTGCTGTAGTGGCATTCTGGGGTGGCCCCTTAGTCACCGTGGGGGGAAAAAAACAAGGATGCTGTTTCCCTCTTGGCTGGCAAATCAAAGGGAGAGGGTAAATGATGACTCCAGCAGTCACATCTGTGTGTTAGCTGCACCTGCTGTGGATATTGGGAAATGGGGAGAGCAAATGTCAGTGGCATAAAGAACAGGGAAGGAAATGAGGGAGGAAATAAGAGAGGAAGACAATGTGGTCTGTCTGCCAGTGGCCATGATTCAGACTCGTGCAGGGCACCTTGCCACCCTGCAGCTGCCCAGGGAAGTCGAGGGTGGGACTGTCTCTTGAATCCTGTGCTAGGGTTTATCTGCCCCAATGTGTGCTGCCCTTAGAGCATTTGGCAGGGCAGGGTTTGGGCTAGAAGGAGTCACAGAAAAGTAACCAGGGCAACTGGAAAGCAGAACTAATTTAATGAATTCCTGTGCATGGCAAATTTATAGGATAGTCAGGAGATGAGGGGACCACACCACCCCACTGCTGATTTGGGAGGTGGTGAGGATGGGAAGTGCATTCTGGCTTTCCTGCAAGGGAGCAAGGTGCATGAAAGTCTGCAGGTTCCCCTGAGCTGGAGAGCCACAGGGGAGAGGTTTCATGGAGGCTTGGCTCCTAAAGACACCAGAAAATAGAACAGTATATTCCCTTTGTGCAGCAGAAAGCTCCACTGGGGATGGAGATTGCAATTGTAATGTTCTTGGACTTCTCCTCCAGAGACTGAGACAGTGGGTTATTGGTAAGATAAGAGCTCAGTTCATTGCTCCTGGTGCAGGGCAAGAAAACATCGATTTGTGGTAAGTCTGGAGCTCATCTGCGTGCAAGGAGAGCCAGCCCCCATCGACTGGCTGTGCAATATGATGCTCTGCAAGTCCATGCTGGGATATAATTGTGCTATTAGAGCAGAAAATGTCAGATCTCGGGAAGCTGAGTCAAAGCGACCCTTCCAGTGTTAATATTACAAAATCATTAAGGATGAAATGTTAAGTGGCTCCTTTGGTCAGAGATGGTCTTGGTGAAGATAAATAAGCCAGATCCCATCCCTTTGGGGATCTCCATGTGTCTGGGGACCAAAGTCAGTTTGAGGGGGGGGTTGGAGGGTGTGTGTGGCTGCTGGCAGTGAGTGTAAGGCACAAGGACCTTGGTGGAATTGAGGCCATCTGAGGAGACCCTGTGCTGCTGCTCTTGCTGTGGGTGCTTCCATTCACTTTGCTGCTTTTGACTGATTCGTGACCCTGTAGCCTCTTTAAAAGGCCTTCCTGTGCTGATTTCAGAGCTCTGCATTTATGTGCCATGTCTAGGTCTATTCTGGTCCTGCTTTGAGAGCTACTGAATGAACGTGGACATAATGGCTGAGATGGTGCATGGCCAAGTGCTTGGCACCCGGGCTGTGGCAGCTCCTGGGCTGGCCTGCCAAGAAGCACCTGTCTTTGTCGCAGGCTGTTAGGAGGCTTGACAAGAGACAGAGGAGCTTAATGTGCCACTAAAAATTTTGGCACTGGATTTTTACAGCCCTGAACCAGGAAACAAGATTCCAAGTCCCTTATATATTATCCTTATGGGGTAGTGCATCCTGTTCTTCACAGCCCCAATCTGTTGATGCTCCACTAGCAGCAGTGGATGCTCTGGCACAAGGGAGCACCTACTTCCATGCTCAGGCTGAAGCCCAGAGATATCTTTCACACCTAAAATGCTCTCACACCAAAAAGCTCTTTGTGAACAGCCAAGGGGTAAAGAGGAAATTATTCCAGCTCCTAGCTAGCTTTCTTTTCCTCAAGGTCTGTATCTGACTTTGCAACCTGCCTTTTCAATTTCCGCCTTCTATGGCTGAGTCTTAGTCAACTGGACTGGCTGAATTCCCACCTGAGCAGGTTCATCTCTCCCCTGGTCACCCTTGTCTCAAAGCCTCTGTCACCTCCCTGACCTCTCACTGCTTTATAGCTGATTGTCACCTGCCAGGCTTGGATCTTGGAGCATAGGGCAGGACTGAGCTAACCCAGCCTAGCTGAGCTCTCCTGCTTTGGGTCTGTGCTTCGGTGCCTTGCCTTACTTGTGTATGGATTGGGGTTCCCAAAACAAGGGTCCTTGTTGGTGCTAAGTAGAAGCAAACTGAGATTAGGGGTATGCAGCAGGGTTTCCACTAAATTATTGAGCTTGTCATCTCTCAGCAGCCTTGCAAATCAGGCTGCACCTGAGTTTTACCAGGTTCATAGTGTTTAGAAACTGGAATTGAAGTTAAAACCTCTGATGATGCTAAGAATGGCTTGGTACAAAGCAAAATTTTTCAAGAAGCTGTACCTAGGATATCCTCACTGGGATGAGAGAGTAAAGACAGAAAGGTGAGGAACAGAATGGGTTGACACTTTTCAAAAGTACATTAGTGCAAACTGGCTACTTGGGTGTTTTAGCAAGAGTGTGAGTGGGGAGAAGGCAGCCTGCTGGCAGGCCAACACAGGGTGTGCATCAGGCTGTGAAAATGTATATCCAGGTGAGGGGTTTGCAAGAAGCTGTGAATTTACAAATAGGAGGAGATAGTTGCTTTTGCTGGTATTCAGCCTGGAGGTGACAAAAAGACATATTTTCACTCCTGTCCCAAGTGGCAGATTTATAATATGCAGAAAACTGACTTGCAATACCAGTCCCCTGGCAGTTGGGAATGTCTCTAAGCTCCACATGTGAAGTTTATTCTGTGAGGACTTGGTAGCCTTGGTGGTAACGAGCAGAGTTGGGACCTAGCATGGGAGCATTATTAATGGTCACATGCCAGAGAATTACAAAGGCAGGCTGTGAAAGAGACTGTGCCTCCAAGCATACACTGCTGGGAGAAAAAGGATACAAGCACCCTCCTCCAGCCTTTTGCATTACTTCTTGGAGCTGAGCACAGAACAGTAAAACATGTTTTCTCTTTTGTCAGCTGGCAGAAGAGTTGTGCTGCTACGCATAATACAGGAGCTTTAAAAGCAAACATGCATGCATAGGAAGTGTTGGAAAATCCCTGTAGCCATTGCTTTCTGGGAGTCATGTTTACAATCACAGAAATACATTTACATTGCTGCTGCTCAGCTCCTGATCACACACAGTAGAAAGATGTTATTTAAATAACCCAGTTCATATGGAGACTTGTTTCATATTCTTTTGGGTAACTATTTTTTATGAAAACTGAAGTACGCTGACTTCTGATACTGATAGCAATCACTGATGTATAATGTCAGGGCAGGAGATGAAACAGGAGCCCTGGATTCTGGAGTGGTGCTCAGGAGTCCTGAGGTTTTTGACCAGAAGGTGCCTTTTAGAATGAGTAATAACAGACCTTGCAATGTTGACTTTTAGTGCTTTGCCATTTGGGTGGATATTCTGCACTTGATGGAGGAGAGGCCAGTTCCAGGGGTCATCTAAGGGTGTGAGTGAATGGGGGAAGATAACATACCTTTTTATGAATGACAAAAATCCTCTCTGTTTCCCATCAGTAAGAATAACAAAGACAGAGTGTCCAAACATAGCAATTGGCAGACTGCATCATCCTGTGCTCTGTCTTTCCTAGTAGCCAACAGCGGAGACACCGACAAGGATATTCACAATAGATGGATGAAAAATCATCAACATCCTTTCCTAATCCATAATAGCTAAAGGTTGGTTTCAATTCTGAAAGTGCAGTTTATATTCTCCCCAAGGTGTTTGCTAGTGTTAGCTGTGCTTGTTCAAGTTATTCCTGTTATCCACATAAATGTGAAGATTTTGCTCTTCACCTCTGCCCTGTCATTTCGGGATGGTGAATGGAAATGCACTCCTAGACTTCGCTGGGAGCACATCACTGAAGAGGATGTTCTCTGTCCTTGATATTTCTCTGTCTTCAAATCCATCCTGATTGGCAGCCAGCCCTCCAGCATCTGCTGGATTGGTTTCAAGGTTCAGTAGGATTTTCTTTTTAACTCCTTCTGTTCTTTGCTAAATTTTGGACTTAAGAGCTGGAACAGGGCCCACACAGACTTTTCCGTTCCTCAGTCTTATACTCAAGAAAAGGTATTTCTGGCAAGAATATGTCAAAGTATCCAAAGGAGATAATTCAGAGTAGAGGAGAAAATAATGGTTTAAAGTAAGCAAGATGGTAATGATGTTCTCAGATAACTTCTAAAAACATGTCAGAAGTTTATTGTCAGAAAATCTTCCTCAGAGCCATTTGCATTCACATATGAAAACCACATGTCATGGTGCGGTAGATCAGCCCTGGTTAGGCTAGGACTGGAATTATTGCAGACAATTTGATGCTCAAACTGTGCTTTGAACCTCTCATAAGTTGGTAAAAAATTCTGTGACAATCCCATCGAAAGCAGGCTGGGATTGTCTATCTGCCATTAGTTCAGCCTCTCCAAAGCTTCTGCTGTTGATTTTCTTAGTTGCTTTAGTAGATATTGGCATAAAGGAGCCTTCTTGGATAAAACCCTGATTCCATTTAAGTATTGATTTATTGGATGCTAGGATTGCAGCCTGAAGTTCAGAACATGAGGATGGGTTATAAAAGCAAGCCCTGGATGGTACGGTTAGGGAGCCAGACCCTGGGTATTATCTGTCAGTGACTTACAATCTTTTTTGTGTTGCTGTAGAAGTGGAACACGGTTTCCAGGCTAAACAGCAAAATACAGTTAAGCCATGGAGTCCAGCCAGGAATCCTCACTCTTCCTGGTCAAGATATTGGAGGAGCTGGACACAAAGCAGAATACTGTTTCTTACCAGGATCTCTGCAAGTCCCTGTGTGCAAGGTTTGATTTATCCCAGTTGGCCAAGCTCAGAAGCGTGCTGTTTTATACTGCTTGCCTGGATCCTAATTTCCCAGCGACTTTGTTCAAAGACAAAATGAGATGTACCGTAAACAATCAGCAATCAAAGAAAATCATGGTTGCAGCAGATATAGTAACAATATTCAACCTCATACAAATGAATGGGGGAGTGGCCAAGGAGAAGCTTCCAGTTGCAAGGCACAAAGTGAAGAAGAAGGAGTCCTTTGAGTCCTGCAGGTCTGACACAGAGATCTGCAATATGGCAGACTGCATGCCTGACTGTGTGCCCAACTGTGAGCTCAATGATCAGGACTTTAACCAGGGCTTTCCAGTCAGAAGGTCTTCAAAATGCAGAAAGATGGACTGCAAAGACTGCCAGCAGTTCGTCCCCTCATCAGAACCCAACTTCTTGCTTGGTGTTAATAAGGACATGAAGGGCCGGGCTGCCTCTCTGGACAGGCTGCAGGCACTGGCGTCCTACTCCATTGCCACATCCCCACCATGTGAGATGCAGAGTACGTACTTCCCCATGAACATTGAAAATGAATCTATTTCAGACCAGGATTCCTTGCCTATAAGTGCAGGCATAAAAGAAACTTTCATTTCAAATGACGAACCGTTCATGATGCAGTCGTGTGTCCAGAAAAGAAATATATTCAAAGAAGATTTTCATAATCTGATTACAATATCTCCCAACTTAATACCATCCAACAAAATGCCAGAAGATGGACACAGAGAGCCTCAGAGCAGGAAAGAAAGCTCTAAGCAGACTTTCTTCAACCACAGCTTTGAAATGCCATACAGCAGCCAGTACTTGAATCCAATTTATTCTCCCATACCGGACAAAAGGCGAGCGAAACATGAAAGTTTAGATGATCTTCAAGCTTCAACATATTTTGGCCCAACTACTGTTCTTGGACCACAGGAAACCAAAAAGTGGACTGGAAAGCCAACCAAGCAAACTGCCTGGCCAGCTAAAAGCTGGAGTTTAAATACTGAGGAGGTCCCTGACTTTGAACGCTCATTTTTTAATAGGAAGCAGTCTGAAGAGAAACCACGATACCAGAGTTCGAGCAACCCATCTCCAAACTTTCCTTCAGTTGACAGGCATCAGTCCTACCTAAATGCAAAGGATCAGCAACCAATTATGCAGGCAAACTATGCTGTGAAACCCAATGGGCATAAACCTAAGGAAATTCCTTCCATTCTAGATGTGGAGAAACATGAGCCAGTCAAAAAGTTTAAGGATAAAAGCATTAACTGTACTTCTGTCCAGATCGTGAGCATTGACAGGACCATGAGTGTTGGGACACAAACGGAGCAGCAGGTTCTGGAGCACAAGAAATGCAAGGATTTGTGTGCAGCAGGCCAAGCCAAGTACAGCGAGCGGCACTCTCTGAAGCAGTCGGATGATGACTCTGAAATCGTGAGCGATGACATCAGTGACATTTTCCGGTTTTTGGATGACATGAGTATCAGCGGGTCCACGGGAGTCATGCAGTCCTCGTGCTACAACAGCACTGGTTCCTTGTCTCAGGTGCATAAATCAGACTGTGAGAGCTCACCTGAGCACAATTTGACTAAGATCTCCAACGGGAGTGCCTGTAACAAACTGGATAAAGTGGTCAGGGCGGATGTCAGTAACACAGATGATGAACTGAAGACCAGTGTCTGCAAATTAGTCCTGAGGATTGGTGAAATAGAGAAGAAACTGGAATCTCTCTCAGGTGTCAGAGAAGAAATCTCTCAAGTCCTGGGAAAATTAAGCAAGCTGGATCAAAAAATCCAGCAGCCAGAGAAGGTCAGCGTACAAATAGATCTCAACTCTTTGACAAGTGATGCCGCGTCAGATGAGAGCAACTCCCCACAGATATTTCAGTGCCACAATACTCCTCACGGAGGCAAACTGGACAATAATCCAGAATGGTGCTGTTCAGATGCCAGTGGAAGTAATAGCGAGAGTCTTCGAGTAAAGGCCTTAAAAAAAAGTTTGTTTACTAGGAGATCATCAAGATCGTTAACAGAAGAAAACAGTGCAACTGAATCCAAAATAGCAAGTATTTCAAACTCTCCCCGAGACTGGAGAGCTATTACTTACACCAACCAAGTTGGCATTACAGAGGAGGAGATGAAAGAGAGAGATGGAGGAGAAAATAAGGACTGGCACAGGAAATCTAAAGAGGTAATTTCAACTTTAACTCACATAATAAATGCTTAAAAATAATGTGGTTGTGAGTGTCTTCCATAGCCATTGCAAGCCTCGGGGTATGACAGTGCTTTGCCTTGCCATGTTATGCCTGCCTTTATTGTTATAATAATTGAGTGATTTTGTACCTGTAGATTCTTGCTTATAAGCTGCAAAATGGCCAAGTTACTTCTTAAAAGCTTTGCTTTTTTGCAAAGGGAGGGCGGTAATGTGGGTGACATCTTGGGAAGGTGATGGTATGCTTCATCATCTGTAGCAATATAAGGAGGCTTGCTAATTACCTTGGTGAAAAGGGTGTGGAGAAAATTGAAATTCTTTAGTGATTGTTTTAGAAGGGATATTTTGAAATTGAATTGTGATGGCTTTTATCAGTGTAGTATGTACATATTTAAAAGCCAACAAAATAGATTCATGGATTGAAATCCCTCAAGGATAAAAACCCTTGTATCTGTACCATTAGATGCTCATTGTAGTTATGTTCTCTCTGACTTTCATGGTCTTTTAAATGAGTCTTAAGCCTCCTGTTGTGGAACTGCAGCATAGCTGTGCTCTTGGTTTGGCTGGGTAGAAAAACTCTGCCCATCCTCCCAGCAGCTTCCCTGTGCCCCCTGCACTGACCCCATGGATGTCCTGGCTGCCCTTGTGCAGGGCTCTGGGTGCTGCTCTGTAGAAACTGCATGGCTGGGTGCTTGTTTCTGTTTGGGGAAGGGAGGGGAGGAGGTCCTGCAGCCCCTTGTCAATTGTGACCACAGGACAGGCATGCTGTGCCTCCTTACAATGGGATATGAGGGCAGAGAAGGGTCGAGAAAAGAGAGGAAGAGGTTTGATGGAAATAAGTGCGGTTGGGTGAACAAGAAAGCGCAAACCATGGGTTATTGCTAGACTGCAGAGGGGGAAGAAGGCCATCCTTAGTCAGACCAAACCTTGGCTTTTCTGTACATTGCTTTGCTTAGAACGACATGCTGATTTTGAGAGTTCCTTCCAGACTCACTCAGTGGCCTGTGGCTGACACTGTGGTACCATGGATGCTGCAGTGTCAGGCTGGAGACAAGGGGCTGTACAAAAGTACTTGATGTTAGGATTTGATCTGGAAACAGAAGCCTGCTTGTGTCTCTCAGCTTTTGCAGATCAGCTGGGCTTCTCTGGATGTCAGGGTCATTTTCAGAATAGTTTTTTGATCTCAACAGTACAAACTCTAAATTTCTTCTTCTGCATCAGCATTGTGTTCATGTTACAGCGAACACGGAGTTGTGTCTCTAAAATACCTCAATACCTCTTTGGTTTGTTTGTGAGAAGAAGGTGGGCAAATGGATGAAGGCCATCCAAAACCTTTATCCTAGCTGGTCTATTTTTTATCACATGGTGCTTCTAAAAGGAATATCTCTGTCTTTTGTGTTTAACTCCCTCATAGTCTTGTTTTTTCTCTCAAATTCTTTTGAACCCTACTGCAGGCAGACAGGCAATACGAAATCCCACAGCCACATAGACCCTCTAAACAGCCAAAAGACGCTTTCTTGATTGAACAAGTCTTTAGTCCTCATCCCTACCCTGCATCACTCAAGTCACACATGAAAAGCAACCCTCTCTACACAGACATGAGGCTGACAGAGCTGGCTGAAGTGAAACGTGCCCAGCCATCATGGACCATAGAGGAATACACAAGGAATTCGGGGGATAAAGGCAAGATTGCAGCCTTGGATCTACAAGTGAGTCTCATTTGTTTAATTTGAATGGCTTGATTGCAAATGGATGTTGCCAGAAGATGCATTTAAAAAGGGATTTGGATAGCTCAGGAAAGAGCTGTGGATTGTTGAGCCTCTAATCTTGCTGATCCCTATCCATCCTGGCCAGGGACATTGAAGAATGTGAATGTTTCATCGCTGAATGGTGATCCTTGACAGGTTGATGCTCCCAGCTTATTCTGCAATGGAGAGATGTCTTCTAAGCCATTGTGGGTTTAGTAGCTCTAAAGAAGAGTTGGGGAATAAGGGAGTGCAGAAGTGAACTGGTCCCTAACTGCAGTAAGGCAGAGTGGTGCAGGAGCTGGGAACTGCTGCCTTTTCCTCTGTCTTTGTTCTCTCTGAATTATTCACAGGGAATTGCAGTGTTAGGGTTGTTTTTTTTCCATTTTACTAGGAACACGAGACATCAAATGCTTGTAGAAGATGTTCAATATCACGACTGGTTTTGAAACACGTCGCTGTTGAAGCTTTGAAGTGGCTGTTGGAAACCAGCCAGGCAACTAATGGTGTGTCTAGTTTGCACTTTGGTTCATCTCATAAGTGTGCAGGCTCTTGTACAACAAACAGAGGAGACAAATTCAAATTTTGCATTTACATTTTCCCAAAACAAAGTCACAAACCTGGCATAAAATGAGCATCCCCCATTGGATACCCTGCATAGTCTGATAAACCACAACACATATTTTAGGAAGGAAGATATCTGAGCAGACGTTTAAAGAGCAAATCTGAAGAATCACATCCAAAATGCTTAAAGAAATGTTGCATTTCTTGGTCTCGAAACCCAAAATGTGTCACACAATGAAGTCCACACTGATGTGCAAATAACTGTGCATCATTTCTATGCACTTTGACAGTACAATGTAGGACCAGTGGGGGGGTCTGGTGCTGACCTCAGGCATTTTGGGGTCTGTGGGCAGCAGTCTGTGGGGTGCAGCCATGCTCAAGGGGGAAATCTGCTTGTCTCCACAGCTTGTCTGCCAGGGAAAGTGGCATGGAAGAGTCTGAGACTTTGCTGCTCCATGTCAGCCCTCAATGGCTCAGTGCTGAGGTACCTAAGCCAGCTCCAAACCCATCAGACTAATCCCTAGGAAAGCATCAGGGTCCTGTGCCTCAGGATCCCGAGCTGGCTGATTTGGATTTGAAATCATAACCCACACAGTGGTGTAGTGCAACTCCCATGAGTGTTTGTGCAGGAATTTGTGCACAACAAATTCACCTCCTTGCTTGGCTCATGCCAACTTCTCGCCAGCCCCTGCTCCTTGCTGTGGCTAAAGTGCACTCGGGGAGAAACCAAGCAGCACAGGGAGCAGGCTGCATCTTGCCTCAGCTCCCTGCTGCTTTTTGGGTCTTAAAAGCTTTAGAGGGCTTATTAAATTCCTAATCCTGGCATTGCAGGCTGTATGCTAGAGTAGGAATAGGCTGGAAGAAGTTCCTCTGCAGCAGTCAGCCACAAAGCATCACTTACCTGCTGTGTGAGGCAATAAGGGAGGTGATATTTGGAAGCAAAGCCCCTCTGGGAGAAGTGTTCTCCATCTGCTCCTCTTTGGGCTGTTTTGTTCAAGCAGCTCTGCATGACTGTGGGCAAACCAGAGAAATCGGCTTATTGCCATCATTTATCTTTAGGATAAAGGTGATAGAAGTTTACTGGTTTGATTCTCTCCCTCCAAAAAGACTGTCAGAATTGCATCTACCCTGCAAAGCCCATGTCTAGACTTTATAATGGAGCTTACTGACAAACGTAAAAAATAGACACAGACTGATGAGTGGGCTTTTTTTCCCAGTGATTAAGTTTATTAGAACTGAAAGTAAATACATTATGCCTTAATGAACATTACGTCTGGCAATGAAATGGGAAAGGAAGCTGATTAACAGTAATGGGCCTTTTTAATAATGTATCTTCCTTCTGAAGTAGTTAAAAGGTCAATGCCAAGGCAGATGGGTCCAAAACTGCAATTTCCTTGTAGTATGCCTATCTTTGGGGTTTTTCTACCTTTGTTTATTTAAAATTTCTCCTGGAGCCTGACAAGTCTGCTGGGTTTTCCTCCAAAAACAGAAATAGCAAAACTAGTCAGGCCCAAAGCTTGTCCCACATGTGGGCTCTGTATGAAATTCATTGCTTTGCTCTGTGTATGATGATCCACTGGGATGAAACAGTATCAGGCTGTTTTCTGATGCCTTTAGAGATGAGATTGCTGCCTTTTTTTCACAAGGCTGAAACAGGTCATTCAAAGCCCTAAAGATAGAATCACAGATGTGGCTGATGGCCTCTGTTTCAGCATCCTAGCACTATCATAGAGGTGTCCATTAAATGATCATAAAACCATTGCTCAATTTTCATTGCTTATTTCTGAGATAGCTATAAAATTTCTTCTTTTAGTTGTTCTTTAAATAAAACAAATGCTGCTATCAGGCAAAGCAAAGTTTCAGCCAGTAGCTCGTGGCCACAAAATCTGAATTAGTCAATTAAAGGCTTACTCAAATCCTTCTCAAGTCAGCTGGAGTTTCTTTGCAGGGTCCAACGAGCTTTTGATCAGGACTGTTACAAGCATAGAAATGGTGTGTGTTAGGGTATTCTCACCATAGTATTTTTAATATGGAATATTTTTCATTTTTTTTTTAAGAAATAGGTTTTGGAGCCTTGGATAAAGGAGATAGCTTTGTGGAAATGCTGTCATTTTTCAAAATGTTCTTTTTGCTTCATTCCTTTCTGCTAAGTTCAATATAATGCATAGTGCTTGGGTTTCCCCAGTTTTCCCCTTATTTTCCTCTAACACAGAGGTTAAAGGGGTAAAAACAAGCAAGGTTGAAATGGAAAGCTTTAAGAGCTCATAAATACTTAGGAAAAAAAAGCTGTAAGGCATAAAAAAATAAGTAATTCAGGTGGATATACTGATAAAGTTCTGCAGGTTGCCTGTGTCTCCAGGCAATGCCATTCCAGAGGAGGGGTCTGTAAATTGCCCCCAAAGCAGGGCTGGGTAATCACAGTGCCAAAATTAGGGTTAGCTTTATAAAATGTAGTGCATGAGGAGCATATATTAAGAACCTTTCCCATCAGTTGAGCTTTAATTATTTAAAAATTATTAACAGTAACAGGCCGGCACTTGCTGACACCTCTGCTGTCGAGCAGATTAAAGAGATTTCATTTAAATGCTATCCAAGGTGACAAAGTTTCTGGTAAATCAGAGGTATGTGAGGGATTTTGGAGCAGAATCTTACTGTTGCAGGAATCTATTTTTCACAGTATTTTGTTACCACTTTCATCAGCTTTATGGAATTGGGACCAGGAGATGAAGGGGTGTGAGAAGTGGCAATAACCCACTTTATCCTGACAGCAGATCCAGGGGCCGTTGGGAGGCCTCCAGGTACATCTGCTTTGTTCACTTATTTTATTAACAGCAGACCCCAGACAATTAACCACTGTTTCCTTTTAATTTTTAGACTCAAGAATCTTTAAACCCAAACAACTTAGAGTACTGGATGGAAGACATTTATACTCCTGGCTATGATTCCTTGTTGAAACGGAAAGAAGCCGAGTTCAGGAGAGCAAAGGTTTGCAAGATCGCTGCCCTGATCACGGCGGCTGCTTGTACGGTTATCCTGGTCATTGTGGTTCCCATCTGCACCATGAAATCCTGAGCCTGGGCACACACCTGTGACCCCCAGCCACGTGTGTCTCGGATAGCTCACGCTGTGTGTCAAAAGGCTGCTGGCAAAACTGTAAGGAATTCGCTAAGGAACAATGTTCTGAGGATATCCTGATGGAGAATGTTGTAAATGAAGGCAGAACGCAGAACGACTAGAGATAAATTTTGGAAAAGTCCTATTTTAAAAAACAGACTGTGTGGTAGAGTTAATGGGAACTCGGTTCGATTTTTATGCATTTTTAAAAGTGCAATATTTTTTTTCCTAAAGAAATGCTATAATGTTTTACAGAATCAGAGACTGATGAGAATCCAGGCAAAAGAGAAAGGTTGTCTGAGCTATGTTGCATTTAAAGGAGATGTGGGTACACGGAGGTAGCACTGTATAGAAGGGAATATTCTATATGCATTACATCGAGGAGCTAGGGAAGTCTTAAAAGCTCTCTACAATGTAGAAAACTCTGAATGTATTGTATTTATTTTATAGCATTTATGTATTTCATGATCATTTGTTCGAAAGCAGACTGTGTAGCTGTGAACAGAGTTCATTCCTATGTTCAGATTAAAAAGGGCTCTTTGTATTTGGTCTTGCCCTAAGACCCACTCTATCATCACTGAGTATTTAGTTAAGTGCAATGTGCTGCAGACCAAAAAGATTATATTTTAAAACAATCACAAGAGGTTTTAGTTACTTCTGTCGAATAACATTTGCATAGAGCTGGCAAACTTACCTTGCCAAAAGGGTATTCTTTACCTCTGCAGACAGTGAAATTATCTCAATTTCACTCCTGCCAGCAAGCAAAGCTGGCAAATTAAAGCAACATTCTGTTAAAGTTCTTGGAAATGTAGTCTGAACAGGTTTTTTTGCTTTTTCCACAAAGTCCTTGTGCCTTTTTTTAGATGGTAGGTTAAACAGAACTGTTTAATTTTTTGCTACTTTAAGCCCATGACATAAATCACAGCATAATGGGTACTAATGGAGGTCCTTTTCCCACAAGCCTTCTATACAGTTCTGAGTGCTCCTCAAGCAGCAGGGCTGGTGGTTACTGAGCACTTATATTAAGGGCACAATTTCTGGGCACTGGTAGAAACTTGCTGCTGGTGCAATGCATTCAGCACAGGGAGATCTTTTTCTTCCCTCTTGCTAATGCACTTAAGAATGATGGTTGAATCTACTGGACAGCAAGCAGTCTGTATCCCATGGGAAATGTCCCTTTGATGCTTTATCCCAAATGCAAATAGCAGGTTTGATGGAATTCTCAAGCTAGGACAGAAATTGCCTGTCATGGTTGGTGAAAGCGAAAACCCAGACAGTATTACTCTTCTGTCAAGTATAGAAAAAAAGAAAAAAAGTATTTTCAGGAAATAATGTGATCTTGCTGTTCCTCCAAGGGAAAGGAGATTCTTTTAGTGAATGCTCTTTAGGTAGGGTAATTTGGTTTCTTCAGAAGCAGCCCCCTACACAATGACATAGCAGCTAAGAAAGCACTGGATGCTCCTTCCTCTGGCTCTCTGGAATGTGCTGCACTCACTGGTTGTTTCTGACTGGTTTAAAAAAAGTATTGAGGGAAGGGTGTGTGGGAGGTAAAGGCTTTGTTATGACTTTAGATGTGTGTCAGTCCTTTCCTGCAGTTGGAGAGCTATTTGTGCTGCTCATGTGCTGTGCTTTATTTAGGGATAGGTGATTCCTGAGTCTGTTGATCTATCAGAAAAATAAGTGTAAGCACAGGGTTGGATGTCCCATCAGCAAATAGAGAACAAGAATAGGCCCACAGACAAAATCTGTGCCTGCCTGTCCTGAATCCTGACCCAAATTCTGTGGCTTTGGCCCATTCTTTATACTAAGATAATTTCTCTTTCCTCCCAGATGCTGCAGGATGGAGTCACAGCAGGGAGGGAGTAATTCACACTGTCTATTTTAGGCTGCTTTTGGTTATGGTGTGATTCAGAGGACCTGAATACAGGAGCTCAGGATCCATATGTAGTAAATATAGACAGGTAGAGAAACCTCTGAGGATGGTTCAGAGCTGCCAGCAAGATATCTAATATTAGACATGTGAAAAATGCTCTGGAGGACACTGCTCTGCAGTTTACCTCATGCACGATTGAGGCTGATTGTATATGTAGAGAAACCTATTCCTGGTTTCAGGGAATGTTAGAAAACCCTCTGACATTCCTCCTTGGCTGATGGAGGGAGTGGCTCCCTGTGGGGACACGGTGTCATCCCTCCTTGGAGGGGCAGAATGACTGGGGACAGACCCCCTGTCTCCTCCAGCCCCTCTTGCACTACCATGAATGGTCTGGCCCTGCTGCCCCCAGCCCCAAATCAGCAGCAGGGCATCTCAGCAATCTGATTTTAGAAAATATCAACCTAAGAGGAGGTAGGGGATGGGTGTGAGGGGTGTTACTGGTCACAGGGTTTGTCTGTGCAACTCATCCAGCTGGCACCAGATGAATCTGTGCATTAGAGATGCCCAAAATCCTGGGGAGGCTTTGCAGGTTATGGAGCTGTGGGTGATGTGAAACTGGCCCAACCCAAGCACTCAGCATCCCGAACATCCGTTCTGCTTCCTAATTTATTGAGGTGCTTTTGCCCATCCTTACTTTGCACAAGCAGCCAGTGGCACCCACTCCATTGGTCAGTGGTTTCCTCACACACCAGGCTGTGGTTTGTCATGGATTCCCTCCTCAATTCAGCTCCTGCAGTCTCTGGAAGCATTTCCATGGTGCCAGAAGGGGAGCTGGGAGAGCAGAGCCTGACTCCTGCTCCTGTATGAGCTGCTGCCTTGCCATCTCCTTCACTCCCTGGCTGCCTCTGGCAGCTCCTTGGCACCACTGGGATGTGCATCCCAAGCCATTCCCAGTGGGATTTACATGTGGCACAGAGCCCTTCTTAAAATAGGCAAGGAGATGGAGCAATGGGATGCTGCTGCTGGAGGAGAGCAGCCAGGGAAGGAGGAAGCCTGCAGAGAGTGTACAAACTAGGTGAAATCTTGACACATTAACCTGCAAGAATATTGTGATCCACCTTGTGAACCAGTTACCAACTACAATACACTGTATACTATATGATAGACTTTTGTAAAAAAAAAAAAGAAACTAAAGCTATAGGTACGTTGTAATCCTTGGTGTGATTGAAAAAGTGTCCTAGATTGTATTACTTAATTAAAATCATGATGAGCATATTGAACTGTTTTCGTATTTATGCCTTATAAACTTGATATATTACACATGATAAAATAAAACTGCAAGAACTATAAGAAAAGATACTCCATTTTGGGGGCAAATTCCATTTTGCTTTTCCTAAAAAAAGAGTGCTGCTTTAAATGAGCTTAATAAATCATGTGTGCAGAAGAGCAAGAGTAGGATATGTCCCCAAATGACTTTTTAGGATTTTTTTTTTTTAATGGGGCTTTGGTTAATGTACTATGTAATAATTTTATTTTATAATGTTACTGTACAATGTTGCCTTTTGGTTCATTTAAATATAAAACCAAATAAACTTGAAAATTACAGTGTCCTAAGTTTTAATGAAACAGTTATAATAATTTATTACTCCATTGCTTTTCCTGTTGTTTTTTTTTCCCAGGGACATCAAGATAGCCATGGGATGTGAGTGTCTCAGTGTTAGATAACTAAGCAGCCTATGTAGTTCTTGGCAGAATTGCTAATGGATTTATAACTTGTGAAATAATAAGATGGCCAAGATAATGAAAAATGAGTTTGTTTTTTTTCTTTTAAAATCTCCTTTGCATCACATTGTTTGGGCTTCTGGAAGATTAGCTCTTGACACTAATCATATTTCATTTTATAGGTTATTTCATGGCTGAGTTTTGCCATATCATCTGTTTTAACAAGGTCATGACAAATATTTTTGTACCTGTTTAACTTACATGCTTATGCAACCATTGGCCCTCTTATGTCACTACTGTGGATAAGTGCTTATACTCACCTGTGGACAGGCAGTCAGCTTACTTACAGTGCCTGTATGAATTTAATTTGCTGCTTGTGAGATGTTAATTGCAAAATCAAAAAGAAAAAATTGTCTTAAAATTCCAGGTGCTGAAACACAGGTAAAGCTGAGCCTACCACTGTCAGAGGTTACAGAGGGCAGCTGTGGAAGAGGACGCATAGACAATGGGCAATGACATGAAAACACAGTCATGTGAGGTCCTGATTTCCTCCTCTCTGCTGCACAAACACCTTCAATGTGTTGCTTTAGCAGTTTTGGTCAGGATGGGGAATGCTGAGTGCTCTCTGCAGGGCCAGACCACCAGCTCCAACCTTGGGTGCTGACATGTTGTGAGTCAGGGTGCAAACCAGCACAGGCCCCCATGGAGGGATTGTCAGTCACAATTTGGTGTTGGTTTCAGTTTTGGAGATAGTTTTGCATTAATTTGCACCCATGGTTTATCATGGGTTTGCATCAATTTCAGGTTTTTCTCTTGTACCCATCAAGTCCAGAAGCTTACACGTAGGAGTGCCCTTTTGATTTTTATGTTACAGCATGAATCCAGGAGCAGGAACATTCATAAAAATGCTAAGTGGGACCAGGCTCATGCCAAAAAATCCTAAGCACTCTGGCACAGCATTCCCCAGTCATGAAGCAGCTTATATTGGATATATAGATCTCATCTGGGTCATCGCTGTGCTGGAAGATGGAGCAGCTGCCAGGTTTCTGTCTGCTGGATGGAGTCACTGAGTCTCAAGGTAGAAAGAAAACTCCTACACACAACATTGTATTGGCAACTAAGACCCAGCCCCACGAGCTTGGTGCTGCTTTGAATGTATCACAGCCATCGATTGTCCTGGTTGAATAAATCCTTGATTTCAGATTGAGCTCTGGTGAATGGCTCTGCCCATTGCACAAACAGGTCACAAGCAGGATATTGGATCTCAGGGCCATATACTTCCTTTTGAGGAGCTCCTGTGTCTCCATCCTATTGCATCTGCAAACAGAATGGAAAATAGGCAGCGCCCTGTCCGTAGCACTGTGCACCTATTGAAAGGAAAGGTCAGTTGTGTTGGTGCAGTTTGGGAAAAGACAAGCACCTGGGGAAGTAACATGGAGATGAGGTAATTTTTTTAATTTCATTTTTTCCTTGCTATCTTTTCAGGAAAGAACACTTTATCTTTTATACTGCTGGTCTGCTAGTGGTTCTTCAGCAAACTTGGCTACTTTGGATGATTCCTGAGACATTGGATCACTTGATATCTTGAAGGCTGTTACCTAAACCTACAATGTTCACTTAGATACTGGAACAAAATTTTCAAACCAGGAAGAAGTGGGCTGTCAGCAGCCAAACTCCTCCCATGAGTAAGTTCCCTATGGTTTATTTATGTTCTGCAATACAGTACAAACTCTGTGCAGGAGGGGCATGAAGCTCTTCCAGAAGCAGCAGTACATCCATACCTTCCCAACAGCAACAGACTGAGGTTTTCAAGGGAGACCATGGTCTTGGATGAGCCCAGCACAAGAAAGCAGCTGTGCTTGGAGTGTGCATGGCACCACAGGGCACTGCTGGTCCTGGTGGGGCAGCAGTGGATGGTGGGGAGATGTGCAAATAATTTCTGGTCCAGGGAAGTTTTCTACAAGGCATAACACAGTACAGGGTTGAGGAAATGATGGGTGTCTGGAGACATGGCTTCTGCTCAGGCTGGGGGCTTTTAGAAATTAAGAGCATTGTGGCAGCAATTACCCATCCCCAGTCCTGCTCCTCCCTGCCCTCCTGCACCCTGGACCTATAGATTTTGAGATATTCCTCTGAGGCACTAAGCATGTCTCTGGACATATGGTGAAGGCTCAGATCTTGCCTTATCTCGAAGTTAACCAGATTTCCACAGTAAAAAGAGGGAATTTTCTGCCAGACTTTGATGCTTTGGCCTCAGCTAAAGAAAAAAATCCCAAGACTTGTGATCTCCTTTTCCCACTGGAGAGGCTGACAGCACTAAGGGAATGTGACCTGTCCCCTCCTCTCATCACTCCCAAAAATCATGAGCCAACCCTGGAAATGGCAAGGCTACAAAACAAGTCCCATTTGCTTTCATGTTGAGCTTTGTGGAAGCCACATTTTCTGCCAGTCTCTGCAACCAGAGAGCTGAAAATTGATTTCATTTATTAAGGATAGAAATATATGGGTGAACTACTTGGGTAGGAACACGCAGTTCTGATTTTCGCATGTAAGAAAAATGGAAAATCCTGCTATTCACAGCAGAATTGCTCTGTTTCCCCTGCTCATCTTGAACCCATATACAGTGTGCTGTCTGTATGTTGTTCTCCAGCACGTGATGGGGCTCCAGCCTGTGTGCACAACAGCAGGTGTCCCCCTGGAAGAAGGGGAAAAGAGGGAATTATGTATAGTAAAAAGGGGGACTAGAGAAATGCTAATTATTTTGTCTGTCCCAGGAAATTATGTGGAATCTGCTCCTTTTTGAAAAGCTTTGCTGTAAGCTCTGCTTTAGTGACAGACATATCTCTGCATTGGAAAATCCTCCTGATCTGCTGTCCTGCCAGACTGCCACACCTCCAACAGTAACAGAGATTTGTGTTGTGTAGCGTGTTTTTTCTCATGTAATGTTGGGAGGGAGAGGAGAGAACCAAGGAAGCTGAGTCATTTATCTTCTTTGCTTGTCTTGGTAATGAAATATTGCTGTTGAACTTTACCCTGCTTTTCCTGTTACTAATTTTATTTCTTCTTTTTTTTTCAATGGTTGCCATTTAAGAGGCTCACAAAATTGCATTTGTAAAATTTATGACTGTGTAGCAAATATGTGCATATGCATTAATTTTGTTCAAGGCAAATATTTTGTAGCTGCAAAATTAATGTTATGGTGCAGTTTCTAAGTATGGCTAATGGTTGTTCCATGAAGCAGGGCTCGTGTTTTGCTCACCTTACAGCTCTTAATTCCTTGAAACAGCCCTGCCTTGAAGAGTTTGCCAGGTAAAAGTTAAAAAATAGTACATGTACATCACACAAATATGTATTTTTTATACATTTTTGTTTGTGCCATTAAGCTTTGAAAAATTTGGCCCAGTGAGTTGGTTCAGTTGGGTTTCTGCTGCTTTGCATGGCTTTTAGCTCCAGGTTTCAAAAGCAGATGTCTATGAATGCAGTGCATTAAAAATGGGCCTTTTAACCATGATTCTGCTCTGGAGAGACTGAAGTGGATGTGAAGTGCTACCATGAGGGTTATACCTCGTGCTGTTTTGGAGTCAGTGAACAATAACTGTTCAGTAAATGATAAATTAATTGACATTACTTGCATTTAAACTTTCGTTTTCTTACTATGTAAAAAATTCCCTTTCTTCTAGAAGGATGAGCTAGTGTTTGTAGCCTTTTGTAGCAGTTTAAAAACAGTTGCCAATCTGGTACTCAAAGCTGGGGACATAATACAAATGACCAATAACGAGGGCTTGCTCGTGTGATAATTGGAGAAAAGAGGTTGGAAAAATATTTTCAGGATGCTGAGGCAGGAATTTAGATCGTATCTGACAGCATTTGTTTACTTCTTCAAAGCTTTGTCTGACAGCCAGAAGAAAGCTCAGTGCTCGTGATCTTGAGCGACAGCCTGATGTTTGGGATGTGGTATGTGCAAGATCACTGCTGCTAGAGGTAAAAAGCTGATCCCCTGGGACTCAAAAGTATGAAGTGAGCAGTGACACTTTTTTTTCTCTGCTGGAAGAGGTGAGTGCCAAAAGTAAGGCATCTGCGGGATGGAAAAAGCAGTGCAGTGGGAAAGATAATTTCATGTGAAAGCTCTCAAGGCAGTGCCGTATGTCTTCCATGTTTTGGGACTAGTTGCTTGGTCTCTGTGGGCTTTGTTTCGTGCAAGTTACTCATTGTGTCTCTCTTCAGGCATTTGCTTGAAATAGAGTTTGTCCCTTGCTGTGGGGTCAGGAGATGCCCAGGAAAAGAGGGGCCAAACGAGGGCTGAGAAATCTTACAAGCACCACCTTGGTGCTTATGATGGCATTGCCAGTATCCTGAATAGTTACAGCCACATCAGTGATCAGATTTGTAACTCTGTTGGTAATCAGCGATACGACACCAGGGAGGTGTTTGGCTCAGTTTGTCAAAGTGTTGTGGTATTGTGAGAATGATGAATGTCCCTGGGAAAGATAACATGAGAGAGAAAGGCAGGGGAAGTGTGATGCCCTGCTGGGAGCATGGGGAGCGTGGGGAGAGTGGGATTAGTGCTGCAGAAGATGGGCAGACAGCGAGCATCTGCTCTGGGCCACCAGGATCAGAGCACAGCAGGACTGAGAAATTCTTGGACCAGTTATCAAGGAATTGGGAAACTCCAGGATACTGTACTCATGGGGGATTTTTACTACCCAGACATCTGCTGGGTAAGAAATGCAGCTAATCACAGTGATAATGTACAACACTAATTCACTATAAATTCTCTCCCATATGTTTAGAATTGTATTTACAGTAGGAAGTGAGGGATAGTTATGAATCAAGGTGAAGCGAACTGCTGGTGCAGTCAGCCATGTATTGTGGAAAATAATGTGTGACAGACTTGAACAGAATCCTTCTGAAAGCATGGCTGTATTTCAGGTGTTTTAAGTAAAAAAAAAGTTCCTGTAATTACTGATTGCTTTTAAATGTGCCAATTGAACTACTCATTTCTTCTTTTCTCGTTAACCTTTGCTGACCTTGAAGCACAAGTTCAAAAGTGCACTTGATGAAGAATTGTCCTCCGATGAAATACATCTCCTCAGATCCAATTCTGCTGATGAGGAGGTGGAAAAGGGTTAAGAAAAAAATAAGAAAGGACCCATGATACTGTCTGCTTAGCTCACCGGCAGCACATGAAAGGATGTTGTTTTATTGATATACTTCTATGGCCTTTCTCCTGTTGCAGGCAATAATTTTGCCCTGTAACTCACCATGGACCCAGAAGAGCAGTGTGAGCTCCAATATATCTAATGCTGAGGGGGAAGGAGGTGGCTCAGCTGCCGGAGTTCAGGGCTGAGCACAGTTAGTTATGGATGAATTACGGTGCCTTTTCCTGCTGTTCAGCAATCCCTGCTCCCTGGCTGTGCTTGCCCCGCTGCCTCCTTGGTTTATTTTGGTTAGGATGTGTAAGCTGAGCTCTGGCTTCGGCCACTCACAGCCCGGGGATTTGCATAATGGCATTACTGCTTATTCCTCAATTACAGTCTCTGAATATGCAAATCTGTTGGTGCTGGTTACAGTAATCCGCCTGCCCTGGCAGGTCCCCAGCTGGGGAGGATTTTGAGTCATTTATTGGCAATGAGGGTTTTCCTCATGGGTTTCTTATTTCCAGCTGTGGGTAAAGGGGAAAACTCCTCAATCAGCTACCTGAAATGGAGAACAAAATTCAGAAAATTGAAAGAACATTTTAGAAAAAGACCTTGAATGCTTTTTCCCCTGTAATTTTCCTTGCAGGAGCTCATGTTCATGCTGGTGAGATGGGATGGGTCAACTTGCTCTGTCCTACACACTGCAGCAGGGTTTGTCCTTGCAACAACTGTCCCCATTCCTCTCTTCCCTGGCTGCTGGCCACCTGAAATTTAGGTTCAAAGCAAGAGAGCTGAGAGAACAAGCAGTGGTTTGGAAGATTGTCTGTCCACTTGGTGCCCTTGGTGGCCTCCTGGCTCTGGAGGGGCTGGGTCAGTATAAAGCAGGAGAGGAGGTCAGCAGAGGACTTGCAGAGTGGAGAGATGGGAAACCTCAACTCACAGCACTTGGGCTCCTGTCCCGGCTTAGACAAAAGAAAGTTTGGTGAATTGCAGTGTTTTGCCATCTGCTGAGCTGTGTATAGATGTCTAGAGCTGAAACTTCTTATCAAAGCATGACTTGAGTAACCTTTCCCATTCCTACTCCCAATATTTTTCTAATAGTATTTTCCATAGTACTTATTTTTCCCCTTCATCTTTTCACATAAGGGGGGGAGAGTTTTTTTAAAATTTTATTTTCAAGTAAGAAAGAGTCCAAACTGCCTGATTTTCTGGAAGAAATAGATTATACCAGGAAAAATCAAAGCCTTTCAACAGGAAGGGTGAGATCCTGAAGTCATTGAAGTCCTACTTCCCAGGTTTTCTGGAGAGGCAGCATGCCACCCACCAGGCCCTGCAGTTTAACCTCAGTGCTGTGAGGGTCAGCACTCCGTGAGCCGAGACTGTTTCCTCACATCCAGCTGCTGGGCATCATCCTTTTCTTACAGCTTCATCCCTCTCTGCTTGACACCCTGTTGCTCCCACGGCACCCACAAGGCTCATGTTCTTCTTCCCTCAGCCATGGCCCTGCCAGCTCCATCTGCAGAGGCAGCATTTGTTGAGAAAATCAGCTATTTTGCATCTGAGTTGATGACTGTGCTGTGAGAATGCCACTGTCACTCAAATCAAAATGTCCCAGGAGCTGCAGTATCCAGACAGATTTGAGAGAAACACTTCTGCCTGTGCATGGGAATATGTCCCAAGCCATTATGTGTTAATGCATATGATTTATTTCAGAAAAAAAAAAACCCAAGAAAAAACTAGAAGAACAAAACCCAGGAAAATGTAGAACAGATGATTTATGGGAAACAAGACTGTTTGGAATATAAATACAGACAAACATCATATTTGGTGCTGATGGTGTTATGTTCCCTGGGAGGATAAAACCATTTTGTAACTATTTGTCTGTGTCTTGAGCTTGCCCACATTTTGTCTCAAAATTTTTAATTTCTAATAATTCCATAGTTTCATTTCCTATTCTAATCTTTTTCTCAGATCAACAAAAGTGGTTTGATGCCCATTTGTAAAAGGCTTCATTGTAATGTATTATTACACTCTGTTCCCAAACCAGTTTCTTCAGTTCGCAGGAGTTCCCCAGCAATGCTTCATCAGCCAGATGTGGGAGAAGATACCTGAAAACAAAGGTGTATGTTGTACCAGGACCTGCTACTGAAAATGTCCTGAGCATTCCTGAGCTGTGTTTTGATGTCATACTTAGCAAAAGCTTGTCATGCTCCTTTCCTGCAAGATTAGTATGAACTGAAACACTTGGAAAGAAATTGTTCTTTGCATGTTTTTGACCCTTTAAAGGAGGAATACTTTTGAAGCTTTTCATCTTACTTTCACTGCAGACATTTCTGCTGTTCAATAAAAGTAACAAAAAAACCAGCCAGAGAACGAGATTTTAATCTTATTCTATGATAAACTAGTACACATTTGTACATATGTACAAATGAACCGTATCTTTTTTAGGTAAACTAGATTCCTGGAAGGGGAAGAATCTCCTGGGACCTGAAGAGCTATATTCAGGTCAAGTAAAGGACAGCATTGCATTTATGATTTTATCATCATATACCTCTAATCTGGAAGAATTCCTCTACAAACCTTTAGGAATAAGAGGATAATCTAGTGCTTGGGTTTATTCAGTATTTGGCTTGTCTGTGGGAAGTATTTGGAGGTCAGTGGGAAGAGATGTGTTCATTATGTTGATGTTTGCAGGAAGCTGAGATGATATTGCTAAAACCCTTCAAAGATGTAAAATGCCAAGGTTACAGGAACTCTTTATGGTTCAGAAAAGGTGCAGATAAAATATAACCATTCAGAAACACTGCAAAGATGGAACATGCAACCACTTTTGTGTTCTGGAATAATATGGTAATGTAGAGCAAGAAGCAGTCCGGCAAAGGACAGGACATGAATGATGTCACTTGACGTCCAGACTGTCCCACCTCTCTTCTTGTCATCTTCCTTGTAGTAAAAAATAGTGGTCACTGTGAGACCTGGAATGCATTAAGCAAGAGACAGATTTCCCCAAACATTATCAGCCTTGGAAGCTGTCTAGCCTTTCCATCTGAATTTTGTTTTATTCAAGTCTCCTCCACTAACAGTGGGTTGTCTTTCCTACTCCCATCAGTTCGCCATACATTGTTACAGGTAGAAGAGAATAAAATTCTTCCAGTGAAAGTTCTGCTGCAGTGATCTGATTTACTTAAATAAGTGATCAAACAAAAATGGAGCGTCTGATGAACATTTTAGAACAAGAGCAAAATCTGGCATCTTGTTAGATACCCTCAATGACTGTTGTCTTACCAGAGGCTTTGATCACAGCTTCCTTCATCTCTTTCCATGCTGCTTACAAAGTTACTCTATGTAAAAATGTAGTGTGTGATTTACTTCAACCAAGGAAAGACAAATTCATCCTGAAGGTGGGAGATGGTCAGTCTCTGAGCTTGGGTTTGTAAATCTTGAATGATTTTGGACCAGTTGCTCTGGAGAGGATGTCCCAAGTGACTGACAGCAGGGCCAAGCCATTGACTACAGTGAAGGGGAACGGTGACCTTCTGCAGTCAGGTTTCATTATTGCAGAGTTGGAGATGAATTTTCCCCAGTATTGTGTGGTATAGGGGGTGTGTCTGTGCTAACCCTTCCACCAGCCCTACCTGTGCACATTTTGAGCCATCTGGAAGCTCTCATGGGCCAGGAGCCATACCTTGAAACACAAAAATCTTCTCCAGGGGAGCTGTAGTGGTTATTGAAGGAATTCAGCTTTTATTTAGTCCATAGGAGACTGTTCCCACCACTGCTGAGCTGCAGATACTGCTGCACTACATTGCAGTGTTTCAGGAGGGAAAGTGGAGAATGACTTTTCCATGTGAAGCCATATGAGGGCATTCAGCCAGACAGCATGTAATTACCCTAGCTGGAGCTGGGCCAAGGCAGAGGATCTGTGGCTCCCCATCTGCAGGCTTATTTCCAGCACTTCAAATGAGGGATTTCGGTGGAACATGTTGAAATTAATGAAACAAAGTTAGTTTCTCTCTGGATATCTCCTCCATCATACCCACACCAGACACAAATAACTCACCTGCCTTGGACTGCCCTTCAAAGGCTCATCCTACAAGCCCAAATGAAAGAGCAGTTGGAGGCAAGGAGCCTTTCCTGTTCATTCAGGTGAGTTGTGAAGTGGGTAATGAAAATGCTATTGTTTTCTGACATGACCAGAATAGGTTATTCATGAAAATAAATTCTGCCTGTGACTCTTCCTCTTACACCACAAACCGTAGCTGTAATCCAGTAAAGCACTTTAGTTTGTGCTTAAGTGGAAGTTTGTGAGCAGCCCCGCTGATTGCAAGGGATCAGCTCTCCTGCCTGAAGTTAAATGCGAGGAGTGGGAGCTGGCAGGTGGGTGATGAGCAGGGCCATTGCCCAGGGGCCCTGCCTTGTTATCCCTGATTATATGGGTTTAGCATTCAGCTGGATCCAGCCCATTGGAACAAAAGAGTGGGATTAGCAGGCATGCAAAGAGGGAGCAAAGCCAGAGGGTGTCGAAACACAACTTTGTTACTCTGACAGAATGTATAAAAGTGAAGAGGAAGGATGTATGATTGCTGTTGCCATCCTGTTAATTGGGCTGAACTCATGCTTCATTAGTGCTACAATGTGTTTCCATCTTAACAAAGCCCTGTTGGGTGTATGGAGCCACTTTGCTATTAGTAAAATAAAGCCTTATCAGAGAGCCCTGTAATTCATTTTGTAAGACAAGTCATGATATATATTGTGTTGAAATTGCACTGAAGAGACAGATTACTTGCTTAACACTTGCTTTTCCTAATGAACAGGAGAAGATGTTTCCAAAACTAAGTTATTTATTGCATCGGGAGCTCTTCTGACCTGGTGCCTAATTACATCACGTAGTCCTTTAGCAGTGTTTCAAGTAGTTCCTAAATAACCCAAATTGAACTGAGCTGCTTTTTCTCTTGCACATTCTCCCAGTGACACCGTGAAAATACCATCAAGCATTAAATTCCTTGTTTCTTGCCATCATTGTGGTGAAGACTTTCCTGTATAAACAGCACAATTTCCCTGCAGCAGGAATGCAGCAAAAGTACTAGCACAACCCACATTCCCTGCTTGCAGCAGTACTGATTAAGCAGCACAGTGAAAACTTGACACAAGAGCAAGAAACAACAGGCACTGGCTTGTTCACTGCCCCAAGAAACCAAACCACTCTGCTCCCCAACACCACTGTACCATGGGCAGAGCATGTGTTTGTAGTAGAGCCATGATAGATACCTGGTGGTGATTTTTCTGTGGATTCCCTGTGCTGGGAAGGAAGTTTGGATGTAACCAGGGCATGTGTAGCAAAACCTTTTTCTTTCCATGCTTCTTCCTTGAACCATTCTCTAGCCTTTCTGTAAACATCCATGCTTACTCATGTTTTTCTACAGTAGACCTAAAAATATCCCCCTCTCTCCATTTTAATGCTATGTCCTGCAGACCTGAGATGACCCTAAAGGAGAAATCATAACAGCACAGTCTAATGGAGAAAAAAAATGGCAATGAGGTAATGTAGCAAAAACAACTGTCTGAAAGAGCATCTCTGAACTGCTCACCAATTCTCGTTGCTCTTATCGCTCAGGCTATTTGTATTGTCATCCAGCTCCAGGGCTAAGGGCATTTCTTGGTGTAACCCTGTGATATCCACGAATTTTATTCCAGGGTGGCTGCAGTCATTCAAGTGAATGCTGTGGATGATGGGCACAGCCTCACATTTGCTGCACAATTGTGCATTCCCAATGAAATCAGCACCAGCCCTGAGGTCCCAGGGGGGTTGCACATGGTCACACTAAATCAGATCTGCCCCAGAGCTCTGAAATCAGCAAGGTAGTGCAAAATCTGGAACAACGACAATTGGGAACCAGAACTGGTGTTGCAGAAGGATTGGTATTTACTGCTTAAATAGAAATTTTATTCTTGCAGGTATGGAAAATGCTGTACTACAATATACTTGGAAACATCCTGTAAGATCTTGTTCCAAGATGGAAAAATGCCTTTCTTAATGCCTTAGGGCCACCGTAAGACACAGTTGTTGGTTTTCATCAGGGTAATTTGAATTTGGCTCAGATCCCGTCTCTGTTTTGCCATGCAGCTGTAGAGATGTTTTACTGAAATGCAGGGATGGGACAGGATGGAGCAAGGCAGGACAGGAGCAGCTGTTTTGGTGGCAGAGCCAGCTTACAGTGATTTAAAGTGTTCACAGAGCTCACATACAAAATAGGTGACAGCTCGTGTTCACAACTGCTCGTGGTCAAGGACACACCATTCTCTGGTTGCTTAACCAAGTGATTTCCTCAGCTCATTTTTGTGTAGGCTACATATATAACCAAAACTAATGGCAGTTGTAGGAAATTGTAGGGTTTAGTATACAGAGGCTATAAGAACATCTAATTTCCCATTCTTCTCACTGTGTTTGTAAATGTGAATATGAAGTAAGTGACACGTTGTCAATGCTTCCCCACAGAATGAGTTCAACAACAATACAAGATGCAATCCACTTGCAAATGTCTAGCCAGGTTATTCTGTGGGGGTTATTTAGACAGCCTTCCTGGGGTAAATTACAGTTTTTTAGAAAGTGGATCATTGAAATTTAACATGTTGAGGAGCACAGGCACTCCTTCCACTTCCCAGTGCTTGTGACCTGAGTTTGCAGGGATGGTGGCTATCATTTGGTACCAGGCATATTTTGTTTAACCTACCATATGCCTTAACTCATCACAGTGTTTTGCATCTGGGTTGGCTGTATCTTTATCAAGCATTAACATGCAGAAGGTTTTGCCAGTACTTAATAAAAATGCTGCTGAAAACCGCATTCTTTCACCTGTTTACTGAAGCAGATTATATTGTGTTTGAACTGTGTTTGAACGGAAGGTACACTCATGTGAAAACTGTTATATTCATAACCCACACCCAAGCAATAAGGAGCTCAGTTAATGAAAATCACTCAAAGGAAATCACTGCTCACCCCTTCCAAGATCAATTAGAAAGATTATTCCAGCATCCCTAATGCTGCCATGCTGCTGTTGTACTGTTAAGCTCCTCTTCTCTTTGGAAGACTAAAGTAAGGAATTTGACAATAATGTGAAATAAAACATTTGTGATGCTATTACCACCATAAGTTTCTACAGCAAAGGACAACACTTGAACAGTGTAAATATATAAAGTCTCTGTGAGTCTCCCATTCAAATGAGCACAAGAACAGAAGATTTGGAACAACCAAAACTGGATTGGAGAGTTGGAGCTACCTCTTCAGATAAAGGCTGGCAAAGCACTTTCCCAGGGGGTCTTTCTCTTCAGGGGACACCTCAGGGAGGCTTCCAAGTGCTCAGTAGAGCAAGGATCATCTGGAAGATGGCTGTTTCTCCAAAGAGAGAAGAAAACATCCTTTCTGGCAGTACCCCAAATTCAGATGCTGTAACAGCACAGCAGATGGAGTCTGCCAGAGAAGGAATGCTGTTGCTGAGTTGCATGAGCGTGGCAGTGTGTGCAAAGCCTTGGCTGCTGGGACACAGTGATGTTCCACTGCCTTTGGAGACATACAGCAAATTATAACTGTTGGGAGCCTGGCTTTGCTGTGGGTATTTCGGTTTTCAAATGTGTTTGTTCTCCTTCCCTTTTTCCTCTCCTCTGGTCTCCCTGCTGACAGCAACAGGTTTCTCTCAGAATTTGTTTTTCCCACTGCACTAATAAGTGGGCCTGAGCTTTAATGTGCAGAGCTGTCTGCTTGAGTTTCTTAATAAGTGGCAAAGGACATAAAAGCTGAGACTCTAATATTTATTAATAATGAAAAACTTTCAGAACTGCTTCGAATATTTGTTTGATAGTAAATGTTCTGCCAAAAATAGCCGATTCTTTAACTATATGAAAAAATAGTATTGCCAATGCATTGCTTCTCATTGCCAAAAATGCTCCAATCCTTCAAACAGCATTAGAGATATAATTCATTGACTTATGCAAATGAAAAATGTTCATAATCATTTTGGTAAATATTTCATCTAGTGTAAATACAGATCCATTTTAAACTGCAAATATGTGCAAAGGCAGGTAAGGTTTATTTCAATCAGCTCACTGCACAAAGAGCTGCAACCTTTTTCAAGTGAATTTTCCTTCTACCCACATCTGGAGGCTAAAAGGGAGGAAAGAGAAGAGAGCAAACTTTTTTCTCCAATGGTTGTGACTAAATCACTAAATAACTACTTTTTTGCTCTTTACAGCAGCATTTTTTTATTCAGAGTGATTCATGTGCTGCACTATGAGGGGGAAAGCACCCCAGTCCAAAGAGCTAGAAAATAGAAGTGCTAATCTTCACTACCCCTGTGTTTAAATAAGAGGATTTATGGAGAACAGTAGGAAAAAGTGAGGCATTGGTTCCCTTTAAAATAAATCCCCAGTTTTTGCTCTCCAGCCATACATACAATTCATTGACCTGACACATTCTGATGCATTAGTTTGGCCATGTTAATTCCTTTGAAATATGTTCTATCCCACTGTACCTTCAAAATCATAGAACAGTTGATTTAGCTTTGCATGCTCACGTGTTATTGGAAAAAGAGGACATTTCCCATTTGGCTTTGTAGCATTCACTAACCATATACTTCAGATTTCTTGTCTGAGCCTATAATAAAAGCTTATGAACCTCTGACTCGTGTGATTACAGACAGGAAATGTCTTTTTTAAACACTGACAGAGTTTGCTTTTATCAAGACAGAAAACAGAGAAACTCCTTCTAATTCCCTCCACTGATAATTTTTCTTTCTGTCATCCCTGAATGCTGCTGAGTGCTCAGTGCTGTCAGTGGCTGCTGGAAACCTCTCTGAACAGCTTCATCCCTGCTCTTCTAAGAGGTATCTCATTACCTGAAGTCCTGCACAAATCCAGGAAGAAGCCAGCATCCCCTCTGGTTCCCCCTTGCAGAGCAGTGTGGCAAAGAAGCTGACACAGGGTATGGATTTTCCCTCAGCCAGAAGTTGCTGTGCAGCACAGCAGCAGGACCAACAGCCTGCCTTGTTAGCATGAAACTCCCAGGAAAGCTTGGGAAGTGAAATCCTGGTCACCAAGGACGTTTTACCAATAACTTCAGCAGACTCAGGCTCAGACCCCCCACCCTCTCCAGCAGTGAGAGATGGGGTCCTGCTGGTCTGGTGCTTTGCTCAGCACCTTCAGGCTTGTAATCAATCATGTGTCTTTAGATGCAGCTTTAGTCTGTCCTTAAGATTTCCTGGAAAACCTTAGGCAAGCAGATAGTGTCTAGGTGATTTGTAACACAGAAGAGGAACAGGCACATCTCTCCCATGGGAGAGGGAGAGCATCACGGCTGCAGAGTTCCTCCTTCCATCTCCCTGTGGCTGTGGGAATCTGGGGAGCAGGGGCACCCTCAGTTTGCAAAATATGAACAATATCCAGAGTGCAGGCTCTTGTTTGGATCTACTGCCTGCCCCTAGTGAGGCATGCAGGCTCTGCAGAGCTCCCAGATCCAACCTGTCGCTTTTTTCTTCGGCATCTTACATCATTCTATATGCTTTACAGCTGCACTCCAGATGTGCCATACTCCAAGATCTTGCTCCAAGTATTCCCCAAAGATGTACACAGCTTTTCCAATTTTTAAATATTAATGGAAGGATTAACATCATTATTTATTCGTTGATATTCTCTCCCCTATGCACACATGTCTGAGCAGACACACATAAATGGGCCAGGATTTTTTTCTCTTCTATGTGGAGCAACCCCTAATGTTCTCACCCCCTGCTCCCATGAGGGATTTAAGAAAGAAATCACTCATTTAACTGCAGTTTTATTTAAGATATCAACTTCAAAGTTCTTTCTACTACCTTAATGTGGTCAGCTGAGTTTTTCTGGTGATTAGACCAGAATGAGGGAGACCAAGTGCTGGGTAAGTCCCTACTCTGGCCAGGCTTTAAGTGTTTTTTGTTTTCTTGTACAGAAGGATAAAGATATGAGCAGATCCCTCATTCCTGTTTATGTAGACCCATCCAGGAGTGCAGTAATCTTGCTGCCTCTCCAGGTATGAGACCATTTTCTGATCAGGGAATTGAGTTTGGCTGATGATAAAACCAGAGCCTCAGTGATGCTGCAGTCCTTACCATGACGAAAAGAATTTCTGCCTTTCCCACCTCGGTGAATGCTGAAGAATTTCTCTCCAGATCAGAAAAAAGCTGACAAGAGCATGAATCTCTCTGTTGTTCTTCCTTGTAGTTAAAAGGAGAGGTATCTTGTACCTCACTTGTTCCTCTGATGGTACCAAATAAGCCAACTACTGCAATAACATGAAAATGTCATTTCTTGCATGATAAATAGGGATGCTTCATCCTAGAAAGGATACCCAAGTGAAAACTTGCCAGTGAGATGACCCAGGCTCGCTACCTATCAAAGTCAAGCTCGCTGCCAGGCTGCTCATGGATTTCAGAAACAATCTAAAAGCAGAGCAAAAGCTCAGCCTGTACCTGAGATTGTCAAACCTGATGTGAACAGCAAAGCTGACAACTTGCTTATCTTAGAAAATCACTTGTGAGGGTTTTGCATTTTGTTGGAGTATCCTCAGCAGTTTAGAAAAATAAATAGAGCTGTACTGAAGACAAGAGGTTTGCTTAGGCAGCATCTTATGCTGCTTGGAGCCTCTGCACAAGATGATTCTTTTGGAGGTTTATGGACTTCTCCTGTGCACATAATGATGGTGCAGGGAAAGGGGAGGACTGGGAAGAGACCAGTAATAACCCAGTGCCTGGCAAAGGTGCTCCAATAAGTGAGGTTCATCTCACAAAGTGAGTCTTGGCAAAACCACAGCGTTATATTTCAGATGAGGAGGGGTGTGAGGAGGAATAAATTAAGAGGGAAAATAATAAGCACATGCAGTAGAAGGAAAATGTTTCACTCCGTAAAAGCTTGCTCACCTGTAAACAGATAACTCTCCTTTCTCTGATTAATCTTGGCTCTGTAAATGTCATGGTCCATGGTTCATTCTCAATCACCACACACAGGGAATTCCAGCTGGGGCAAAAGCAGCCAAGAATGACAAGGCAGCAGTGCTGGTGATAACCACAGAGCTGGCAGATGTCTCCAGGTGTGAGGCTGGATTCACATAAACCCAACTGGACCCAGACTCCAGAGAAACCCATAAGTGTCTCCTGCAAAACTAGATGGATAATGGCAGGCGCCAAAAAGATGCTAAAGTATTCAGGGATGTCAAGACATTTGAAATAATATTAAAATATTTGTTTTAAACATTGTCAATCTATACAAATGGCTCAAAACTTATCACTGCAGTGTCAGAAACCTGAAAATGCAGGAAACTACCTCAGGTTTGCTCTCATAAATTTTGACCTTTGACTTAGTTGCCCAGACACTGCCTGGATTTTGCATTGGTTTACTTCATAATTGGATGAAGCTCAGCAGTTTCAGCTGAGTTTATGGGTTCAATCAAATCATCATATACACGAACTGAGAAACTCACCATGAAAAACCTACTGGGAATTCACATGGCAGCCCGAAACCCAACAACATAATTCTCAGAAGTGTTGAATCTGCTCAGAGGAAAGTGTTAAATATCTGTGGTGCTTTTGACATGACCCAGCTCTTGCATCCCCTGTCCCTGTCCCTGCCTCTGGCTTCCAGCAGTCCACAAGCAGCAGTAATTGCTTCCTGCTCCAAACTGCTCTGTGGAGTTCCTTAGCTTGCACTAAACTTGATCTATTTTTTCACCAAGCTGTGCAATGATTTAGTCTCCTGGGGAAAGGCTGCATGAGTAGCCTTGTGTTCAGGTAAAAATTCAACTTTTCCCTGAAAACTTGTTTCTCTGCTCTGATGTGTGCAAGTAACACAGCAGGATCTTTATTCCCCAGGAGTCTCCTGCCTGCAGTTTTCCATAGCAAACATTCCTCAGCTCTCCCCTGTCCTCAATTTCTGCCTGGCTTACTTATGGGTGCAGTTCATCTGAAGAATCACAGTAAAGGGAATTAAGTATTTAAATACTGTGTCTTACTGGAAGTAGTAAGAAGTTTGCTTTTTAAATTGCAAATTTACTGTTTACTGTTACAGAAGACTTTGGTCACCTGGGGTTTTTGTGTGTTTTTTTCTCTTTGTTTTTCTTTTTTTTTTTCCTTTTTTTTTTTTTTAATAAATAATTTGAAAAATAGCTCTGTGTCAAATATTACTTTTGCATTTCTATTCTGTATGGTGATAAAGCATTTCAGTATTTGCATTGCTTGCTTGCAGCTAATGTTATGCCCCCAGAGTGTCTCTTAGCAGAAAAAGCATCTTCTGTAGAGGAGCCATATGTGTAGAAGAGATAAGATATACAATTGCATATTAAAAAAAAATACGTAGGTCAATTGAGCAGCTGGTCTAACTCCTGTTCTCAGTGAGCTTCTCTGTGGCCAGGCTCAGCTCAGAGCATTTCTGGAACCATGGCACCCATTACAGCACTGGTGGCTGAGCTGTTATGAAGCAATTAGTGGGAAATAGCCCAGGTGAGAGACAAGGATCACAGGAAAAGCCTTGCGAGCTTATTTAGTACAGTGAGTTTTTCTGAGTTAACCTTTTCAGTGGGTTACTGGGCCTGAAGAAACAGACTTTGCAGCTGGTGCAAGTTTCTCTGATAGTTTTGAACTGGAAAAGCGCATTAAGAAGTTGCTGTTGCTCTGTTCTCATCCTTATTTGTCATGCTTGGGGCCAGGCAGTTCAGGAGGTGAGTGATGGCTCCTATCCGTGCTGGTGCCTCACAGGAGGAGATGGAAGTGCTTTGTGCCATCTTGGGAGTGGGATGTGGGGCTGGGGAGCCCTCAGACATCAGCTCAGAGCAGTGCCCTGGGGGTCTGCAGCACCTCCCACCTGAGCACAGGAGAAGTCACAGGGCTGTGACCTTGGAATGTTGAGGAGAGATCTGCTGGTGGCTCAGATCTGCTGTAACTGTGTCTGCCATTTGGATTGCTCAGTCCTAAAATTACTGCTCCAGATGTCACTGGTCAGAGGGGCTAGTAGACTTAGAGAGATTTTGTGTGTGGTGACTTACTGATTTTTGAATCACCTGAGCATCTCTGAGCTAAGCTTCAGGGCCAGAGATCACCCAGCTGCCTGTGGACACACCAGTTTGCACAGGGATTCACAATGCAGAATTCCTACAAGTATTTGAGACTGTATGTGGTGATACGAGTTTTGCTGGAGCTTTCAGTCCACTTCAGGAATTTGAATCACTCATGAAAAAGAATTGGAAACAAGAGGTCCAGCCCTCTGAGAGGGTGCCTGGAAATTGTGGCATCAAGGTTGCTGGAGGACAGATTTATGTGTTTTCATCACATGCCCCATTCCTTTTGTGCTGTTCCTTGACCAGCTCATTTGCTGAGATTCTTCTGATTTAGGATATAGATTGTGCATTCTCCTCCCAGTCACTGCCCTGCTGACAGTGATAGGCTTTTTTGAGAGCATACCTGGGAACACAAATCCATCAGGAATTTCAATGAGAGTGGCTTGTTTGGAAAGCAGTAGCTCTGAGTTCTGTACATCTGTCTCCTTACAAGTGCACGTTCTTATGTGTGTGAAAAAGCAATGTTTCTCTGGAGAGGTGTTTGTGTACCCTCAGTCTGAGCTCTGTGCTCTGAAAGGGACAGGATGGAATTGAGGTCCCTTTCAAGTGATGAGAATCCTGCTGTTAAGTATTTCTACCTTGTTTCCACTGGCTTTTCTCTGTTTTGATGGTAACATGTTTATGGCACCTTCTCTGTGATCTGTTTCTCTGCTCTTTTCCATCTCAGGACACTGAATGCAGAGATGATACCACTTATTTTCTCAGATGAGAAGTGATAGCTGTATATTGATTTATTTATTGTTTTTTATAAACTCAGGAAATGAATAGTACAAGTTAATTGAGCTATACAGTGATTACGGAAAGTTAAATACCCCAAGCATTGTGTGCAAGTGGTTTCTTGTTAAAGGGCTGGTCAAATTTAGCCTTAATTGCTGGTTTAATAAGGCTGTTGTCGACAAGCTGGATCCTTGGTGCTCTGTGAAGCTCCTGTTATCCCTGAATGAGGATGGATGAGGAGGGATTCCCTCGAGAGTTGTCTGTAGCCTGCCAGAGACTTGCCTGGGTGATCCAATAGGAAATGCTGGAGAGAGATGTTTCTGCACCCTCTTTGCTTGCTGGTGCCTTAAGATCCTAACCTAGGGTGCTTAACTGGCTCTTTTTGGGTTCTCCTTCCAGCCCCAGATCCTGGAGGATGGACCTGGCTGGTACTGAGGGAGGAGGCAGAGGTGCTTCTCTTGGTTTTTCTCACTGCTGTGATCTGAACCTCAGCTGGGGATGGCAAAGACCAGGGGACAAGCCCCTGTGTGCCTGAGGGGATCAAGCCCCCTCTCCCAGCACCCTTTTTGGGTGACACAGAGATCTCTGGTGTGAATTTTTAGTGACTGTGGTGCATTCAGCTGAAGGTGTGTTGGGATTTCTGGAGTTCACCTCCATGGCACACGGCTGGGGGACACAGGGACACTGCCCAGGAGGAGCCTCCCAGATGGGATAAAGGCTCTGAGCCTCCTGCCAGGATTCCAGCAGCCTGAAACTAAAGCAGGGGCAAAACACAGGACACAAAGGAGCTTGGTGTGCTTATTGATGGCAACTTTGAGAGTAGCACTTTGAATTCAAGCACCCAAACTGTCCTCACTCACTGCTTTGGGCTGTCCATCCCTTTTGTTGGTCTAACAAGGGAAGAGGCATGTGCTGAGACATCTGCCAGGCACCCTGCTCATCCCTCATGCTGATTTGAGGGGAAAAAAATGTATATTATGGAGTGCTTCTTCCCTATTTCATTTTCAGTTAATGGGTAAAAATAGCTGGCACAGCTTGAAAAGTGCAGCACGTGTAGTTCGGGCAAGTCTCAAGTCACAGTGGGAAGAGTTAAACTGCACTTAGTTAGTCTTGTTAATCTGATTTATTGTAAGCAAAGGCACTCCAAGCAAAACAACAAACCCTCAGATTTTTGTAAGAGATCTGACAACTGTTTTTCAGAGGTATATGATAACATTTAAGAATACTAAAAAGCATATATAATTGCCTCCTAGGAGAGGCATTGTGCAGTGGAAGTCAAGAGAGTAGAAAACAGCAGATTTGATGAGTAACACTAAAGAAAAGCTGAACCCTCAAAAAAGTATTATGAAAGTATGATGTCTAAAGACTATTTTCACACTGGCAAAATATTACACAAATATTTAAGGAGTAAGTAATTTGTTTTGAAACCCAGAGACAGAATTTATTCAGAAAGAGACACAGATTTCTCATTTTCTTGAGTAGCAAATATTGGACCTTATCTCTGTACTTTAGAATTCAATGGGCAGATAAGTAGATCAGATCTTAATATTAAAGATACGAGAGAAGCTTTGGCCAGTGGAATTTTGGTTTATTTTATTTTTAAAAGTCCATTTGATCCTTAAATTTGGCATAAATTTGACATAGATCTGAACATAAAAAATGTTCAGATCTGGGTAAAAAACCAGCAAATGTATTTTTCTTGGAAGGACAATACAGAGACAATTAGTCTGGGATGGGAAGAAGCATGGACTTACTGGGTGTGTATCTGTGGGATGCAGGTGCTGGGCTGTCCAGCCTCATTCTGGGGCTCTACTTTTGGCCTGATGGCAGCAAGAATCCTTGGGACAGTGCTGCAGGGGAGCTCAGCTAATAAGGGGATTGAGAAAATCCCCCACACATAAAATGGGAGATGTCTGAGCTCTTTCTTCTAGCTGTTTGCCGAAAGAGAGGATATGTGGAAAAATTTCCTTCACCTGACATCAGATCAATTTTCTGAGCACTTAATATATGCAGTTTGTCACCCATTAACTTTCAGAGAGTCTGTTTAGCACTGTGGGTCTGGCACATGCTAATTCTTCAAAGGCCTTGAAACTAAATAGGCTACTCTGTCAGTGACATGGGGAAGTGTTAGAAAGATGGATTGGTAAAGCCCTACAGCATACACACACTGCAGCTCTTGTGGAAGGGCTCTTTGAGGAGGCAGTGAGGCTGTGGGGGTGGAAAACCCTTTTTCATAGGAGCAAAGTGCCCTTTGGGGGTCTTGAAGACTTTCAGGGGCTGTCAGCATCCTGGAGCAGGATTTGTCCTGGAGCAGGATTTGTCCTGGAGCTCTCAGCTGTGGGACTTTCAGGCTGGCAGGATGGGGGTTGGGATTTGCCAAGCCCAGCCCAAGAGCCCCTTCCACACTGTGGGGACCTCAGAATCCCTGCCCAGCTTCAGCTCTTTCCCCCATAGGGAAGTGAACCAGTCCCAGGGGGATGATTTTCATTTTCACCTTGAGAAAGCTGTTACTTAGAGTTGAAGTGGTTGTGTGGGGGTTTTGGTTTTATGGTTTTTGTTTGTTTGTTTGTTTGTTTAAAGCACAAGGTTCTCTTCCTTCTCTTCTCAGATTAACTCCACAGCATTTTTTTTAAGGCTGGGAGAGTTGAAACTTGTGGGGACCAGTTGCACTTGATACTGCTTTGAATATCTTGAGGTTAAGAAACACATAAAATGAGGGTTTATGAATTACTTTAAAGACCTGTGAAGGGAAAAATAAAGGTGTTTTTTAGATGGGATTCTATGACTTGATAACACCTTCAACCTCTGTGTTTCTCTCATGGGTTAATATTTTTATACAAGTTAAAACTGTAAGTTCAGACATTATAATCCAAAAGTCATTATAGAAGAGGATAAATCTAACTTCCAACCTTTAATTTAAAATAAAAAAAATGTCCTAGGGGGAGTTTAATCATACTGTGCTAATCGCTTTCATTATCACTGATACAAGCACAAGACTTTGCAAAGTTCTCTAAAGAGCAACTTAGGGATGTGCCATCAGCTTTTATGGTTTTGGGTTGCTTGTCGTAGCCCCTGTGAACATGCTCTGTGTGTATCCTGGCTCTTTGGGAATGCAACTCGTACTTTATTTCTTCCTCCCTCTAACACAGAGCACTCTTCCAGGAATTGCCTTAATGATGAAACCTCGGAGGATCCACCAGAGTGGGAATTTTGAGGATTCTATAAAAATTTAACAGGGTTCCATAGCAATGGCTTGAAAAACCCCAGATAATTGGACTCTGTCTGTGGGGGGTTTAACCATCTAAAATAGGTCTCTTGTGGGAATGTAAGTCTCAAACTCTACCGAATATTTTCCTGTAAATTGTAGCTTTTCTTGTTGAGATCCTGAAATACTGCCCTGTTCCACATAAAAGGAAACATAAGTATTATATTCATCATCTCTTTGGCTCTTTCAGACTCAGGGTGTTCTGAACTGCAGCAGAAGGCTCTTTCCAGGGTGTATTTTTTCCCCTGAATGACGACTCCAAGAGCTGCTGTAGCAGAACCACTGTGCAGAGCCCCAGAGCAACACAACATGCTGCAGACAAGGCTGCCTTCCAACACCCAGTACTCTGCACCACATTTCAAGTGGTATTTGAATTATTTTTCCTGCTAAAGCCTGGAGAATTAAGACTTTCAAGAATGGTTGATCTGGTGTCAGTAGGGATGTACCTTCCCTTACAGTTCTAAGGTAGGACACAGTGATATTCAGCTCTGCAGAACTCAGGAGATGTTTAGGCTGCACCCTCACCAGCTACAAGCAAGGTTAGCCCCGCCAGGTAGGGATGATGGCTAAAGTCAGCTATCTGTAAACTTTAGCACTATATAGGGCATCACTCAGAGGAGCAACATGAGAAATATTTAAATGTTCTGCAAAAGCTGAATTTTAGTACTGGGCTATTGTGCTTCTCAGTGTATTTTTTTCTTCTTAAACCCCATTTGGGGCCAGTCTCCTCGCTGGTGTGCCTCAATCTGACTTTGTGAAGCTGTGCTAATTGAAAGCTGCAGAGGATCTGTCTCTCTTGTGTTACGTTTAAAATATTCATACAATTAAACAGCGCTTTGAAGTGCTCCAGAGCTAGATGCTCTCTGCTTTACTTTGGGTGGTCAGGAGATGAAAATGGAAATGTTTTAATTGGATTTGGTCCTAAGAAACTGTGCCATGTCCTTGTTGGAATTTCCTTGCTAAGCAATCCTGCACCTTCTCCTCACAGCTCGGAGCGCTCGGCCCTGTGCAGAGGGGACCAAGATAAATGGTTCATTTTAATCATCTCCACTTCTCAGTGAATTAGGAAGGAGGGGCAGGTTTTATTCACTGAGCTCTATTACTCCACAGAGAAGGATTTGTACCAAGGAAAGGACCCAAATGCATCTTGGCTGTAGGACAGGTTTGGATTTGTTTGTTTGTTTTGTGGGTTTTATTTTTGTTCTTTTTTTCTTTTTTTTTTTTTTTTTTACAGTGGAAAAAGCCCATTTCCTCCAACTCCTTGCAGCTGCATAATGAGGTGCCATTTTCTGATGTGCAATATCTAAAGGTCAGAGAAAGCCTTGCTGCTATAAAGCAATGGCTTATGCTCTTACAGAGTGTGTGAGCATAAGAATTTACTCTCTCTATCCCAAGCTCCAGCCCAGGTGCAGGCAGGAGCAGTGAGCAGGGAACTGGAGCTTTGGAACATTGCTGTGCCTCTCAAAAAACTGCCATCACTGGCGACATACCATTGAATTTTAAAATTTGTTGTGCTTTTGGGTGGGTATGTTTGACATATTTGTTTCATTTCAGATTAATTTGTAAATCGTTCAGTCTGTTTTCACAGAGCTTTCACTCAGTTGTCACATTCCCAGGCTTTGTTGGGTAACATTTCGTTGGTGATATACCTCCAGCATGGCTGGGAAATAACAGCAGATGAAATGCATGTAGCTTTCCCTCCTTGACAACAGCAAACATCGATACTTTTCACAAAAAGCTTCTATTTTTCCTTCTGGAGTCCTAAAAAAATACATATGTGTATACATATTAAAATAGTATATATATACCTCAGTAAATATGTAAATACAGTAAATACCTCAGTAAATACCTCAGTAAAATTACATATTATGTGTGTATATATACATTAAACACTTGGTGATGTTTCTGGAAGGTTAGATGACATTGTAACCACTCAGAAGTTTGCTTCCTTGAAAGTTTAAGCTGTAAATCTGCAGGTAACATTAAATTCACTGACTTTAGTCACCAAATGAACTTGCCCCTCAAATGCCTATTTCTGTGACACTCTCCTTCCACTGCAGGTCTGTTTTCTGATTTTATTTTCCTCTTTCATCTTTCAGCTCCTTATCTGTCCTTCCAGATTCATTACCCCTCCTTTCCTTTCTCCTTACTTCTTTTCTTCTCCTGCCGTGTTCCCATTTTTAATGATTTATTTTACACTTTATAATGTTTATATCTGCAGAATGAACTGGTTTTATAACCCCCCAAAATGAATGCTATAATTTATTTTCCTCACAGAGTTAAGGCTCACTGCTGCTGAAGAGACTCTTGCTGGTAGTGATGCACACCCTGGCTCTGAGGCCAGGTGACTCCTCTGCAGTTCCAGCCCCAGGTTTGGGCTGTGTCAGAGCCAGGACTGGATGGTGCCTGAGGGGAGGTGACCAGGCCGGGGGAGGAACTTAAACAGCACCCATTCTGAATCAGAACAGTCATCCTTCCATCTCCAGCTCATGCCTTAAACAAGGGGCTTAAACAAGAGTATGATCTGGGGAACGTGCAGAGCAGCACTTCCCTAAGCATCCAGCTCCTCTGCCCCTTCTTGCAACCAGAATTTGGTGATTTTCTAAGCAGCAATTGCATCTTGATCATCTCATTTAGTAGCCATTACTTGGTCCTGTCTTCTATAAATTTGTCTAATCTGCCCATGAATTTATTTATCTTTCAGTCTCCATAATTCCATGGCACACAGTCACTCAATATGCACGGCAGGGGAAAAATATTTCCTCCTGACTGTTGTAAACCTGTGGCCTGATCATTTTACTGGGTGCTTCTGAGTTCTTGAGGCGTGGAAGAAGGCCAGGAACATGCAGTGCTGGGTTTATAGTGGGTTATGAGCTCTCACTTCAGCGTCAGGAACCTTTTTCCTGCTCCTCAAGGCAGAAACACCTCACTGCCAGCTGAAAACTGAAGTCCATAAACGCATAAGCATTAGTGAGGGGGTGCATGAGGGCTGCAGAAGGTGCATTAATCATTCTGGGTATTTTTAAATAATAGCATGTCTCACTACATTCATCTCTCCTGAGTTTATTCCTCAACCCCTAAGTACATTTTGACATTCAGAGTTAATCATACCTTCCAGTCAAAATACGCAGCACAGAACCATCTTGGAAGAGAGCTGCAGCTCCCCTGAGCCCAGGCTGGGGATCAACAAGGCCAGGCAGAGCCAAGGCTGGGCTGAGGCTGTAGATTATGGCCCTTAACTGGTACCAGCTTCACAGCATCCCTGGGAAACCCTGGTGGCAAGCAGCACAGCTGCTGCCCTGGTTATCCCTGTGCCTGGTGGGAGCAGCTTGGTGTTGCACTTGGTGTTTCTGCTTTCCTCTCCCTTTCCTTTAGCACAGTTACTCTGGTCACTGAGCAGATGATGAGAGTAAGTGGCTGTGCATGATGGCCAGTGGACTGGAGTCCACCCCATGGGGGTCCCAGCTCTTGTCCTGAGTCCCTGACCTCTGGCCATGACTTTTGGGATTCTTTTCTTACCTGGCCTGGTATGCAATGAGAACTGTGTTATCTAAATGCAAATGCAGAAACATTTAGAAGCCAGAAGGAAGGGAAGCTGCCTTCAGGAACAAGATGTGATTCCTGGTGGTCTTGGGTTTTACCAGAGGACAGGTTTGCTCTGTTGGACGAGCCAGGTCCCAGCCACTGTGACATGGTTTGATGGCAGACGCAAAATGCACGTGTCCCACTTGACCATCCATCAGCACTGAACTTTGCTGCCAGTGCCATGAAAGACAGACAGTGGGAAGAGCAGCAGGAGGCAGGCAGTGAACTCGCTTTCAGTTTAGCCATGCAGGAGGAACAGAAAGAGAGGGATGATGAGGTGGCCTGCAGTGCTTTGTGGAAGGGAACATCTTTTTCAATTATCCATGTCTGCTTTGTGCAAAATATCAGGAGTCCCAGTATGCACTCCCCAATATCCCACTTATGTCAGCATAGATCAGCTTAATGCACAGAAATGTTACATGATAGAACAGCTTATTCTACACAGCAGATAATTGCTGGGTGCTCCATCCAACCCACCAGCCAAACTCTTGGAAGCCTCAGTACTTTGGCTGTGGCCCTTGGGAGGGATTTTAAGACTCAAAATCTCCTTTATCTCTTCCTGCAATTAGGAATAAGAATTATTTTCAGGAGTCATTCAGGCTAAAGATCCACTTCATGAAGAGACTTAGCAAGGAAAACACCAAAGGTGGGTGACCACCTCAGAAATATGGGATGACAAAAGGAAAAGCTGTTGTGTGTGACAGCACGTAGAAACATTTCAATTAGAATTGCTCTCTGCTCTCTGTAGTCCTGGTCTGACACACATCTGCAGCTCTCAGGCTAAGACAGACAGAAATTCCCTTCTTGCAAAGCCCTGCAGAGAAGAGCATCCTCAAAGCCTCATAATATAGCAGTGTCTGGCAGAGACAAACTCTTTCCCCAGTATTGCCTCTTGATTATATTGGTATATACTCCAAAATAAGATAAAAAGTCCTCTTAGCATCAAGGACACTATCTTCCTGGCAATTCAGTACTTACCATCCTGGGAAGCAAGAGCAGATGTGCTTTGTTGCTCTTGAAGTAGCAAAAAAAGCTCTGTCTGCAGGGTTATTAACTTAGGAAAGTTGTCCATCCACTGAGAACCATAAATAATCCACGACAGCCTCTCTGCCTGACTCCACATCTCATCTCCCCTGCTTATGTTGGTTTCCAGCCAGATGAGAGTCTCCTCCTCACAGCTGTCCAGCAGATTATTTTGGGGAAAGATGTGATGAAGTCAGTTGGAACCACCTGCTGCCTCTTTGGTTCTTGTTATCTCCACACAGCTCTTGGAACCAGACCAGGCTGTTGCTCCTGGGAGCAGGGAAGGCTGGACAGACCTGATTATAGTTGGAGACTGCTGCCATGTTCCTGAGGATGCTGGGACTAAGATTTTGGGTGATTTGTCCCTGCCTGGTAGTCCTGGAGATGGTCATCTCCCACCTGCTGCAGGAATGTTGGTGCCACTCAATCCTGCATCTCCAGCTCTGGTGTTTCAGTGCTGGTAGCAACTTACAGAATTCTGATTTCAAAGAGATGAATGATTGAGAAGGGAAATAAAATGAAACATCGTGGTTTGATAAGATGTTGTATCCATATAAATTTCTGTTCATCTCTGGTAAAACTATGGTACTAGAATTGGCCTGGTTGTTTCTGCATCAATTTCTATTCCTTTTTCATGCCTGATGCTCAGACATGGCCTTTTCCTGCCTACATGCAAATGTATCTGCTGAGATGGCACAAAGCCTACTTGCATGTTAGCAACATGCCTCTTGCACTGGGAGAAAGTACCTCTTTACACTTAATTACCTTCAATGAGGAAAACTGCCAAAAGGGGCAGAAGCAGCTTCAGCCTTTGTTTCAATCTTTGCTTCTGCCTTTGCCATGTCTCCCTGATCTTCTACTTAATGTGAGAGACTTATAAAGGTTGCCGTGAAAAGGAAGAAAATAATCTTTTCTTCTCTCCAGATAAAGTAATGGCTTAAACTTCAGCAAGGAAGATTCAGACTAAATAAGAGTAAAACTTTCTAATGGCAAGGATGAGGGTTTCCTAGGGAGGCTGTAGGAATTCCACAGCTGGAGGCCTCCAAGCAGAGGCTGGATAAATATTTATCAGAAGTGCCATAGCCATGGTTGAGCCTTCATGGGGGAAGGGACTAGAGAGAGTAAATTGCTGAGATGCTGAGGTTCTTTCCAGCCTTTTGATTCTATGAAGTAGGATAGAAAATTTTCATATAAATAAATAAATAAATAAAATCTTCCAGTTCTGCTGCTCATGCTGCTGCTGTAGGGTGCAGAGTCAGAATATGAATTACATGTGCCAGGAAATGTGAGCTGAGCAGAACAGAACAGGACAGAATCTGCTTTCCCAGCCGGTACAAGTCAGCAGCTGTGATGTTACACGCTGGACCAGCTGCACTTTCTGAATGTCTTTACTGTCCTAAACCCAGCAATAGGGCACCAAAAGGGAACAGAAGTTCTGATATTTGTCTTCATGTGCTCGTATCTTTTTTCTGATGTAACCTTAACTTTCTAGGATGATTAAAGTCATCCTTAGGAAACATAGTTGACAGTTATTTGCTGAATTTACCTTTTGGTTCTCTTTGCATTTAAAACTTCCTGCTTTGGTTATTATAAGTCTTCTATGCACCCCCTTGGTGTGCTCACATTGTACTTGTCACAGTAGCCCCATTTTGTATTTTGCATGGGCAGTTCATGTGCTTTGCCCGGCCAATAAATCTGAGATTGAGAATGGTATCAAAGCTATAAAACATCTTTCATGTTTCCAAAAGTACTGCTATGTGGAAATGGCTGCTGGGTGGACAACAAAAGATGGGAACCCATTGGGCTGCCTCAGGAGCAACCAGAGATGTACCCTTGACATCTCAATCTGCCTCCCTGTCCTGGGAGGGCAGAGCCAGCAGCTGGCCCAGCACACATTCCTCCAGCTCTCTGGACCATCTGCTGCCAGTGAGGGAAGGAGCTAAACTTCTGCTTCTTGCAGGGAGAACATTTCCCAGGCATGGGTGAGATGGTTATTTTCACTCCACAACCTGGTATCCAAGGTGTGGGTGGCAGGATAAGGATGTACCCCCAGTATAGAGAGCACGAATTCAATCCTCACTGAGCACTCCCATCCATGATTGTATGAGGTGGTTTGTTTTCAGGGAGCTGGCACAAAAGGAGCCTGTGGAAATTCACTCAGCAATCAGCAGTTGTTTTTGGCAATGGCTGTTACCATAGCAGATGAGGCTTCTATGACCCCAAGACCATCCATCTTCTTGAACAGCAGAGATGCTGTGAGCACAGGGTGAGGTAACTGGGTTTTTTCCATTATTTTGCCATGGTCCCAGCTGCTCACCAACGGCTGTTGCTCTTCTCTCAATTGATTTGGAGCCAACTGCTTCTCATCCAGATCTTATTTCACCTGGAGAATGGCACTTTGTGGGTAAATCTGTGTTAGATACAGGTCTGAGGAGAAGCGAGGAGCACTTGGAGGTCAGCAGGGTGTTGGAAACCTGCAAAGATTTGCAAATTTTTCTTTAAACTGACAGCCCACTCATGTGGATGTTGTCATTGCTGCAGGTCATGAATGTGTCCTGTCAGGTTGGGCGCCAGCCTGCAGGGATGCTGATTTGGGGCTGAAATAATGGCAGCTTTCTGGCCTTGGGCTTGACTGTGTACCTGTGCCCAAAGAGTCCATCACAGGGGAAAATGAGTAGTGCAAAATAATTGAGGGTAATGAACTTCTGCTTTATGAGGGGGGACTGGATCTCCCCACTGTGAGAGAAGAGAGCATGAGGGAAGATAAGTGACTTTACAAAATCACAGCTCCAGAGTGAAGTGAACTCAGGGATTTGTAATATCCCACAGCACAGGGAGTAGTAACTGGTGTGGGAGATGAGCTCCAGGGAGCTTTTCCATGCTTCTCAGGCTTTTGTGACCAGCAGGAGCAGTGCTTGGCTGAGTGGTGGCAGCCACTGAAGCTTTGCTGGGAGAGAGAAAGAAATTGCCCAATTTGTCAGCCAAACAGGGACAAGCTGGGCGGTACTGGGCCAGATGGGAGTACTGGGCCAGCAGCTGACAAAACCAGCATGGTCTGTAGTGTGTGGGTGTGGAAAATAGAATAAAAATTTTAAGAGGAGGAGCCTCCAAGCTTTACTGTGCTCATGTGAAAGCCAGTGCTAGAGGCCAAATGTGTAAACATATCTTAATTAATGATGAAGGTGGACGCCATACTTGACAGGATAAGTGATGGGAATTCAAGCTGAAAGCTTTCACTCTGGCTGTGTGTGGTATGCCTGTGCCAACACAGCCAGTGATCAGTGTTCATAAAGCTGGTCTTGAGTCTGTTCTTAATTTCACAGTGTAGACAGACAAGCAGACCATCCTCAAATTAACCTGCCCCAGCACCACAGTATTGTCAGTGATTGAGTTCCATGCAGGCAGCAGCACTGTTACTTCAACACAAAAATCTACAGCTTCAGGGACATGATGTGCTGCACAGCTCACCTGCTTTAATATTCACTCCCTGAATTGCTCTCTTGGATGTGTTAATTCCAGCAGCCTTTGTCTGCTGTTCTGCTTTCCTCTCACAAAGCCAGGAAAGAATAAATAACAGTGTAATGCAATGTGCAACAGTATAAATGCCCTCCAAAGAACAACTGCTGAGACTGTTGACATGAGAGTTTGTAAGAGAAACAAAGCAAAATATGCTGATTCTGCTGCTTTGCTGCCTTACTCATGCTGTGCCTGACTAAATGTTATTCCAGGGTTTCATTGCTCATGGTTCTCCAGTGTTTCACTGAGGAATAAGAGTAATTGTTTAAGTTATCAGGTTGTAGGGTAGGAGGACTCACCTCTCTTCTATCAACCATCTGTCTAAACAGTCTTTAACGAAGTACAGACATCAGGCGAGAAATCTTATTTTGTTTCACAATATTCTACCATTATTAAGAGGAGGAGAGAGATACACAAACCACCCGTGGCTGCAGCCCAGGGGCAGCCTCTCCCACCCACCTGTCAGCTCTGCTCAGCATCACCCTGAGGAGGGGATCCTGCTGGAGGCACCAGCAGCACTGGGTCCTCACCTGGCCAGAACTGGTGTGGGACCACTGAGAGCTGGGTCACAGCCAGGTCAGAATCCAGGAGGAGGGGGGTTTCAGAAAATAGTGTAAAGATACTTGACATTTATGGGGGACTTAATGAAGGAGATCTGTATCATCCCCATCATCATCCTCAAATGGAAGAAGTGGAGGCACAAGGAAGTGTTTAACCCAAGGTCACAGAGTAGGCTGGGACTGAAAACAAACTTGGAGCCCAGGCCTGAGCATGGCTTGTTAAAACAAAGCAAGAATACTCCCTAATTCCTCAAATACATAAGGAGGAATAATCTTACATGGCTGCCCCAGTCACGATGACTTGCTCCCCAAGATGGTTTTTCTCATTCATGCTGCACTGCAGAGCTAAAATAGCAGTGCCCTCCATCAGTGCAAAATTCCAAGCGACACATATTTAAAAGATGGGCTGTGGAAGGGTTAACACATTAATTCACTTTTGAAGGGCATTCTCATGAAGACCATGAGACCCCTGAGTCTTCTTTGCTCTGAAGCAGTTCATGTCTGGAGAGTTAATGGTATTGGATAAGTGTATTACAGCAGAAGAAATTCCCTTGCAATTAATGACAGGAGATTAATAAAAGCAAGGAGCTTAAGGTGGTCGGCCCTTAGTGCTTTCAGCCCTGGTGACAGCCAGTGCCATCACATCCAGGAGTCTCAGTGGGAACTTGACCCCTGATGGGCTGCAAGGAGCAGATGTTCCTAAGGGAGCCCCTGGAGAGGATGAGTCACCCCCACACTGAGCAGCAGAGAGTAATTCAAGGTTAGTGACAGAGTTTTGGAGCCACCTTTCCTGTTCCAGCTAGGTGTTTGCTTAAGACCCACAGTATCTCTTTCCCATTACATATTTTTATCTTCCCACCTAATTATCAAAGGCTTTAAAAAGTGGAGCAAGGCTTAACTCCAGAGACAGTGATGATAATAATAACTTGGCTTTTATCCGGTATTGTCCCGTGGTGGGAAGTGCTGGGCTGATCCTTAGTGCTCATTGATACTGGTTACCCTCATCTATCAGTCTGGGAATTTATCAGGATGCAAAAGCACTTGGTCAATAATCTCCACTTAAAACTACCACGGAGCAGGGCATTACTTGGATGCAGGCAGTTGAACCAGGGAGGTTTGGCAGAGTTAAACAGGGTCTGGGCTCACAATCTGCTTCTAAAACAGAGGAACACAAAGCAACAGAAACTTCAGGTGGGTCAAACTGGCTCTGAAGATTTACTGCAGAGAGGTTTTGGGTACTTGGCACTGGGTAGATGCCAATATTTTGTAGTCTGACTGCCCAGGTAGGTGTACCAGTGGCATTTTTGCACACCTACCTGGTTGTCTCTCTTCGAGTGGGATCTGCAGAGGTTTCATATTGGGTGAGATGAATCCAGAGCTCATGTATTGTAAACTTTGGATAACCCCCAAGCAGGCTGAATTTTTCTGCCCTGGGGCAGTTTTACCACAGCCACTGACTAGGAAAGGAAATTCTTCCAGCCCTTGGAGCAGCTGCTGTCCTTCCCTCAACCTGGTTTTTCTGGCCAGTGTTGGGGAAGAAAGGGAACAGTTCCTGTGCTTGGAAGTGGGGTGGGACTTCATGGCTAAGGGGTCCATCTACGGATTACCTTTGGTTGGGGAGAATTCTTGATCAGCCCTAAAATAGACAGATACAATCTGATCCACAACAGGCTTCCAAAGTCCCTGTGACAGCTGAATTAATTGCACAAAGCTGCTCACAACAGCAGCACCTGCACATGTAAACCTGAGTGGCAACTCCTGTTAACTGCATCTGGCAGTTTCAATAGAAGTGTCAACAATCCATGCAAAGGTTATTGGAATTAAAGGGAATTACAGAATTGGTTTTAAAAACTTAATAAACTCACAAACTCAGAAGATGGGATACACAGGCCCTGGTTTTCAAAGCTGTTCTAGTGCAACATTCTGGCAGAGGTTATTTCTTCGACCATCTGTGAATGTCGAGCACAGAAATAAGGCTCTCGGCAAACTCCTTTCACTCCTTCCTAGAGCAACATTGTTTACAAGTTCCATAGGAAGAGAAGGAAGTCTTTAGAGGAAAAAAAAGGTAACACTGGGTGTGGGTGATGCGAAAGTCCACATCACTTCATGTCACAGGAATCTTGTCATGACTTTCAGGCACTTGACAAGCATTTCACTTATGTAGTCTTCTTATGAACAAAGTGCAGCACAGCATCAAAAAAGGACATACTTTCAATGGGTTTTGTTGAACTCCAGCCCTGGACAAGAAGCCTAAGTCTGCTGAAATCAATGGAATTGTTACTGATGATATCAGTAGGATTTAATCTACTAACATCTGCCTGATTCTGAAACTGGGTTCTGCTAACTTTTTATCAGCCAAGGTGGTTTTAGTGGAAAAGGGACTGTTCTTCCTTCAGAGGCTGCTTTCCTCTGTAGAGACAGCAGAGATGAATAAAGGCTGAGGGAGAAATTCTCTGAAACTTCCCACACGCTTCCAAGCCAGGTTTCATCATTCCTTTCTCTGCTGTGTTAAATACCCACCACACACAACACAAGAGCTGCAGAGGAAGTCTGGATGCTCCCATGTAAATTGAACTATTGGAGATTTACCAGCAGGGTGAATATGAGAAACCTCCTCCACAGTGTGATGACAATGATGTATGCTCATACCTGTGCATCTCACCTCTAAGCCAGAACTTTTGTTCCTTCCAAAATCCTCCCAGCTACTGCAAAACCAGACTGAGCTACCCACAGGTACTCATAGGCTTGATGTACACACAAACAAGACACAACATTGCACTCCAAAGTCCTTAACAATCTGCAAACCCTTTCAATTAGAAGCAGAAGAGATGCAAGTTCCTCTGTGAGCTGGGAATGAAGGAGTAAATGTTCAGCCTCCTCCCCATCAGCTCATCAATCTCTCATCTGAAGTTGTCGTCCTAAGTGTTTCTATTTTTTATGTTAAACAAAGAACAGATTTATGGGTAAACAGGCAAAAATAAGTGAAAGGAATGGAAATGAATTGCCATCCTTCATTAGGGCACTCCCTGGGTCCTTTGTGCAGATGTGAAATATGACAGTGTAAAGTCTTTGTTGCTTTGCATGCCTGCTTCAGGAAACCCCTTGCAAACATTCCCTTTAGTATTTCCCTTTGTAAACTGCATAACTGAAATTTAAATTAGTATTTCTAACAGGGGCTGCAGGCAAAGAAATGCCAGCCTTCCTGTCCTGGGGAAGCAATGCCTCTTTCAACACTTCAACAGCATAAAGTGAAGGGAGGGGACCATGGGCTGCTGGTTTCCACCTACAATTTGGCACTCCTGTGCTCTGTAGCCTTGGGCACATAATTTAAACTTCTCATCCTGTTTTTTTCTATTGCAAAGTTTTAGGATGAATACCTGCCTTCCCTGCCACTCTCTGCTGCCAGGGGTTTTATACAGCATAATAGAAATGGACTCAGTTTTATAGAAAAATGAGTTAAAGACCCAGGCTGTACCAGTCTCCTTTTAGCACTGAGTTATGTGTCCATCAAGCCCAGCTTTGGGCAACAAGGAGCATGAAGTAGCAATGTCATATTGCTTAGACACCTGGTAACTGCACCATTTGTAAAGTTTCCCCAATCTTAGCAGGGAAACAGAGGAAGAAAGGCAAAATTTTGGTATATCTGCAATTTGTGCTTTGCTGCTTTCCTTGCAAATTCTTCTTAAAGGAGCTGAAAGTCTGGTTGGCCTTGAATATTAGAAGGAAAAAGGGAAATCTCCTGCTTCCTTTTTATACATGTTTCTTCCCTTTGAAAAAGTGCAGGGAAAAGACAAACATTTGGAATGTGCCTGTACTCCGTGCTCTTCCTCTCACCAACTGGCAGCAAAAAAAACCCTAAATACACAACTGACAGTATTTCAATGAGTTTTCGAATTTTCAGAGTAGGAATAATGTCATCACTGTGTAACATTGCCTGATTCTCTGATCTCCACAAAAATAAACTGTATCCATAATGTTAGAGAACATTTCTCATTTGCAAAAATTTGCATCCCTAAGAAGTGCATTAGAAAGGCAGAGCTCATTGCAGAAGCTGGCGTTCAGAGCGTGCAGGGCTGCCCAGAGCAGGCACGTGCTCACAAATGCTGCATTCCTGAAGGAGCAGGGAACTAATAAGGGGAAAAAAACTAGATCCCAGATGCTCTCGGAGAAAGTTTCAGGGACTAACAGAGTTGGAGGGTGGGGTGGTTGTAGAGCAGCTGCCTTGTGCCTCTGGAGGATGTCAGAGCTGGAGCTATGGCCAGCAGCAGGGCTTTGCTGCCTGCTGGGTCACTCTGCTGGCTGTGTGTGACCTGGAGCCCTGGATGCCTGAGGAAACCATCCCACCAGGACCAGGCCACCCAGGCTCACCCCACAGTGACATGGGGAGCCGCCTTAGGGGTCATTTTTATCTCCTTCCATGAGTGATCCTCAGAAATCCTGTGGCTCTGCTGCCCCCAGAGCAGAGAGCAGGCTGTTGTGATCCTGGCTGGATGAAGAAGAATTAGGGATTTGCTGTGGTCACCTCCATGGGAGCTACTTGTATCTGTTTGGTATGTAGGGGTTGAGGGACCCCTCCCCTGGGCTGGGTCAGTGTCTTTGTTCCGTGCTCAGGTTTTGAGGCTGTAATGACATCAGGGCACTTATCTGGATTCCTGCTTGACATGTCTCCTAGCAAAAAAAAAAAAGAGTTTTTCAGCTGCACTGCTTCAAAATGTGTGTCTGTTATTTGAAGTCAAGGCTAATAAATGCAAAGCAGATGGGGAGGTGTCCTCTTCACCCCTGAGAGACAATTCCACCAGCTGCTGGCACGCACAGCAGGTCACAGCTTGAGCAGAAACATTGATGTCCTCTCACACCTTTTGGGCTGGTGGGCAAGGACAAACATCTTATTTACTTTATTTATTCGTGCATAAAAATTTAGGGATGAAAAAGCGAAAGGCAGTATCTGAAATGAACTTTGGCTACTCCATTCCCAAGGAAGAAATAAACTAATTTTGCTTCCAGGCTGAGACTGTGCACCTGGTTCCAGCATAGGCAACAATTTTTAAGGAAACTTCTTGAAGCGAAAATTTTAATGAGTTCTCAACACCATATCACATCCCTTGGATTTGCATCATTTGAACCATATTTCTGGAGGTAATTTTTCAAAGTGTTGCACAGCATTTTATCTGCACGAATGCCTCTGCATGAGTGATTCATACTTCTAAACTGTGGATGTACAAAAGGGGTCCAGGCATTTGAACAAAAAAGTGTGGCAATTTTCTTCTGTTTCCAGTGGCTTATCTGGGGAAGGTCAGTTTATCATTTGTTCAGGAGAAAATTACACGACTGTTTTCATCCTCCCCTGGGACAAAGCCTGTGTTGGACTGCAGAGTGCTGTGCCCTGCAGAGCAGGCAGGCTGGGGAGGCTGCACCTCTTGTGTGTGCCTGCAGAGGGATAATCTGGGACCCTGTGCCACGAATGCAGCACTCTGAACTGTCTGATGAATCCATGGCTAATCAGATCGTCAGCTTGCACCCCGCTCAGGAACAGTGGAGCTGCCTTGGAGGCATTCATTCAATTATGAATTGCAGGAGGTTATCAGAGATCCTGTGGATGGAGGTCTGCTCTTTCCTGTGCCTTCATTTCCCTTGTCTCTGGGGTATGTCCACAAACTGGAGTTTACTCCGACAGCTCCAAACAAAAAGGAAACCTAAGAGAGCACAGTGAAGTTTCATTCACTAATGTAATCATGTCCTAAAAGAAAATAGCTCTCTTGTCCTAGAAATGGATCTATTAAATAACTCTCCAGTGTTCTCAGTTCAGTGTTCAGCCTGAGCATTTAAACCCTTTAAAACAACCAGGGAAGCCATCTGATTTCCCTGTGTCAGTAATGATGCCACAGCTTTGAGAAATTAATTTCTTCTCCACTGCATGCTCTGTTTGAGAAATGATATCACATTGTGAGGTTCTGCACCAAGCTTCACTGATCACATTGCATAACAGGATGCTGGCTAATGATCCAAGATAATAGAAGGCAAAAGCTGAATACATTTTTTAAAAATCATCACATGATACAAAATAATGCCAGTACTCGGTACTGTGCAGGAGAGGAGAAACTCTGCTAAATGTGCTGCCCAGATGCTCCATCACAAAACCACATTTTCATAATCTAAACTTGAATGATTCTGTGATTTATTTTTTTTAATGGTGTGATAAACAAAACACCTTAGGCTGGGTGCTCAGCAGGTGTAAATCAGCACTGCTCCACTGGAGCTGATGGATCATAATTTTCTACTGCTGGAAGAGGAAACTAAGAATAGACACAGTCAGCAGCTAAAAGTTCTCTACTCCCAAGCAAGTGCCTGCAACGTTGGCATCATTAGCATCAAGCAGAAGAGCTGCCCTCACTGTAGGTTAATAGCAAATTGCCATCAAAGCCTCGGAATGGCAAGAGCAGGAGCCCCGGGTGGGATCCAGCCGGCGTCACTCAGCGCTGGGGAATGGAACTGCCCGTGTTTATTGAGAAGGTGAAACTTTGCACCAAGGACACTGCAGCTGCTGCCAGCCCTGCCTCGCCTCGCCTGACCCTGCCTGGCAGCGGGCGCTGCACCTTCCTCACCAGCATCACCCAAAAACCTCCCTGCAAATCCAAAACCGAGGGGGAACCCAGGGCTCTGCTGCTTTCCAGAGCCTGGTGATGATCTGGCTTTTATAAGGCTGGGCATATGAAAGAGGAGAGGACAAAAAGAGAAGACAAGAGAGAGGAGTAGCTCTGAGTCACTCTACCCAGTAAAGGAGCCCAGTCTGGTCCTTGGGTGAATGGATTTTTTTATCCTCTTCAGAATGATTCTCAGATCTTCTATCAAAAAAATTCAATCAAACAGGAGTATGCTAGTTCAGTTTTCCCCTGGAAAATTTTCAGAGTAATTAGGAAGCAGAAAGAATACATATGGCCATCCATATAGCTGGAATAATAATCAAGAACAGCAGGGGAGTGGGGAGAGAAAGAGACGGACAGAGCTGCCTGTGAGACAGCCCGGGCTGTTTGGAAACTCTGTGCCCAAACAGCATCTGGTCAATTATAAGAAATGCATCAAATGAAATTCAAACTCATTCAGAAATGAATTAAGATGAGATGAAAAGGGAAACATTTGCAAAGTATCTAATTGGAATGAATAATTCAGTCCTACCTTACCTCTTCTGAATACTGTACAAATATTTACTCATTTCCCAGGCAGAGAGGTGGTGCCCACCTCACTGCTGCCACCATGGAGGGGTATCTTGGGGTAATTCTCACAGCCTGGTGCCTTGTGTGCTGTAGAATAAGACCCTCAGAGTTACCAGTTTGCACAGCATTTATACATATACAACATGCAACAGGAGGGAAAGTTGCCTCGTGGTACTGTGCAGTAAAAAAAATACCCTGTGGCAACAAGGCTGGAGGGTCTCAGTAGGAATGTGTCTTCTGTGTGCCTGGGCTGGGATCACTGCCTGAGCCCAAGCATCCCTCCTGCTTGCTTTGGAAAGCCTCTCCCCAGGAAAACCCACAGATGTTCATCACCTGCAAAACCCGTTAGATTGAATGGGTGGCATTTGGGTACCAAATGGGGTAAACAAGGCCAACAAAGAAGGAAAAACCTGGACAGAGATTCTCCTTAATGAAATTCTGGCTCATGTGACATAGGTGCTCCTCTTTCTCCTCCCCCCTCTCCCCTGCAGTGTGTTGTTATTCGGGACGGTGCTTCTGCATGCATTTGAACTCCTGCAAAAACAGTTTAATTTTAAACATAAACTTAAGCATCATTCTGAACCAGTGCTGTGCTTGCTCAGCACAGGAAAAGAAGACAGCCCATTATCAAAGACTGGTTAAATAACAAAGACACTCTGCAAGTAAGTGTTTAGTTTTAATATTTATATTTCCTCTACTGCCTGTTTCCCTGTCCCTGCAGGGTCAGGCACAGCACCACACCTCCTGCACTGCAAGCTCATTAGCCTTATTTCATCTCTTGAAGGGGTAGATACAGATTCTGACATTTGCCATGGAAAAGCAGGACTTCAGCACCAACCTTGAGATTAATTGTTGACATTTCTCTCCCTTTTCCCCTTTGATGTGTGAAGAAAAAAAAATAATATATATGAAGATTGAAAGGGAGATGAGTGGGAGAAGAGCAGCCCAGGGAGAGAACAGCCTGATGCTGCAGAGCAGAGGCCACCAGGCTCCCCTGGGACATGAGCAGTCTGGGGATTGCTCCTAATGAGAGAGCAACTGCAATGGTGAGCGAGGTGAGACTCATAGAGCCTGGCTGAATGTGGGAGGTGTCAGAGAAATCATTTACCTCACATTTCTCACCGTTCCCTCCAGCATATGGCTCAGTTGGGAAGAGGTCCCTCACACCAGCACTGAACATGTGGAGCCAGCACAAACAAGTGCTGCCTTAATGCTGCTTCTTTCTTGCCTCTTGCTGTTTTACTGTAGGGCAAAAGGGAGGACCAGAGTTCCTTAGGCTCTTTTTGATGTTTGCAGCAGCCTGGATGAGTGTTTATGTGGTTTGGTAACAATAGACAAGGGCAAATTGCAGCTCAAAACCAACTAACCTGGACTCATGGCTTCACTCACCTGCACTGTGCTCGGGCAAGCAAAGGCAGGAGAAATTAATGAGCAAACATAGCTTGAAAGACTGGACCTGCTGAAATCGGTATCAAACAACCTAGCTCCAGGAGGTACAGGATTTCCATGGCAGTAAGGTTCATCTTTCTGCCCCATGGCAGTCCCAGGGCTCAGAACCCTGCGTCAGAAGGCTGGGATGGGGCAGCACTTGTTCAGCCCTGAGCCCAAGTGCTAAGGCAGGTTTCTGACACATCACAGCTTTAAAGTCCTGTCTTGATGCAATGAATGAATGACTGAAACCAAGTTCCCAAAATTCTATCTGTTTTGGACCTTCCTCTGAGGTAGCAAAAAGATAAAATGTATTGCTTCATTGTAGGTCCATAATTAAGATTTTTTCTTGTTGCACTTCCTGCTGGTTTTCGGCCAGCACAGCAATGTCAGAGCCTCTCATTGCCTCTAACCATGACTGTCAGGTACTTATTTCAGCACTGGAGCTGAACCTTTCCCAGGAAACAGCAGATGTTTGCTCACTGTGTCCCCCCACAGCATCCCTGATCTGCCCATGGGTTGCTGCCATGTGGGCACTGACAGCATGAAAGTCAAATGCTGCCTTCAAACACAGAATCACTCCCAGGAAAAACCTGCCTCGTGCAATAGAATAGCACCAGGTGTGATCTTTCCCTGAAATAACACTGTGGATAAGGATTTGATCTTCCCAAGAACAGGAAAATTAAAAAAGTAGCTAGAGGGACTAAGAACCTAAATCTTTTAATGAGGAAAAAAAATTATGATTACTGTTACCATAGCAGACAGGAAGACATTGCCAGACAGTAAATCTGTTGTGGTGGTTATTGCCATTTAATATTGAGTCAATATAAGTAATGTCTTGGAGTCTTTCCACATAAACTGATAAAAGAGCCAGGACATGGGCTGCTCTCCAAGTAGCAAGTAGTTTGAACTTGAGATTTCTGCAATATTTTTTCTCAGTCTGTGTTGAAGAGGAAAGGGTAGACTTAAAGGCTAAGGCATTTGCTGAAGAACTGTATTGAAGTCTTGGCTCTGGCTTTGGCATCCTATGTGACCTTGGGCAAGTCACTTAATCTCTGAATTGTTGTACAAGGGAGATCCCCCTTCTGCCACCCTGGGTGACTTATTGAGGGTATCTCAGACTCAAGTTGTCTCTTATTCTAGTTAGTAGTATCTCAGTTTGATCCAAGATCTGGTGTGTTCTTGGATTTGGAACATAGAAGATATCTTTAGAAACCTATATATTCCATAAAATTCAGTTCACGAGAATCTTTTAACAGATACCTTAAATCTTTGACCAATTCAGAAAAATCTGGTAGTGAATGAGGTAATGCCATCATTTTATTTAGTTGTGCACAGTCTTGGGAAACTCATCAACATGCCTTGACTTGGTGTTGGGTTCAAACTGTGCTGCTCATTGCTGTTGAAAAGCATCCTTAGTCCTGCAGCTGTTGTAAGGACTTTTTACTGTAAATCATATCCCAAAGTTAATCCCAAGAAAAGGGTATATGCAGAGATCATTTTGCTAGTGTCTGTGCCAAGAGAATAAGATACCAGTAGGTCTTCAAAGCACAAGGATGGAAAACTTGTGCTGGAGAAGGGGCCCAGAGCTTGGCCCAGAGCAGATGGAGAAGGGCAAGAGGAGGTTTAGCAGCCAGGGGAGGGTGTCACGCCAGGCAGGGATGCACACTGACAGTCAGTGGCACAGGCAGGCAACCCCTCCTGCACTGCTCCTCCTCCCTCCTTCCCCCATCCTCCAGCACCCCAACAAATCAAGGCTGCCACAGCTCAGCTGGCACAGACTTGAAGCTCCTGGGGATCCACTTTCTGTGCTAACACAGGATTAAAAGGAGGAAGGAAGCACTGGGTTTTGCTGTCAGTGAGCTGTGGAGTTTTCAAACTACGGGTGAGTCTGAGTCAGACACAAAGTCCAAGGCTAGAAAATAAGCCAAGGAGCCAACTGAACAGACAGTGGTGACAAATAGAGTTTAAACACTTTGGCATGCTGTAATCCACATCCCCAAGTTCACTCCTCTTCATCCCAGCAAAACCCACCCTGATGGTCCAAAGCCCTGGACACTGATGCCACCCTTCCTCCACTCTCCATATGTGTATTTGGTTGACTCCTTTGTTGTTTTCCCTTCTCTTTTCCCAGCCATCTGCACCAGTCAGATTCCCTGCAGACCTGAAGGGAGGGCAGACATTGCTTGTTGCTAGAACTGCTTGCCTTCAGCTGCCAAATTTCTCTGGTGCTCCCTGTCATGCCCATGGCTGGTGGTCACAGCCTGTGGGGTGATGCTGGGGTGCTGCACTCAGCCCCAGCCACCTCCTGCAGCTCAGGCTGAGCAGTAACAGGGGCAGGATGAGACTCAGATTTGCCTTTGTTGCTTTAAGAAATCTTTGCACTTTCCTTTGTTCAACATGTTCACAAGCTTGACTCGGCAAAGAGATCTAATGGGCTAGACTTGGCACTACACTCAGATAAAACTGTCCCAAAGGGAAAACAGCCTAAATCTTTCTGGTGTGAAAAAGCTTCAGTCAAAGGTTTTTGTCAAGATATTGAATTGATGTAGCAGTTTAACTGTTATTTAATATTTATATATTCATGTGTAGCATCCAAATAGGTCAGGAACCTATTGTGGTCCATAAGGCACAGACACGTTCACATGCACGAAGTCCCCAGCATTTTTCAAAAGCACCACTGATACCTCCAGTGTATCTGATCACTGATACCTCCAGCTGCATCCCCAGTACTGGCCTAATGGGAAAAATGGGGGTTGTAGGTGTTGCTTAATGCAATGAAAACCCTTTGTGGTTTATTGAAGCATTCAGATTATTGAGTTTTCTCTGTAATTCTGTTTTTGAAAGCTTCATTTTAGACAAGGAAGTGTTCTGAATTGGTGGCCTTTAACTCCTGTCGCAGTGTGAGCAAATTCTGTGTTTTAATCATGACCCAGCCATGTTGTACTCAGGGCTCTGGTCTGGGACTGTTCCAGAAATTGTGCACCACAATTTACATTTCTCCTTTCCCTTCCTTCTGCCTCTCTCTGCCCCCAAACCTGTGCTCAGGTTGTTTACATGCTCTTGCACATGATTGCATGCAGGCATTCCTGTATTTTCATACAACAAATATATTTATAGGATATAAATATAAATAGGATGATGCTGGGCTCTGACTAGTTTGATGTTACTGTGCCTGCACGTTGATTTAGCAGCCCAGACCTTTGTGGCTCTTGAATCAGTGGAGGTAGAATATGCCCAAAGGGAGCTGTGAACATGCAAACTAGTGGCAGAGCAAAAAGGAAAAAAAGAAGGAAGACAAACCATCTCTGGGCATGGCTCCTCCTTGATAGCAGCACAGCAGATGGCAGAGGGTTACTAGACAGCAGTTTCTTGAGGCTTAGCATAAGCCAAGAAACAATAAAAGAAAAGGGAAAAAAAGAAGATAGGAAAAGGAATTTAAACAGATTGTCATGCCACTGTTTTATTCCTGCCACCTCAGCAGGAAATTAATCACATAATGTCACGTAAAAAAGATGGCCCTGAAGGTCCAATGTGAAAATGGCTCTGCCTGAGGGCAGGAGTGAATCAAACCTCAAGGGAACGACAAGGAAAATGAGGATGAGGGAGGGCAGCACCGGCTGTGCTGGGAGTGGGGAGCAGCTCATCCAGCCAAAACCCAGGCTCAGATCTGTCCCATCCGTGTGTCCAGTGGCTCTGAGAAGTGGAAGAAAAGAGCTGCAAATTCGGCTTGGGGAGATGCAGCTCCCCTGTGAAAGGCTTTTTTTGCCCTGGGTGAGGTTGGCAGACTGTGGGGCTGCAGCAGGGAAGGGGAGAGGGGCTTGGTGGCTGGAGAAACCTGGCAGGAATCAGCATCTTGGCATGGTAGAGGAGTAAATGGACCGTTCTGTTAATTGCAGATTTACAGCCAGGATGGGAACTGACGAGTCCATATTTCTTCAGAGGAGCTGGATGGCCGTGGAGAGAAGGCTCCCTGGAGAGATATGTGGGATATGGATGGACGTTACCCATAAATACAGTGAAATAACTTCCCCATTAGACTTAAATCCAGTGAGGCGGCATGAATCACCTTAAACATGCATATAACTCTCCCTTATATATCACCTCTGCTGAAGCATTAATTAACCCATAACATCCATCCCTAGACACTCTAAAAGATCTCATTCCTTGCTCTATTCCAGCACAGCAGCTGGAAAAACAAAATAATGTTCTGGGTCAGATCACAACCTGTGTGTTTGGCACTGCAAAAGCCTGCAGTGAGTCCTCCCCTCTTCCTCTGGGAAGGGGCTAAGGACCCATGGGGCCACACGGCCCAGGTGAAGGAGTGGATTTGAGGGATCTTCTTGGTTCTTTAGGGTACTCATATGCTCAGGCATTTTGCATGTTCAATGCTACTTCTGATAGCAGAACCTAGTAAGCCCAAGAGACCTGCCTGAAATATGATTATTTTTCCTTTTCGTTTATTGGTTTTATACAACTAGCATAAAAAATCATGTTGGCTTGCATTAGGTTGCACAGATTGTTCTGAACTGGACTTCCAATGACAGAGAGGCAGCTGAAAGAGGAGAGCAAGGGAAATAAAGAAAATGCATAAAGCAAATAAAAGGGCTGCTTAAGGTGGCTGCATCCCCAACTGGAGCTCATAGTAGTTGTGTTGGTGCCAGGAGAAGCAGAAGCCAAAAGCAGAGAAAGAAAGGAAACTAGGTGGAAAAGAGAAATTAATCCTCAAGTAACTGAGAACAGGTGCTTCATTTGGGCTGTTGGATGTGAATGTGCTGCAGTTGGTTGCTGTATCGACAGGGGAGTTCAATAAGCGAGTCTGGTGCACTGATGACAGAGCTCAGAGAATGAAAACCAATGTAAATTAACTCCCTTCCACCAGACTGTGCTTTATTAAAAAGCACGAGTTGTTAAGGCGATACCTTGAAGGTCACAGCTCCAGCAGCTTGGGCAAAAAACCCTCAAACCTGAACCTCCTAAATGCCTTGTGTAACTAAAGGGACTTTATTCTTCCTTCTGCTGACAGGAGGCTGGTGCCTGCCTGACTCCTGTGGTGAGAATGTGCTTGCTCAGATCTCTGGGCCATGAGAAAAGATGAAGGAAAGGTCTGTGCAGCTTCCTGCACCACCAGGAGGGTGGCACAGGAAAGCAAGCCTTTGCTTGGCAGGACTCAGCTCCAGAGGCATGCTGCTCATTCCAGGGCACCTGAACCACTGCTGGAAGTGCTGTAGGGATCTGCTAAAATGAGCCAACAACAAATTGCCTCCTCTGCTCCCAGAGCAAGGAAGCAGCAGAACAGGAATGGCACCTCCCAGCAGGGTCTCCAAGCAGCAATGCTCAGCAGCATCCCCTGATTTCAGTTCCCAGCTGAAGGACCAGCCTTCCCCAGTGGGTTGTTCCTGTTGAGCTGGGGCCTCTGTGGGGCAGCCAGAGGGAGCTGGGAAGAGCAGCAGCCAGGACACCCCAGGCCATGCTGTGCCTGAGCTCTGCTGCTGCAGATGAAGTTTCGGCATCCTGACTCCCTTCGGCGCACGATGATGTTTCAGAAAAGAGTTAAGAGCATCATGTCAAATATAATTATGAGACAATAACAGCCTATTAGTTCCAGTGCCTAATTTTAAACCTCAGACTGTCTAAAACCCCTCAGTCTGCTTTTAGAAGAGCTGTCAGCTCCTCAAGTTATAAATAAGAAGCATAGAGAATGGATAATCTCTGCCTGTCCTAGGGCCAAATTCCACCTTCCAGAAAAGGTAGAATTCTCATTTCATCATTTACTCTTTGAAATTTGTATTTCTGGCTAAATGTGACCAATTTCCCCTGGGATGAGCAGGCTAACACAAGGATTTTATCTGCTTTGACTCTGAGCCACAAAGGTGTAGGAGAGAAGCACCATGCTCTGAGCAGTTCAATCCCTTCCTCACTTATCCCAAATCTGAGCAGTTCTTCCTCCCTTCAAAGCATCCCCTCTTTCATCTCCCCCTCTGTGCACTCTTGGTTTCCTGTACTCACCCCAGCTGCTTGCTCCAGAACATCCTGGTTAATTTTCAGATCAAACTATCTGTGGAGAAAAAAATCTAATTGGTCACGTGGGCATGAGCTGATAGCAAGGTTTTTATTGTTTGAAAGTCTTTAGTTCATGTTATGCATATGCAAATAAAACCTTTTAATTTTAAAACGCTGTTTGGATAACTGTAATAATTTTCTACACAAAATACACCCCCTACAAGCCTGTGATGTAGAGTTGAATATTTCATGTATGAATGATGCATCAAAAGTAGCCCATATACTGAGTCAGGATATCTTCTACTAATGAAGTCCCTAAAGAAATGCACCACAGACCTTCTGAGCTGAGATACTATGATGGCTTGGATATATCAAGAGATAGCTAAAATAGCATTAGATATAAGATCTTCCTAGTAAAATTCACCAAAGAAGCACATAAACATCAAAGAGCTTTAATTCGTAACTGCTATAAAATATTCTTATGTTTGGATTGATAAGAAAGTAGGGTAGTGCCCTAGATGCATAGCTATGAGAAGTAGTGCAGCCTTAAACTGTTGTGCCTTTGTCTTATAGAATTACAAACATTTTGAAATTAATTTTTTCCTGACAGAAAACTTCACTTTTTAATTTGCAAACCTACAGTCTCTGGTCAAATATAGCTGATTTTTCAGTGTTGACCAAATGCAAACACTAATAATGCTCAAAGGTTGCACATTAAATTGATCTAAAAATTGTCTGATGTTTGCTCTCCAAATACTCCTACTCATATGAGTGAAACAAGCTCTTGGGCTACCAGATCAGACCTTTGACTGATTTGTCATTTGAACATAGACCCTGTCACAGACCATCCCACATGACGAAATCATAAGTTCCCATCTTCATTTCTTATCATGAAATAATTAGAATATTTCATTTCTGCACACTGAGTCACAAACAATGATAAAGAGCCAGTAATTCAATTAGAAAGCAGATTATTTTTTTTAATGAGCAGCTATGCATTATGATACCAGTATTCAAGCATAATGTTAAAAAGTAAATGTTTGCAGGCTTGCTAGCAACTTCACTGAGCTCTCTGGAAAATATTGACTTTCTGGTGCTCAGCCTGGAATGTCTCTGGTTAAGCCATGGGTCCCTGCTCTGCAGGGTAACATATTCAGGTCAGATTTGGCAACTGAGAATTAAGTGGTTATGGGAACACATTTGAGTAGCAACTCTGTGTGTGTGTGTGCTTTCCAAACCCTCCTCTGTGCTGGAGGTGCTGGGAGCACTGAGCACCTCCATACCTGCTCCTGGGAAGTCACCTGGCACCATGCAGGGGGAGCTGAGCCTTCTCTTCTGCCTGCCCTGTTCCTCTTCCCCTGAGGAGCAAAGCAATCTCTGCTCTTGCATTCTGAGGATGTCTTCTCCCAAAAATTCCTCGTGCTGGGCGAACCGCCGCAGGAAGGCTGTGCTGCCTGTGCTTCAGCACATGGCACTTGAAAACAAAGCTATCAGAATAAAGCTTTTAGCTATAAATTGCAGGTATTAAAGATCCATGTGATAATTGTCTTATCTGGCTCCAAATGTGCTTATGATGCTGAGAGAGGACAAATTGGATTATGCCTGAAACAGGCTCTTCCATTTTCATAAATTACCCAGCAAAGCACTGAGGGCTCAGAAATGCAGGCGCCTTTGCTTTTGACAGCCTGTGATTTTGTTGAAGGATCTTGTGGAAGAGAACAAGCAAACAAACAAATTGAGAAAGGCCTTTTTAGGAGGAAGGGATGGAGAGTTAAAAACCAAAGTAGCGAAAAGTCAAATGAAAGTAGCACAGCTACAAAAGAAGAATGGGGAGAATATTATAGTGAATATCCCAAATATAGGAGAATTTTGGAAGGTATGGTAATCAGAGGAGAACTAATCTTTGTTCCTCAACTCCCATAATCTGGAACGCTCAGGTCTAGATATTTTCATCTCTGCTCTTCTGCTGCGTGGCACCAGTGGGGATGGTTGTCTTTGCTCCCAGTACCCTGAAAGTCACAGGAAACAAAATATTTCACAGAGTTTCTTCAGCCTGGACTTCATTTTTGCCCTGATCATGTTGGCTAAGTGATGATTCTGACAGAAGCCACCATCCAGGGGGAGCACCATCAGCATTATGGAAAATACTGGACCTGGTCTGTGCCTCAGTGGCACTAAGGAAATGCAGTTATTAATATGTTATTTTACATGTATTATTCTAGCTGCTGAAAGGTAAGTGGGAGCAAAAGTGACAGAAGATCTGAATGGTGTTTTAAACCAGGGAAGCTCTTTCAAAATACAGTAAGGAATTCAAAATAGCTGTAATAAATATGAAAGCTTTTAGGGCTCTGGTATAAATTAAATCTTGAAAGTGTTTGGTTAGCGATTTGCCATATCCCTGACACAGATGATTTTTTCATTTCTCCATCTTTCTTACACTTTCAACCCCTCTTTTTGTGGAAGAAAGGCTAAAATATTTATCTCAGAACAGGCCTGAATTAATAAAATATATTTTAAGTTATTTCTCCCCTTTTGTCAGCTCTTTGCAAAAACTGCTTGGTAAGATCTTTGGAGATTTTGGGTGGATTTCCCTCTGATTGGTTTGCTCACAATGCTTATTGTTGAGCATTATTGTTTTTTTTAAAAAAAGCAACCAAAAAACCACAAGATTTTAGAAAGAGAAACTTAGGAAGGAAACTAAGACAGAACAAGGAAAGGGTTAGCACTAAGGGGTATACTGAAAATGTAACAAGGCTCCTACAGCAGTGAGGCTGGATTTTCATTTGGAAAACCTGCTTTTGCAAGTTCAGGTGGCTCTGGGACAGTCCACCCCCAGGGGACCAGGGATGACCCAGCTGATCCCTCTTTCTTCTGCTCACCTCCCACTTGTGCAAAGGGAAGCCAGGCTAATACATGATACTGAAATTTTACTATCTTCAAGGCTGCTCTGTCTAAAGCCAACTACTTTCATTTTTAGGGCAGTAAATTGCTGGCAGCAGAGAATAAAAAGACTGAACTTTCTTTATTAGCCTGAATTTTCTTTATTGGTCTGCCAAAGAGCTGGGTTTTTTCCATTCACTTCTGGCTCTCTTCATGCTCCCTCCCTATTTTCTGCTGATTTTTCTTTGCCGGCAAGCAGAACTGAAGTCCTTAAAAGTTAGTGTGGGTCTTGTTTCTCCCTGTCACCTACCTGCTTACCCTGGACAAAGTCACTGGCACCTGGCAACACAACTGAGCAGCTGAGCAAATACACAGTTCATTGCTGGTTGCTTCCAGTTGGGAGAGAACTGAACATCAGAGACCCTCAGCTTCAGAATAATCCTATTTATGTATTAGGAATTCATATGAAAAATACTGGTTTCACAGACAAGCAAACCAGAGTAAGAAGTGCTGTTGCTATGCCCAGCACCCAATGTGACCCAGCAGTGGCCTCCAAAAGCTTCATTCCAGGTTGTCCTGCAGCCTTGTTTGTGCCATCATCTCTGTCATGCATCCCTTGCTCCTCTTCTTTTCTTTCTCAGGCACTTACAGCACCCCTTGCTCATCACACACACCCATACACAGTTCAAACAGCATCCCTTTTCACTGAAACCCCTTTTCCCACATCATTCATGCTCTCAAGTGCCTTGGCAGGGGTTCTTTTGGCAGTGTCTGGGTGTATTTTGGGGAGGGCTCCACACAGACCAAAGAAAACAGGCCATGGAGTTGAAGAGAGCAATTAGAGAAAAAACCAGCAATGAGAGGGTGCTCTGCTTAAATCTTTGCACGTTTCCCTCATTCATTCCCCCCAAGGCAACATCTTTATTGTGGTCTTTGCTCCTACACAGGCCCACACATCATTATAGTTGTTTACATACCATCACTAGCAATAATAATAATAGCTAAGTAATAATTCTTCATTTGAATGTGATGAACGGCTGCATCTCTCAGTAAAAATAAATACATGGGGAAAGGGAAAATATATCATTGTTACTAGCAAATGAGGCATAGTGCAAGAAATTAAAGTATCTGGCTTATGGAAAAACGGGGGAAAACAACTTTGCAAGGAAGTGTTAAACCAACAGGCATAAAGGATCATTTACTGAACATAAGAGAAATTAATAGGGAATAGGGAATATTAAGAGAGATATAAATGTTTGCTGATGTTCTATATAAGTGAGTACCAGCAGGCATAAAATTAGAGCTCAAATAAGGAAATAGGTTACACTTCCATTCTTCAGCTGACACACTGAATTTGTACAGGTTTTTTAAAGTTTTCTACATGTTTGAAGGATAAAACCCATCCCATTGGGAGACATGCTGTAAGTTACTGAAGACTCAGATGCCTAGCTCTGTAATGCAGCAGATGAAGCTAAAATTCCCCTTTTTGAACAGCAGAAAGACTTATACATCTGTGTGCCCTGAGCAGTGTGGAAATCACAGCCCTGCTGAGCTCCCAGGACCGGGTCGGCACCCTCCCAGCCCCTGCAAACATGTTCCACAGGGCAGCAGTCCTCCTCTGCCAGCAATTCCTCTATCACTGTGGAGCAATCCAAGGGAGGAGACAGAGGAAAACATCCCACCTTGGGGTGCTCCCTCTGTGCCAGGCACTGGCAGCACCCTGCCTGCTGGCCAGGTCTCACTCAGTGTCCTGTGACAGCCCTGCTGAGCCAGGCAAAGCTGAGGATTTCAGGGGTTAATACCCTGCCAAGGTTCACAGGCAGTTCAGGGAAATGCTACCAGTGGAGGGCTAATAAGGCAAATCTGAGCCTGCTCAAGCTCAAGGCTTTAGGAGGAAAGGAAGGAGAGGTAAGCAGCCTGTTTGCTTGGGGAAGGGAGATGTGGGCTAGGAAGAGAAGAGGTTGGTGATGGGTCATGTTATGTGCTGCTCTTACACATTTCAACACTTGGCTTTGGCATTTTCAGGCTTGTCAGGTCCATGCAGGTGCAGAGCAGGTGCTCTGGCCAGACTGGTGCCTCTCTGCTTTGGGCAGAGATGATTTTGCTCAGACCAGGCTGTAGGGTCACTGGCTCCAGCTCTCACCTCCCTGGCCCCTGCTGGTCTCCCCCTTTTCCTCCTGCAGAAACAATTGTGGTGTAGTGGGGCAGAAAGGGTTCTGGGCAAGTGGGGATTGATACATTAGGGCTCCCGAGTGCTCCAGGCATCTGGAAAGCCAAATTATTCTCTGGTGAGATCAGGTTCTAGTTTTCAGTCCTCAGATGTTTCAGTTTTATCTGGTGATGTGCCAGTGAGAATTCAGCTCTCTCTCTGAAGCTGGACTAGCTGGATTCATGACTTTGATGGAGCTTTCTGAGCCAGCAAGGGGGGAAAGCAAATAGGTTGGAAATATTCATTTAATAGCACTCTAAAGCAGCTTGTCCACAAACTGCTGCACAGCCAGAATATGTAGTGGTGAGAGGGCATAATGTTTCAACTTATTTTCTTCTTTTAATTGCTTACAAGCTCATGGTGAAAAACTCTCATGCTTGTACTCTCTAGTATAAATATGTCAATATTGAAATCATGCTGTTATTATACTTCTAAGTATTTTTCTATAAAGAGGCTGCAGGATATCTGCCAGCATCTGTCTTGAAGAGCTCAGTTTTATCACAGCAGAAAGCAAGAACCTAAGACCTGTTTCATCAAAGAGAGTCTATATTTCTGTTTAATGTTTTTCTTCCCCTCCTGAACTGTTTACAAATGGCAATTTAGCCCCTGGTCTCTGTTAAGATGTTTCAGCCACAAAGCCTTCAAAGATGGCCAGAAGTGCTCCTTTCTTTTTTGCATTAGAGATGAATTATATTGTTTGAAAACAGAAATTCAGGAATGAGTCAGAGGCATGAAAGCAAGTGATAACAATTAGGAACTGATACTCATCTTTGATGTTCATGGGATTGTTCAGTATTTGTGCAATTGCCCCAAGCCCTGCTTGTCCTGCCTGTGGGTCTGGTCTGGAGGGAAGGCAGAGCAGCAATCTGTCTCAATTTGCAGCAACATGGAAAAATAAATTCAAGGGCTACTGAAGTGAATTTTACATAAATGTTGCAATAAACTACCTTCTGCAGACATATATATTTATGCCAGAAAGCAAGAGAGTTTTAGCTGTGTCTCGGGAGCATGTGTCAGTTGCTTTACTATTGCTATTATCACATGTGAGTATACCCATGCTGGAAAAAAGCTGAGATTTCTGTGCTTTGGTAAATTGTGGCAGAGTAAAAGAATCAACATCTATATTTATTGAAGCTACATTGTATCCTTATCACACTTTTTCTGAGTGAAACTGCTCTAGCTTTAGTTTCTCTTTATGTTAGTGGGCGAGAAGTCTCCCGGTGTGCCCATAATTAATCATGAGCCCAGACTATACTATTTCAGTTTGGCAGAGATCTGAACCATGCATATTCATTAAAACTTAGTTCAGCCTTTACTTTTATTTCCTAGCGATGGCACAGAGACCTGGGAAAGGTCTCTTTACCCCTGCAGTACTGGAAAGGCTGGAGCAGGCTGGGATCTTGCTCTCCCGGCATCATGTATCAAGCACCAATTTCTGACTGAACATTTTTTACTATAACAACACATGAGAAATTGGGTACTGTGATTTTTATTTTTTTTTAATAAAGTGAAGGCATCAGAACACAAAAATAAAGACTTCTTAGTTTAACTATGGCAGGAAATATGGGGTACAGGGAGGTTAAGCTCTGCAATAAATATGGAGGAGCACAAAGTTCAGTGATTTTATTAAGCACAAATAAAGCACAAACTCCGACCTTCATCTTTCAGGGAGCAGAAAAGTCTCCTGTTAGAGGTGAATTTGCCACAGGTGTCTTATAAAAGGAGATGGGATGCACTCACAGTTGGGAAAACAGCACGTTGGCTCCAGTGTCTCACATGCTGCCATACCAGCTGTCCCAAGCAACGTGGGATTTCCTGTAGTACATTCACAAGTCTTGGACCCTTTGTTAAAATAGTGTTACTTGGACAAAGGTTTCAGCAGAAGCAATGTGCAGAACCAGTCCCAGCCTCTTATATGTGGTGACAATAGGTGAATTTATTCTAAAGACCTCCCTGGACTGTAGACCTTGTAGGACCCTCCTTGTCACCTCTGTGCCTCCTTGGCTCACGTGCTCTCCTGCTTGGATCTCATGGTTCTGTGCTCCTCACTGGCCAATGCCACATTTTAAAAGCTTTAATTCTGGCAGCCATATGGTTACTGCAGTCAGAGGAGATACAGAAACTTACAATTTCTACTGCATCTTCCTTCATGCATCTCAAAAATATCCCATCATTTCCTTTCCAGCATCACATGGCAGAAGTTGCTGTGAGATTAATGCGGACATTTAGCCTCAGTAAATAAGATGGTTGGGCCATCTTAATTTTCTCCGAGGACTTTATAACCCCAGATTTAAATCTGACTTAGAAAAGGTCACAGAAAGAGAAAACCTAGCAGAGGAATGGGGTGGTAATTAGGAGCATGTAACTGGAATAATTCTTCAATTTCCATGCATGATGAAATGAATCTGTCCTGACAGAGCTAGCATGGGGAGAGGATCTGCTGCCGTACGTGTTTGTGAAATGTTTGTATCATCCAGCAGGAAAGACAAAACTATTTGTGTAGCAGCATGTTGGCAATACTTCCACATTTGATCTGTTCCCTTAAAATGTTTGGGTGTGTGGTTGTGCCAAGGTCCAGATGGTGGATTCACATCCATATCAGGAAAAATTATGTTTAGGCCCTGATGAGGAGTTAGTTTTTAAACAAGTTTAAAACTGCTCAGAGCTAAGAATATTCTGCAGGTGAGTCTTGCAATAATCTAAGTTGAAAAGGTACAGAAAATTCCATAAAACAGCTGCACCATAAGCCCTAACTCAACACTGAAAAAGGGCACAACACATCCCTTGGTTTGGATCCCTTTAAAAAATAGGAAGAAAATCAGCTGAGAATGTGCAGTCACACAGTACAGAACAGAGGTCCTTCAGGAGGGATGAAGGTGAAGCTGGTCACCTTGGAGATAGATGAGTCTCCAAGATAATCCCATTCCTATTTTCCTAAGGTGCACGGAGATGTTCAGGAATGGCACCCATTAGGCCATTGGGTCAGAGAACATTTGAGGGCAAATGTTTGCCCCTTTCCAATGTCCACAGGCACAGAAACTCACAAAGTTCAAAGCTTGAGGGGGTGGTGAGAGTCAGAATGGATTCCTTTTAATAATTGTTATTTCTGGAACAAGATCCACCAAGTTAAGGGAACCCTTTTGCAGCAGTTGGCAGCTGTGGGCTTCTCAGGGCTCCTCCAAGCAGTCTTACAACAACTGCTCTGGGATTTCTTCCTGTTCTTGCTGTACAGGGCCAGTATTGGGCTAGTTGTTGTTGTCCTTTTTGTTGGGTTGTTTTTTTGTTTGGTTGGTTGGTTTTTCTTGTTTGCTTGTCTTTAATTTGAACCCTTTTTGAACTCCTGAAATATGACCCTTTTCTGGATATTGAGTCCAGACTGCACCTGGACTTTTTATCATCTCTGACAGCTCATTTGTACTCTTGTAAGGTATTGTATCCCATTCTTAGCAGCTGAAAAATTAGTTCTGGGAACTATTTATCCTTTGCCAGTGGATCCTAAGGCATGTGATCCATTCAGTCATGATCAAGAAGCTGTAATAAATGGGGCACTTCTTCCACTGACCCTCTCCATCCTCTTGATGTAGCACTCTTGCAGGTTTGCTAAGGTGTTCAGGGATTAATGTAGACAGGAGGAAACCCATCAGGGACTCAAGCTTAACCACTAATTTTGATGTAAAATGTGTAGGAGCAGTAGTTAGGGTGACAGCCTGGGATTTAGGAAAGCTGTGTTCGATTCCCTGCCTTGCCATGTGTGACGTTGCACCTCTGTGCCACAGCTCCTAACCCATATAATGGGACAACTGTATTTTCCTACTTCCTGTGGCTCTTGGGAGAATAAATGTCTTTAAACCTCTAAAGTGTTCAGTTAACCTGGCAATGAGATCATATAAGTGGATTGCATAGAGAAGGCAGAATCCAGTGAAGGTGGCTTTAAAATAATATTAACATCTATCTTCTTGAGTTTGATTCTATGAGAAGAGAATGTTCTTCATCAGTATTTCAGGCTATTCATCATCTTCGTGATCCATCTATTGCTCAAGATGTTCCCTGGCCCTGAAAACCCAAAAGAGCTTTGTCATGAACTGCATATTAGAAGAAATATTTCTTCCATTTGACACAGCTTCTGGAGCTGACATTTTCTTAAGTATCTTATATTTTCTCCTAAACTAACAGCAGTTAATAGAATACAGTGATGATTTCTACAAGGTGTTCTGTAACTCAGAGGAATACTTCTCAGATCTGAATTTTGCTCATCTTTCTGGATGTCTTTCCTGGGCTCTAGAGATAGGCCAATTCCAGTGATTAAGAAGTTCTGTTAGTATCAGCACTATTCAGAATTTTGGCTGCTTTATCTCTGTCTTGCTTTCAGTCCCAGCTGAAATCAAGAAGTAGAAAGGCAAATTGAATGAGAGTGATTGTTATTAATTAAAAGAGAAAATTAAAGAGTTATTCAAATTTTTTTTGGTGTCTCAAAAAATCCCCTTTCAGGTATGTGATGTCTCAAGCTTCTTGAACAAGTGGATATCTCTTCCTTCTTTATCTGAGTCCACTCAAGTATGCCACAGAGTTGATATTGGCCCCATGTAGCTTTATCTGAATCGGTTCTCCCAAGGTCTTGAACTATATAATTAAGCTCTTTTTAGGGACTGGAAAACTGCCACTAAATTTGAAATCTGTCATGGTAATTTCAAGGCTAAAGGAATTAAATTTAACAAGAGATATTATTCCTAATTATTACCCTATCTCCAGCCTTTTGCACTTGCCTAAATTCTTTAAAAGTTTTGTGCCTTTCATAGCCACCTGATCATCGGAATTTTAATTAAGGCTAATCAGGATGCCTAAACCGTGACTGCCCATAGATTACTCTCTTTGGCTTTATAGTAGGTGTACATCTCAAAGCCTCATTGTGCTCGTTACTTGGGGTGACACAGCTGTCATGGTTTCCAGTTTTGAAATAGATTTTCCTTCAATTAGCTAAATTGAATAAACTGAACTTAAATAGTAATTCCAGAGTAGATTGCCATTTTTTCTGTGTTATGGCAGTTTTGCAACTGGCTGCAGCCTTTTGGACATTTACTCTTGCCTGTGATACCATATTTAGATGCAGGGCATGATTTTTATCCCAGGGAAGTATAGATGAACTGCTTATACTGGCTACTTTTTTTGTTAGCAATTTAGGTTATTGACTCCAGCAAATATCTTCCTAGACTCCCTATAATTGCTGGTGTCATATGTTTTTCAGTGGTATTTAATAAACTCCTCTGAAGTTCTTCTCATGAGTATTATTACAAAGAATAAATTCACATGTGTAAAGAAGAGAGTGGGATCTATGCATCTGTCCTTTGAGGGGTGAATGTCTCCTCAGTGGTTGCACATCCCTCAATAAATAGGAAAGGAAAGGTTGGATGGGACAGATTTGTCACCAACCAATTCCTATTTATGATGTTGTTGCCTGTCCTTCATTTTCCCATGGCAAACATTTTGCTTTAGAACCATTGTTTTCTCTTCATTTCGTTTCCAGTAAATGATGCCATTTACAGAGGAGCATGAGGACATCTGTCCTGGCTCTGATGATGGTTCCCACTACCTGGCAGTCTCTGAGATCAACCAAGAACAGGGCAAAGATGTCTTAGCAACTACTGATACATTCCTAACACATTCTCCCAGCCCTCAGCAGTCAAGAAAGTCAGTGACTTTCTGAGTTGGAGACGCATTGTACTGGTCTTCAACTGCCTAAAATATATTTTCTTGCCTGAACTTGTCCATAGGGGTTGTTGCTGTAGGATGGGAGGTCACTGTCACTTACTGGGTGATATTCTCCAGGAGTTGTAATGAGCAGCTTGGCACTGTGGCTGCTCTTTGTAAGTGATACTCAGGGAAGCACAAAACTTATCACCACTACAATATATCATCTGAAGTTGAACAAGAAAGCAATTATGGTACCAGATTGCCATTAGCAGGTAGAAAAAAAAAAACAAGCCCAAGGTTTCTTCTGCATCTCAGCTTGTGGGCTGACATTCAGATAAGATGAAAACATCATAACTTTCAGTGCTTAACTGTGAAACATTGGAAATGAGTGTTCACAAGTAAATTTGTCCTCAAACACAGCCTTAAATACTTTCATCTAGGCACTTCTTTTTGAATAGCACAGCCTTCTGTGACACCATGGAGCATTTTTATGTGCAGACTTAATTGAAACAGTCTTATTTATAGCCATGAATATTCATTCTTCCTAAAGGTGATTCTGAGGGAGGCTAATAAATGTTCTCACTTTCCTTTGCATTAGCTAACAATCTGGAAAACAAATATACTGCCATTCCCTGGGAACCCAATCTTGCTGTGCTGGACTATACTGGATGAAAGTTGTATTTCACTTTCCATTTATTTATTATTATTCATATCTCTCCAATGGCTGAAGTTCTGACTGTGAAGCATCAGGCACAGCCCCAGTGTCCATGTCCCATAGCTGGAATTTAACTCTGAGGCAGGAGACGACAGATGGAGCCAGAGAGACAAAGAAGTACAGGGAGATAAACTGAATCCATCAATGCAACTGGCCATGGTCTTTGTGCTCTGCCATGGTGGCAAATGATTTTTGTTGAAGAGAGTTAAAGGGGAGTCCTGTGAGATGCATGTGACACACGATGCCAAAATATTACCTTTGATTCTAAGAAAGAAAATTTTAATCAATGAGTTATTTTTATCACTGATCAAAAATTGTTCTTTACAGTTGTCAGTTTTTCCATGATTTTTCAGGCTAAAGCTTGGCTTACCCCATGTCAAAGGAGACATCAACCCTTTGTGCAGCTCTAGCACAACATGGAGCTGCAGCTTTTCCCAGGATAAGGTATCTCAGCATGGACGAATGAACTGTCCAGAGCTGCAAGCTGACTGTGCCTTTTTCTGTAAATTTTTGCTTCTGCAGTGATGATGTTTTATAATTTAAATTGTCAGAAACAACCAGGACACGTGGCAGTATCCTTTAGCTCAGTTCTTTTACATAACTGAATGCAACATTGCACTGCAGTGAGGGATTTGGGGAATCTGAGCCTATCCCTGGCACTTACTGCCTCCTTTTTCAGCCAAGGAGAGGGGAGTGATACTGGCATAGGGAGATGATGAATTCTGAGATTTCACAGACCAGTGCTCCCATGAGCTGCCTGAAGTGCTAAACTGTGTTGCTTGGAAAAGTTCTGCACTGGAGCTACTCTTGCATGGGGGTCCCCAGCTCCTGCTTAGGGAGGTCCCTGGGTAAAATGAGTAATAAATGATGAAAAATCATCTCAGTCAGCACTCTCCTCTAATGACTCTTGGCAAGTGATTTCAGTCTGCCTCATAGACATGTACTGAACCCAGCCTCCATTCTCAACAAAAGCCTTTTAATAATAAATGTTATTAGGGCAGGAAAAGTGTAATGCAGTGAAATTCAGAGGCTAATGCTGGGAAATAGCTGTTGGCTTCCAAGATTTTTCAGGTACCCAGTGTGGCTCTTCTCTGAAAACAAGAGGTGCAGGGCTTTCATCTATAGATTCCATTTTGCGCCTCTGGTGAACTGTGCCCAGGTAATTTGGCTGAGACCATTTTTAGGGAGCACCAAAATGTTCTGCCTCAAAGCAGAGGGCTCACCCAAAAATTAGGCTGGTGTGAGGACTCAGTGGATCTCAGGTTTGCCATTCCTGACTAGTCCTGAGCAATGGGTATCACACGTATTGATGGACCCCAACAATGCCTAGCTTTTGGAAAGTATACCAAGCTCTGACAGAAGCAACTTTGAAAGGTCACAAACTGACCAGCAGCAGAATGAAAAGCCTCTGAACAGTAAATCCAGCCTTCCTTACACCATCTCTAATTCTTCTCTCTCCTTCCAAAAGTGCCTCCCTCTGCGAGCTTTTGCAATTACCTCTCATTAGCCATTGACAATACAGGAAGAGAACACATAAATTGAAAGCATGAATCATATCCCAATTCAGCCTGTCTCTTCTGCTAATAAAAAAGCATATGCTTCTCAGATACTCCTCTACATCAAGACTGAGAAGGAAGGCAGTGGAGGGAAAGTTGAACTGTGTGGAATTTTACAATGAAGTGGTTCCTGCTTTCCTTTAAACAAGCGAATAATAAATTAGAACATTTTCTTCTTAGAACTGTCTTCATCTTGTACCAGGAATGTGCCTAAGACAGTTCTCCATATCCAAATGCATGGAAGGAAGTTTGGTTTCTGGTGATATGTCTGTACATCAGGGGTTAACTCCGCAGCCCAGGTCCAGATTGTCTGTGCTCAAGCATCCTTATGTAAAAATTTGCATTTTACAGCTGAGGAAATAGTTTCCACAGTTTGTGGAAAGGGCTCTATGAGACCATTGCAGAGGTCTGTGTGACCTGCAAAGCCCTTCTAGCCTTAAATTCCTAAGCTCACAATCTCAAAATGAGCCTTAATATTTTTGAGGGCTTCCAGCATTATGATGATGGAATAAGTCAATGGAACAATTCTTTAAACACACAGTAAGGATCTAAGAATCCAAACAGCATCAGCTCCAAATATTCATTCATTTCCATGAAGCAACAGAGGCTCTGTGGGTTAGGATTAGTTTATTGTAGTGCTCAACTGACAGTATAAAGCCAGCACCTGTGAAACCATGCAGAGATCTTTCAAAAACACTTGAAAAAGTGATTTTGTCAGTTATGTCAGTGATTATGTCCTAGACAGAAATAAAGTAACCTAGATAAGGTGAGGGTATAGTGGAATGATCTAAATTATTTGGTTTGGAAAAAAAAAAATTAAATTATTCTGCTGTGGTGTTTGGTGGAAGCTTTCTCTAATGTATTATAGTAATAGTTTTTTCTGCTTAAGATCCTTACAAGTACTACCTGATAAGTTATGAAACTCTATATTTAGTTTTCAGAAAGTTTAAACAAGTAAAATCCATTCCACTGGAAGAATCAGATGTCAGTGAAAACAAATGTGTAGTATCAAAATGCAGATTAAATATTGATGACTGCCCAAATTCTACATGGTAGTAAAACAACTTTTGGTACTCAGAATAACAACAAGGCCTCTTAGAAACAATTCAGCAAAAACTCAGTGAAAATCTGTTGCAAATCTTTAAATCTGTTGGCAAACACTTTAAATCATGCAAGCTGTTGCACCAGTTATGTTATTGCACATTTTCAGGACAGAAAGAAAAGCAAGGCAGTTGACTTTGTGCTCTTGAAACTCTATTTCTTTGCTCTTATGTTCCTACCAATGTATTGCAGAGTAAGAATCAGTTGAGTAAGTGCTAAAAATGAGCCTCTGGAAAATGCATTACAATTCAATGCATTATGAATTCCAAAGTCTGAACAAGAGTTGCAGTCAGTGGTGTGTTGGGAACTGCCTGGGAAGAAGGTAACGAATGCACAAAGTCATTGTCCCTGTCTCTCTGGTGAGGCGAACTGAGGTCCTGATGTGACTACAACAAAGGCTATTTGACCATAATAAGTAACAAAACTTAAACACAAATTCTGGGGTATAATGAGTACCATCTTACGAAAGTGTCCTCATTGCTCCCCATAGGTCAAAAAAGTCCCTTTTTTCCGGGTGACACAAACAGTCAAACTAAAGAACCCAGAGCTTGGGACAGCAATTTTTCCACTCTAATTCTTCTGCTATGCTGAAAATATACAGAAGTGAAAGTAAATTGAAAAGTACAGTTTCTGAGTATAGAAAGTCCAGTCTTGTCCTGGTGCTCTCCAGTTGTGTCATCACTGGCCACAAAATCCAGCAGCTCTGAAGGAAGTGTAGCTGTGGTTTCTTCTCTGCATTTTCTCTTTGCTGGAAAACTTCCCTTGGGCCCCCTCTGTCTCTGGGTCAGACCTTCCTGGAGTCCCAAAGGCTCTGGGAGGCTTGGAAAGGAAATAACAACAGGAATGAGCCTTTCCCACTTCACAAGTGACAAAAGAGTGCCTTGGAAATGGCTGGGTAATAGCAAGCAGAACAGCTCAGATTAGGAGCCCACAAATCCCCTGACTGACACAACTCAGGCCAGCAGCGACAGATAAAGAAAGTTATTTGAAATAACAGCTCTTATTTTAGAAGTTAATGCATGCCTTCATCTCCTTTAAGTTCTTTCTGTGGAAACTATAAATGCTCCATCCTTCCCAGAGCCTTTCCATGCCTGCTGCACGGAGTGTGTAATATGCTGATATTTAAGACTTTTTTTCAATTTTAGACTTGAAAGGCTGAGTCCTCAGCTCTAATCAGCTAATGCTTGATGCTTCTGGAGGAGAGACTGTGCAATGAGCTCTGAGGTGAGATGCTTTCTGGAAAGCTTTCTGTGTGTTTGGGTACTGAACTACTGGCATTGATTGCCATGGGAGGTTTTTTAGGACATAGCTTGAGAAATTTTTGTTGGAGCAGTTTTGCTGGAGTTGCCCCCGCTGTGGGCAGCTGCTAGGCTAAGGAACCTCTGAGGAGGTCCAACATCCTTTCCATCATTCACCTGTACTTTCTTGCCTTGGTCAAGACAGTTTAGTGTTCTCTGCTTCCCACCCATGCCAGTTTTTAGAAAAAAGGAGCTAATCCCTCAGTGTCTTTGGGATATCCCCTTGCTTCACACATGGTCCTGCAGCCCTTTGGACCAGGCAAGATCATCCTTCCCTGGAGAAAAACCTGTCCTCTTCATGGCTGAGAGAGTCATGAAGAGTAAGCTGAGAGGGGAAAGCACATTGTGTGCTTCTCTCTATTTAAAAACTGTACAGGAATTCCCATGCTGTTTTATCAACAGATAAAAGACGATATTATCACTTGTCATGGGAAAAGAGGAGGAGGACTGGAACCTGATCTCCTGGGAAACACAAAATGAGAACCTGCATCATGTGAGCTGTTAGGTGGATCCAACAGACTAACTTTATTTCCTGTCTTATGAATTTCAAGGGATAGATAAATAAACCCCCTAATGAGATCCCTGCTGGAGGGCAGCTGTTTTCAGATCTTTAAGAGTTACTGATTTCAGCCCTAAGTTTTAATGAAGCTTCTCTTAAAGCAGAGATTGCTGCTTCTGCTACAGAAACTTGCCTCAGGCAGGTGCTCTCTCTTCCAGTCCTCAGAACTGCCAGAGCTTGCTGCAGCACCCTCACCTGAAGTGTGAAAGGACAAAATTTGTCTGGCTGCAGAACATCCATCCACAAGAAAGGGAGTTTAATATTCACTGAGTGCCATCCATCAACCCAGAAGTTCCCACTTTCGGATATGAATTGATTTATTCCTTTCATTGTCCAGGACAAGCGTGGCAGACACCTTGCTCTTTCCAGGCTGCACAGCCCATCCCAGAGGCACTGTCAAGTTAACAAGGTTTATTTATCACCTTCCCTTATTAGATAAGCTTCAGCCAGTTGGGAAGATGCCCTGGGAATGGAGTGAGGGTGGGAAACGATCACAACCATGTTCCTTTGACTTGAGACACAGGGATGAGGAAGGCAGAGGCTTCCCATGGACATGCTGGCACAGCAGAGATGTGGAAACTTTCACCAGCACAAGGGAAAAGGTTTCCTTTCCTATCCCGTTCCTCCCTATGTTCATGTGAAAGAAGAGGACAAACCCCAAATGCCCACAACAAAATGGTCAAGGATGAAATCACAATTTAAAAAGATCAAGAAAAAGCCCCCAGTAATGACTTGGCCACTGCTGTTGTGCACAAGTGTTGGTTGGAATGGAGTTTTTTCTCCACCAGCACCTGAGGGGTATTCATTTGCTGCAAAGCATTTTCTCCTGAATGCTCAAGACACTTTGAAATGCTGACAGGAATGCAGCCAATTCCCACCTCCAGCTCCCCCCTGCCTTGTCCTTTCCCTGTGGGCTGTCCTTCCAGCAAATAAAGGCAAAGGGAGGGGAAGCTGCTTCTGCTGCCTCTGAAGGTCACAGACACGAGGGGGTTCATGCTGGCCCCCTGGCACAATCTCCTGGGTGCAAGCACCATCTCCTGATTCCTGCACCTACTGACAAAATATACATCTGTCAGCACTTCTGGAGAATAATGTTAATATTTGCATGTTCTACCAGACTGATCAAGCATCAAACACTCAGCAGGTGGAAGAACAAATGAGAGCAGACAGAAAAAATTGACTCAGAGATCTGAAAACAGTGAATCTTGGACGTTCTTTGGGACAGACTGAGGCTTGTATTAGTGTCTCTCTGAGCCTGGACTGATATAGATGGGCTTTAAACCAGCAAAATGGAAGAAGCTTTAAACCAGCTTCAGAGCTTGTATGGCCAGCTCGTACATCACTCAGACAGCAGTTCCACTCCTTTTTGGGAGGAGGATGCACATGGTGATGAGAAAACCAAGGGTATCATAAGTCTCTAGCAGCTTTTGCAAACCAAAGCCATTTAAAGCAGCCTGATGGTTGTTTCACTTTGCACTGGTGCTACATTTGGCCTTTGGCCCATGCCAGAACCAGAAGGAGTCAGAAATGTCTCTGTCTTCCTACAATAGCTGCACTGGATGCCTCTCTCCTCCTGAATCTGATTTCCTCAGTGCTATTTCTGGTATAAAAGCAGAGGGTCATTGAAGTTACACTGATTACAAAACCAATGTAAAAGTGAAGAAAACGAGGTCTGTTTTTCTGTTAGGCAGAGTGTAATTCTGAACTGGAATGAGCACAGTGCCACAAACCTGTCAGGGAACACAAGACGGGGGATCAGAAATACCTGGGGAGGATGTGCTCACTGGGGTGTGAAATGCCTCCTCCAACACCCCAGCGGCTCCTGGAGGCTCCAAGGACAAACAAGCAGCATCTGTGTTAATGTTCTGTGCAGCACTCAGCACGAGGGGCTGCATTTCAGGAGCACAGTTGTGGAGAGAGCCCGTGCTGCTCTCACATCAGCTGTGGTTTTGTCTCTGTGCCTCCAGGAAGGTTTCGGCATGGTTGTTTTTCCTCCTGCACCCAGGACTGCCTCAGCCCAAGTAAATCTCAGTCTGCAAGAGACACAATTTTGGTTGCTGTAAACCAAGGTTAGACGTTTCATGCTGTAATCAGAACTGGCAGCTCCAGTGAGCTTCTTTACTACTTAAAAGCAGAATTGATTGTATAGTAGCAAGGCTGAGATCATGAAGGAGCAATTTCTCTTGCACAGACACATCTGGGGTAGTTAGATGACCTGCTCTGTGAGCTGTAATTTAAAAACAGTGGGATAATCAGCTAAACATACCACTAAACCTTAAAAGAATTTCTAGGATCCTCCCCAAGCCCCCCAGCATACATTAAAATGTCCAACTGCTTGTAGATTTCTGGATGTACAATTCTGGCACTTGGAGCTTTCCCTGTGCAGTCAGCAGATGTTTTTTGTTGTTTGCAGTCTGCATTCATCTGTCTCTACTCCTTTCTGCTCATCTATAATCAAGTTCTGGAGCTACAAATGTGTTACTCTACAACCCACAGCTTTCTGTTCATATCATAACCCATTAATCCTGGACATGCTCTGGGGGGCTCTGTTTCTAGAACAGTGGAGAGAGGGTTAATGGCTGGTGAACACACAGATTTAACGCAAACATCTTGTGTTAAAGCTGGGCAAAATCACACCACTCAAGGTGTTATTGGCAGTAACCAGCTATAGTCATAAGCAACATATTGACCTGCCAGACTGTATAGCAGTTCAGAACATCTGATTATCCATTTCTTGAAACAACTATTAATTGTTCATTAGCCCTTTATAAAGTATTTATATACTCATGTTTCATATAAAGCATGAGTGTAATTATAATGTATTTGACCTTTAAGTACAATCAATCACAAAAATCAGTATGAAACAAGTTTCTGGTGCATCCACACCACTTTGGCTGAAAGACTTGAAGATCTGCACCTAGTCCCAGATTCATTTGGATGGGAAACACTTTCTCTGTCTAAACACTGTGTCTTGCTAAGTTGTTCTGTGTTCACTCTCCTGACAGAGGAGACACCATGGCACTATCAGAGCAAAACAGACTGAACCCCTCGATTTCAGATCCAGAATCAGGATGGGTTGAAGCACTCTCTTCCTCTGGGATGGGCAACCTGGAGAACTCCAGAGAGCTGGGGTGAAGTGAGAGCATCCCCACCCTTCCTGGCACTGAAGGCTGCTCTGATCCAGAAAAACACTTGAGGATATGCTTAAAGTGAAGAGTTTGAAGGGCTGGATGGAGCTATAGCACTTAGCCAGGACAGGGGAGGCACACGACTCTGAGGTGAGAATTGTAGTTTGAAGGGTATCTAAGTGCACAAAGATCCTGAGGATATTTCAGTGTCCACACATGGAGTGAGGGGCTCAGGTACCAGTGTAGTACACTCTTTTTCACATCAAGAAGTCAGAGGAACCTTGGAAATTTCAGCAGGACATTCAATTGTGAGGGACATCTGCTGAAAGCTCTTTTATCTTTGACTGCAGTAACTTTCTCTCTGGCTCTTAGGACTAATAACAGCAAAGCTAGATAATGCTTTTGAAGATACTTTATACAGCTTCCAAGCTGGGCACTGCACTCTTTCTGATGTGTTTACACTCCTCCTTCATCTGCATGTCCTACCTCATCAGGCAGCAGTGTGTCACAAGATTACACATCATGAATTCAGCCTCATAACAAGCTGTTCTGAGTTGCAAAAGTACAAGAAATATCTTTTGGCAAATCGTATGAGAAGCAGAGGAGAACAGCAGATGTTTCCAACAGGCAAACATTTCCAGTTTGGCCATGGGTCTGTACTCTGGACCAGTCTCTAGACAACAACCTCCAGCATCATGCCAAGGGGAACAATGGCTTTTTTGATCCCAGTGCTGTCCTGGTATCTGAAAACTCTGGAAGAGCTGACTCAGATTCCTTCCAACCTCATCCAAAGACACCCAAGAATTTCTTTATTCTCTGTCCCTGGCTCTCCATGGCCATAACACAACACCTGCATTTTAGCCACTGGAGGCAAAGATCCAAAATATTCAGGAAGGGAATGCAGTAGTGAGAAGGGGAAAGGCAATCTGCTGTGACATGAGGTGGGTAATTCCCTACCCACGCCTGAACAAACACACAGACACTATGACAGGGAGCCTAACAGATGGTTAAAGCAGAGCAGTGGGCTTCTATTCACCCAGACATGGCTGCCTCCAATTCCATCTGGAAACTAAGAGGTAATGTAGTTATCTCTTCTCTGCTCCTTCATTTAATGGGGCCCGAGTTGAGTGGATAGAGGTTCACATGGAGTGCTCTGAAACCAGGCAGGCTCCCCCTGGTTCTGTCTCTACATCCAAAAATGCTGGCCCATGTGTCCATCCCGAGTTGCTGTTTCCAGCCCACCATCCCTTTTGGTGCTGGCACCATGAGCCTGGTGCTCAGGCCAAGGACAGCTCAGGTGCCAAGGACACAGCTGCTGTGCCTAGGCATGGCACTGCTGCCTGATTGCAGCCTGGCCTGGGCAGTATAGAGCTTATGTTCCCTTCAGGGATGCCTTTGCTGTCCTTGGATGCTGTCCTGCAAGGGGATGCCACAGCTCCTTTGTCCAAGGGGAGGAGAGCACCTGCCACCAACCGAGCCCCTGAGCAGGGAGGCAGAACTGGGGATGGATGGGCTTAATTTGTCCCATTTTCTGTGTAAATCTGCACGTGTGCAGGCTCAGGCAGCCCCCTGGGATAGAGGCAGACAGCCCTGCAGCACTGCTTTGAGCCATGCTCCACAGGCAGAAAATACTTTGAATGCTTTTCTTTTGCTCATTTGCTCTTTTGTCTCATCAAGCCATCAGTGCAGGCAGCCGACCTCTGATGGTGCCTTTCAAATGATTTCCCTCGCCACTTTTGCAAACATGAGTTTATCCCTCCTAGAGAGGTGAACCAGGGATAAGTTTAATATAAAAAGAGAGAGGCGAGGTAATCAAACACCTGCTCCCACTAAAACAAAGCCTTTTCCTCTTCACAGGCTGTTGAGCACTGATGAGGGAAGGTGAAGGCACACAACCACCCTAACCCAGCACAAGGTCCAGCCTTCAGAGTGGGCAAATCTGGGCTGTAAAAGCAGAAACCTGAACAACACTGTATGCTCTTGTCTCAGCTGCTCTGCCCAGGTCAGAGGAGGTTTTGCAAATATTTCCAGCTGAAAACTGCAGGTGCTTTCCCTGCTGCCTGTTCCCATCCTCAGAGGGGAAAGCACAAGTATTAAGTGGATACACTTAAGAAAAATAGCCTTTGTTATTCTCCCTGGAAAGCCCCTGGGGCTGATTTGCCCAGACACTGAGCCTCCAAATGTCCCACTGGCTCTGGCCAGATATATTGCCCCGCTTCTCCTCCCCTCTCTTTCTCTCTTGCTGCCCACATAACAAATATCCATAACTCCCCAACTCTGCCCCAGCTGCAGTTGGGGGAGCCCAACTTCCAGACAAACCCATGGGATGGGCATTTATTACTTCCCCGAAGGACTTGTCTCACACAGGTTTTCAGACCTTCACAAGCAGCTAAACTGTGGCTTCAGGTAATTTGGATTTTCTTGGAGAATTATATTCTACAGTGTGCATTTTTCTCCTCTGCTGAGGGGAAGAAAGGACAGAGCCAGAGGAAAAAAATCCACCACCAATAGCCAGGGGGATTTCTATACCCCAACTTTGCCACTTTTCATGTAGCAATGGACATTATAGAAGCAGCTAAATAATCTGCCTGACCCTAATGCTTCATCAGGTGCCCTTTGCCTGCCTGGTGAAAGGCAGCAAAGCCCCCACAAGTGCCAGAATATCCTCAGCCAGTGGCTGCCCATGAATTTGAGATGGTTTCTTATTGCCTCTAATGGCTGATGTGCAGTAATGGGAGGGAGCTGCAGATGATGCCCATCAGCAGGCTATCAGGCATCTCAGATTTCTCTTCCAGCATAATTCTCCATGCAGGATGCTAATTTTCTCTGGCTGGGGCCACGAGTCCCCTGGTCCTTTGGCTATTGCCTTCATCAAGTCTGCAGCTTGAAAGAACTTTCTGCACACCAGACAACTGTTAGGACCCAGTGTCAGGGAAATAAGCATATCTGTATCCTGTGGAGTCAGTGGCATCAGCCCTACAGAGCTCTTTCCTAGAACAGATGCCTAAAATGCCCCATCTGATGCTGACTGCTCTGCAAGGCTCAAGATGCAAAGGAAGGTATTTCAGACAAGCAGCCCAAAGCAAATGTGTATAACTCTCTGCAGACTGCACTAATGCTTGAGTTGTAACCAGAAGGACGCAGGCTGCCAGGCTCTTGCAGGGCCCAGGGATGTTTCACACAGTGCTGTTTTATGCACTCACCTGCACGGAGAGCACTGTGCACCACCCACTGCACTGTGCTCCTTCCAGCCCATATTTCATTACAGGGCTGCCATTTCCCAGTGTGTAAAAATAGGATGTGCTGGCACAGCTTACTTGGTGCTAAGAGCATCATGGAGAGGCACAGCAATAGCTGCAAGGGAAACAAGGAAACAGAGGAGTTCTCCTGAGCAAAGGGCAATATCCAGCAAATGCTGAACTGACCACCTGTGCTGCTGAAACCAAAGTGCCCTGGCAAAAGCCACCACCCCTCATACACACAGCAACCAGCAGCCCTGAAGAGGATGGCACATCTCAAATGCACTCAGCAAATAAAGCCTCAGCTGTGTGTTGCACTGCAGACAGGATAATCCTGCAGTTTTACCCATCTGAGGAAAGTCAGGTTAGGATTTGGAAGGACCCAGCTTTCCTTGGTTCCCATCTTGTCGATTCAAAGGCAAATGGCAGCACAGTGGTGCAGGGATCACGCCTCCCCAGAGGCCAAGAGTTAACTGAGAGGGAGGATTCTGAATGCACTGAATGCACTGTGGGTTTGCCCTGCTGCAGGCTGGTGCAGGATTCAGCCCTGCCCAAGACACTCCAGCAGTACATCCCACACAAGGCGTGCTCCTGGTGTGCTTTGTTTGATTTTGGGGCTGGTCTAACCAACCTCATGGTGATGATGTTCAGGGAACAGAGACCTGCTCTCCTTGGGTGCCCTGGTAGAATACAACTGTGTGTAGCTGGAGGGAAAGGAAATAAGGAGAAAATTGATTAGAGGTGATTTTGGAGGCTCACTTGCGAGTATTTAACATGTTTTGGATAACTGACAGCATGGCTTTCCATAGGCAGAATTTTGTCTCAATTCTTTTTATTTCCTCAGGTGATATTTACCTCTGCTTTTTAAACAAAATAGAGTCAGACCCAGACTATCACAGTGCAGACTGATTGACTGCTTTCAGACAGCTCTCCCAGCCTCCTAAACATGTTAAACCCCCCTCCTCCTGGTGAAGAGGGATACAGTTCTGCCAGGAAGTGAAAACAGGAATATTCATAAAAGCTGCTCAGTATTTCTGGGCTGAAATTATCCAAAGAAATGTTTTTTACAATTCTGTTTCTAATTTCTAGTAGTGGGCACAAGAGTCACACTTTCATCTGCATAGATAGTTTCATTTGCTATCTAACATGGTAACAGGTTTTCTTTCCAATACTATTTTGTAAATAATAAATATCAACTTTGTAATGAAAAGGATCATATTTATGCTTCAGAGTAAAAAGCTGTGGGGTGTTTTGCATGTAAAGCTGAATCTCATGGACAAATAATAAGGAATAAAAGGACAGAGTTTAGTTAAGACATTTAAGCTAAGGGAGTAATGAAGTGGAGAGGGATTTTTTGGCTGGAAAGAAATATATGTGGAATATACAAAATTTCCCAGAGCTAGTAAGTGGGAAATAATTTTCCTCCCTTTTTCTTCCAGGGTATTCAAATCACTGCAACTGGATAGGAAAGGGAACTTTGAGAGGCCAGTAAGCAACAAACCCCAAAATATCTGGACCTGCTGGACCTGCTCTAAATGTGATGAACTCATAAACGAGAGATCCAGACATGAAGCACTTTGCTATCAGCCTGGGGAATTCAGTCAGACACAGTCCAGCAAGCTCATCCATAGTTGCTCTGCACTCCCCAGTACTATTCTCATTTCTCATCCAAAACACAGGAGATTGAGGCAGTAACAAAATCTCAGCATCACAAAAGCAAGTTGCCAGGGCTGGTGCATGGTCAGTGATTCTCTGGTATATAGATACTTACTGTTATATAGGTTTTTTCTACTGCCAAAAGTCCTCAGCAGCTGCACACGCTGGATTTATCAGACTTTATGAGATATGGCACCACAGAAATTGGTCTGAGACCGCCAGACTATTTACTACCACTCTACCAGAATAATTCATATGCTTATTCCCCATCCTGAATACACCCAAAACTAAACCTCCCAGTGAAGTTGCACTGATTTAAAGCTAACCATAAATCTGTTGACCCTTGGTAAACCATGCCTGCGCTTTTTTTCTGTCCTTTTTTTTTAAATATCTGTTTGGAAAAGAAAGCAATTTTCCAACCATATCCCTCAAGCAAATCTCTAGATCCTTTATGCTATGCTGTCCACTCTTTTTCCTGTTCCTCATTCATTTTTATCCCCCAGAATTTTCTACAGTCTCTCTTGTCCTTCCTGAAATTTGCTCCCTCCCAGCCTCTTCCATAGGGAAAGCCAAGGATGGAAATGTGCTGGGTTTACTTCTCCCCCTCTAAGCAGGGAGAGCAAACAAAATAAAGCCAAGTCCTGATGTATGTTGTATATCAAAGCTTTTCACCACTGCCCTTGATCCAGAGCTCTGCAGGAGGAGGCAACTTGCACTGCCAGCAGATAACTGATGCTTTTATTATTGGGCTGCTATTTTCCCCCTTTGCAAATAGGGTTAATTTTGGGGAGGAGGGAGAGAGAGTTTTTCCTTAGGCTGATGATGGTTTGATTTTGGAAAGCTTCCCTACTTGGGACAGCCCGAGTAATTTTAAAGCTTGTTTTCAGCTACCATTGTTTTCTCATTAAGATTTTATGTAGCTCATTCCCATGAATATGAGCCTGCGTCATCCAGTGCTTCTTTGTCCCTTCCTCCCTTTCAGAATCTTAGCCACTATATTCACTTTGGACAAGAAAAGGAATAGGTCTTTGGTAAACAGAGTTCACAGAAATCTCTACATTCATTTTACTGGTTTATTGCAATGGAAAAGAGATGCATTAATATATTCTGATTGGCCTTGAACAGTGGTAGGAGGAGGTAAGATAAGCTCTCAACATCTTTCAGGAGTAAACAGCAAAGTGTTAAATTGGTTTAACAGCTTTTGAATGAGTTTAAATGAGGCATCTTTATTTTTTTAAATGACATATTTAGAAAAAAATTAGCCCTTTAGTTCTTTAATGACACATTCACTTATGTTCACTTAATGTCGCATGCTTCTTCTTTTACAGCCTTTGCTGTGCCAAGTGCTGGCACCGTTTTGATCCAAAGGAAAGAACTACTTCCTTAGCTATTCTGATGATTAGCTGATTTTAAAAGTGCAGATTTTCTTCATGAAACTCTCAGCTGGATATGGCATCAACAGCAGTCTTTTGTGCAGCTCCTCCAGGGTTAGTGATAATAACGAATTTGGATGGGCCAGACCAAAGTAGTTTTTCTCAAACTATAGCATTTCTGTATGGAAAATGGGTCTGATTAAAATACTTCATCCTCCCCTCCATGCGTTTTCTCCTCAGCTTGGAACACTCTCTGTAGACAGCAGATAAAAGGACTTTGTCCCTTTTGTCAACACCATGCAGTTATCAGTCTCCATTCTGCCGGAGTGTGCCCTGCACACCGGGGCCAGGCCAGACCCCTGCACTGCTGGCAAACACGGGGAGGTGTTTGACAATGCCAGAAGAGCAGGTTGGAGCCTGTTCTTCTCAGGAGTTGTTTTCCATGGTGACTCTTCCCTTGGGAGGGTCCTGTTGGGAAGAGGGTGGTGGGTGGCAGCCCTGGCACTGACTGCTCTCCTGGCACGGCTGTGATCCCAGGAACAGACACTCTGGGTCCTGCAGTGTGCAATAGACAAAATCAAACCCCAAAACCCCACAGGCTAATTAGGTTAGAACCTGTGTGAGGGAGTATTTGTTGTGTGCTAGGAACTGCCAAGGTTACAAAATCCAGATCTCCCAGAGGGAGTTACACGGTCTGAACAAATTTCTTCTCCGTCATACTTTTGACAAGGAAGTATCAGTTTGTATTTTTAAGGAATACTGATGATACAAGTGAGTAATCCCTTTTTTATTTTTTATTTGTTTTGGGGTTAGAGATTTATAAAAAAGCTATTGGATAAATTGGATGAATAACTGTATCATCTCTATTTTTCCCTGTCTTTTTAAAAATGTCAATAAAGAGATGGGAGCTTTTCCCATGCCTTTTAGGAGATTATTTCACAGAGATTTTGTACTGTTTCTTAGCTCAGACTTTCCCTTCTGTCATTTTTATCGTGCTCTCCTTAGCATCACATTTTTGTACACACAAAATAATTCTTTTCTGTCTGCCTGAAGACAGTAACCATAACACAAGTCATTACTCAGTGAAGGTATATATATTTAGTTCATCATCTTTTCTCATAAATCAGTCTTTTCAACCCCAAAATCATTTTAGCTGCTCTTTGAATGTCTGAAATTTGGTTTTTTCCTAGTAATGAGGTGGCCCAGAACTGAATGCTATATTCAAGGCAGGCTGCCACCAAAGTAATCGGAACCTGGATGATTTCCATTATCTGCTGTTTGACACAAACCTTCGTGTGAATATGATGCAAGCAAAAGTCTGTTCTTGCAAACGTAATAGTGCTGAAAATATACATAATCTTTATGGTCTGCATCTAATGCTGGTGCTCGTAGGCATCTGCATTTCTTGTATTGTCCTGTTTTTCAATCCTGAAGGTTGCTCATTAAGGAAAAAAGGGGGAGAGATTTGGCCTTTCAATCCCTATTCCAGATGTCATTGTCCAGGTAGATGAGGACTGAAATACGGAAGCTCTCATCAAAACCATATACTTCTGGTACAGGTACAGCTGTAATTATTTCAGCAGCTTCTGAAATCCTTCCTCAGCTCCAGCTCATGTCAGGTCATTCTGCTCAAGCCAAGCTCTCGGCTTGAAGCATTTCCTGATCCATTTTTATGGCACAGCCGTCACATAAATACAGCACCAAGTTCTCCTTATGGGCATCTGGGGACTTGCTAGCCAGTCTAACAGCCCTGTTACTTCGATGTTAAATAGAGCAGTAAGAGCAGAGCAAAACCAAAAACCAAGCCCCAAACAAAACAAGAAACCCCCCCAAGCACAGGGCTGCTGAAGATGATTTCCTTCATCCACGTGCTGGCGCGACAGCGGCCGCTCCCCGTTTATCCCCATTCCTCACATCAGTGATGGCAAAGAGCAAAAATCAATAGCAGGAGAGGAGGATCAATACAAACAGAAACGGCAAGTTTTGTTTTAAAAGATTTTGGCAGAGGGGCTTTAAAAAATTATGCCATCTGTGGTTTTTTCTCTCCATCGACAGCATGTGCTGTGGATAATGCCAGTCCCACATCAATAACATCTGCTAATGCCGCTTCCTGAGCTGTGCAATCAATCCTGCCCAGCAGGCCCTGGGGTAGCAGAGTGAGCTCACAAACTGTGCCTGCCATCTGCAGCCCTCGCCCCAAATCTGGCAGACCTCACCCAAAGCACCCAGCGAGGCCCCTGCCCTAGGCACGGGGTGATGGGCAGGACCAGTCAGAGCAGGGGTACCCTACAACGAGGCCAAACCCCACCATCTGATTTATTTTGAGCTTGTCAGTCTCGGATGTAAGCAGCAGTTTTCCACTAGCACCTCTACACACCTGTCCCCAGTTGGAACATACCCCATGTGCCACCATGAGGATGGGAACCCAGGGGGACCCTGGCACGGCACAGGGCAGAGCTGGGCTGTCTCTGTTTTTTGGGAATGCAGATGGGGTGTTGTGGTTTGTTCATGAAACATCTGAGGATGTGTTTTCAGCACTCCCAGGGATGACAAAAAGGGATGCAGGAAATACCCTAACTCTGTTCAGGGCACACAGCCCTGCAATAACTCTTAGCTGTTACCCCAAGAAGAAAGTTTGCATGAAATAGCTCTGAAGAAGTCTTGCCTGTTCTTCCTATGTGAAATCTCCTGAAATGTGCTGAGAGTCACTGTACTACCCAACTGTCAGCCTCATCCATCAGAAAATGCCCATTTTCCTGCTAGAACATTTTGTTTGCATTGCTTGGGTCTGTGCTGGCCCCAGGCAGCACCAGGAGTGCAGTGCCTGTCACACTGCACAGCAGTCCCTAACCCCAGGCTCTCCAAATACATTCATATAATGTTGCAATTATGGGTGATTCCTTTGAATTTGATAGCAAAAGTCCTTGGGCAGTAGCAGAAAAGAGGTGGGACAGGAGCAGATGCATTTTCTCCTGGGGCTGACTGGGTTTGCAGCTTTCAGCATGCAGCCCTGAAAGCATCCATAAGGACTTGTGAAAGTAATGGGGATTGGAATAAGTCAAATTAAAGAAAAAGTGGCCAAAGCACACAGACTTGATACAAAATTCTAATATATGGAGGAACTGGCTTCCTGCTAATCTCATTTAATACCCTTTTCTGTAGAAACACAGGGATGAGGTGCTCGGGGAGGATGAAAACATAAAGTCCTCAATTTGAATTGAACATTTCACCCAAATTAAAAGGAATGGCTTTTCCCCAGAGTTCTGAATGTGTTTCACAAATAGAATAATTTTATAAAAAAGGTTCTAGTCTTTTTAGACCTGAAAATAGGGAGTTCACTTTGCCATCTATTTTTAGCCAGATTGTGAGCATTTATTGCCTTTTCTCCACGTTCAGATAAAACAAATGCTCCCCTCAGAGTTGTTTGCTTTCAATAGCACAGAGCCAAGCAGTTGTTTTAATTAGAAGGTTTTCTATAGACAAGGACATTTCCCTGATACTTCTCCTGCATCAAGACTGAACAGAATGGGAAACTTGCTGCAAAAATTGCTGAGGGCTATCCAAGACAACAAATACAGCCCAAAATAAAGGGAAACCTGACTAGTACCCAACCCAGAGCCCAAGCATCGCTGGTCTTCATTGGCACTATCATAAATGGAAACCTCCGTCCATCCAGCATGAAATTCAGTGCTCACAATGTCACTGAGACCCTTTGCCTATCTCTGGCAGCAGCATCACAGCAGACGTGTCACTGCACAATCACCATTTTGGCACTTGCAGGAATCTGGAAAAATGGAGCAAAAAGGAGAAGGAGAATAACATGGTGAACATGGTTAGATAAAGTTTCATTTGTCAAAGAACTGTTGAGGGAAAAGGCTGATGTATTCCAGGCTGTTGTATAGAGTATTATAGAAGCAATCTATTTTTGTTCTGCTATTATGCCATGGAGAATTCATCTCTCTGCAACAGTAGGAGCGATAAAGGAAAAAATTGGCCCTTTTCCTGTAAATCAACTCCAGTAGTTTAGTGCAGGTTGCTCTCCCTGCAGGTGAATGCAAGCCTGTGTATTCCCAAGGAACTAGCTGGAGCCAAGGTGCTCTTGAAGATCAAGTGCAAAACTCAATGACTTGGGACAAGAGAACATGTCTCAAAAATAATCAGCCTGAGATGACACCTGAACAGCAAAGTAAATCACACACTTTGAGGTCTGAAAAGTTCAAAAGGCTTTAGGAATGACAGAATCACTTGCCAACCAGATTCTTACTTAGTCTTGATTGTATTTTTTCTTTAAGTACAAAGAAATATTTCCAGGAAAATGACACAAATTCAGTGTTATCATTTGGAAAAAAAGAAGGCAAAAATTCTCCATCAGAGAGCACAATTTAACATCTAGATGCTGGAGGACATGATACCTTCGATGACAACTAAGAGAAGAGTGTCTGGTGTGCTCCAAATCAGAGGCACTGCCACACACATTGAGGAGCAGCTCCTTGTGGTTGTGCTTTTAAGAATGATCTTGAAATAATACAAAGGAAAAGGAGGTACTTTGTATTGAAACCATTTGTGCAGTCAAACCAGAATCCAGCCTAGAGCCGCAAATAAAAAAAGGAATTTGGAAAATGTAGGTTTTTTCCCCCTTTTCCCCCTTTTCTATCTCACATTTCTATGGTCCTCAGCCATAGACATGGATCCTGTGGTACCAGGCAGTGACTCAGGGTGGCCAAGATGCTTTATCATGAAAGGTTTGTACAGATGCACCTTCTGTTGCCCAGCAGCTGCAAAATGCACACCCTGGACTTCAGAGAGACACAAAGAATAGCTCTTGGCCAAGAAATGCAAGGACAGATTCTCTTGTCTCATGCTGAGGATGTTTTTTCTAGCCCTAAGCAGGAGAGGAAGACATCCTGGGACGTCTGAGCTTCTTATGTCCACTGGGAGTCATTCCCAGCAGTGAGATCAGCAGCATCAGAGAACCTGATGCTCTGGGGCTGTAGAGGATTAGGTGGCCCCAGGAATGATTTGGGAAGTTTTAACAGCAAAAGCTCCAAAATCACTGGGATAAAAAAAGAGAGTAGGAAATCTGGAGAAAGAAGACAGAAAATAGAGAGGATGAAGATGATGAGAATAGAGCAGCACAGGCTGCCTCTGTCCCTGCTCTCTCTGGTGGAGTAACAAGGAGGGGATGGGGGATAACCACATGGCAGCCAGGTGTGGTGAAGAGTGAGCTGAGGTCACTCCTGTGGCTGTGGGGACCTGCCACGTGTGTCCCCTGGGAGCTGCTGAGCCACAGCCTCGGTTCACTGAACAGAGGGGGAGAAGCAGGGAAAGCAGCCCTGAACAAAGCAGGGACAGCATGAAGGAGAGAGCAAGAAGGGAGGAGACCCACCCATCCCTTGGCTCTTCCCCAGGCACCAGCAGAGCCACTGCCTCAGTCACACAAGAGTTACAGAGCTGCCTCATGTGGGGAACATCCTCTCTGGAAAAGGATGATGCTGTTTACATGATTTGTACTGAGATAAGGTGATTTATAATGATGAATAATTAATTCCTACATATGTTAACTGGGGCAAAAACAACAGCCCTTAGAGCAGAGTGCCCAGGGACAGCACAGCCTTGAGTCCTGGATAGTGTTGGGGAGCCCTATGAGGATGGTGAGGATGGTGAGGATGGTGAGGATGGTGATGGGCATGGCTCAGAGGCAAGTCCCTCATCCTGAGTCTGAAAACAGGGATAAACCTCCCCAGAGAGTTGCAGCCCTTGGTCCCACACAGGCTGATTATTCAGTGAGTGTTGTGGGAATGAAAGGAAAATGTAACCAAAAAAAAGAGGGGTTTTGAAAGAGACACAGGTTCTCATGTTCTGCTAACACCCTGGGAGATGGTGAGAGCTGCTGAGGGCTGAGGCTCTTTATTAAATCTCAGGAGATATTTTCAAATATTCTTCTGATGACTTGGCTGTTGCATCCCAATTTACATTGCAGACATTTACACTTCTGCTCTGTATTTTCCAGTTTCTGCTTACACACATTGTGTGGAATGAAATCAAGCATTTTCAGCCACACTAATTTTAATCTAATTTCAGACAGGTTGGTAAGGTAAGGTCAGCATTCTGTCAATGACAAATTTAATGAAAATAAAGGTCCAGACACCAAAATGTTATGGAACTGGATAAGGCTTTTTGATTGCTGTCATTACAATTGATAGTTCTATTCAGTCACTTGAAATTTTATTGATTTTTTTTTTCCCAAGCACTCCACTTTAAACTTATTTTTCATTTCAAGAAATCAATACTATGGATCCTTTGACACAAGGCATGCAGCATTCTGCCACAATATGTATTTCATGATGGAAGGAGCTGGGATTTTTTCTTTCTCCTCACTTCCTTCATCATGCAAATAAACTGGAAAGTCTCAGTTGCTTATAAAATTACAAATCTTAGGGAAACTTCCTGCCTTTGATTCTCTGCACTAGATCACCTGTGCTGCTGTCTGCTGTGGAGATGTTTTTCCTGAAGCCCTGCTGCTGGTGGAAAGCAGCAGAGTTATGAATGTGTGATGAGGTTTGCCTAACAGCTTTGGTAAGTGGAAATTTTTTCTTCCTCTGTCTGCTTTTTGTCCTGTTTTTTTTTCTCAGTTCTACTTTCCTGGACACAGGTGGAAATTTTTTTCTTCTTTTTTTTTTTTTTTTCAATTCCATCAATAGAATGAACAAAGCAGGTTCTGCACGGGCAAAGACTGGGCTGGAGCTCCAGGTTATGTCGCTGCTGCAAAGGCAGACGAACTCTGGGGTAGTGCACATGATGGGTTAAAAACATGTGGGGTGATGAAATGTTATCAGGGATCTTGTGGGGCGGTGAAATGTTATCAGGGACCTGTCTGTGTGAGACTGGGGGTGGAGGTTGGCCCACTGAGGACACCAGTTTGGTGACTGTAGGGGTGAATCTGCACCCACTGCCTCTACAAACCCACTTTTTGAAGCCCAAATCCAGCAGCCCTGGGTGCCTTTCAACACCCACCTGGCCACACCGTGCCAGGAGCATGGACAGGTGACATCACCTGGGCTCAGGTGGTTTGAGACAGCAAAGTCTGGGAGTTTGGGCTAAGTGTGAGCAGCAGCAGAAGGTGCTGCCCTGCACCACCAGCCCTGGTGGTAACTCTTCACACTTGATGGATGAGGGGCAGACATCCAGTTCCCAACTTTCACATCATGTCTCCATGCATTTTTCCCAGTAAATGTATAAATTTCAAGGTCTTATCCATGCTTGAATAATGCCCACCACTTTCCTCTGTTAGGAAATCTCTAGGGAGCAGAAAGAGCAAAGTTACACCTGAAGCAGATGACCCCTCTGGTCAGCTGAGGTCCTTAGAAATGTCCTGTACTGTGGATCCAGCTATCCTTCTGACTGATAAATAATTTAGATCTGGGTGTTTTGAATCCCTGGCCTTTTATGAATATAGAAATTTATTACAAGTACAGAAAGTCTCACCTTTATCAATAATTAAAGTTGGTTACACAAAATGACTTTAGCAAATGATCTGAAATTTAAGTGAAAAAATGGAGTATTTGTCCCTCTTTTTCAGATAAAAAGAGAAGAGAGTGTTGAGGGATTGATAACAATGTAAGGGCACATAGGAGGGGTGAGTGGACTACATCTTTCTTCTAAGCATCTGTCTGACCTGATGGATTTGTGACTACAGCTCTGTAATTTTGAGGTAAATGAATTCAATTCAGAGAGAAGCAGGAGAGGAGGAGGGAAGTCTGCCATCCACATTCTTATAGGTGCAACAGGTATAAAAAAACAATATCCAGCATCCATATCTTATTACAACCACCACTAAACCAGAATGTTATTAGCAGTCGTGGCACAACAGAGAACAGGAGGGGAGATAAAGAAACAAAAGAAATCAGGATTGATGTTCTCTTCCTGTATTTGTTATCTTACAGAACCAGCAGCAGAATACAAATTAACCCATCCCATGCACAAGAGGGTGGGATCCTTCAAGGCTCTTGTTTTATAGATTAAATTAATTCAGTTGCTGGGGGATGAAAGGCTCTATAAGTGTAAAGAAAATCTCACCTTATACACATCCTTTTCCTCTGGTCAAGAGCTTTCAGAGAGTGGTGTGAAGAGAAATGTCAACAGTGGCCCAGGATGGTCACAATTTTCCCCTTATCAGGAGAAATGATCCCATAAACTTCTTCTACTCCTTTCATGGCAACTCCTTCCTTGGAGGAGTTGAAATGGCACTTGGAGATGACAGTGAAATGGCATCCAAGGTATTATTGCTCATTTGGAGAAAAAAAAGGAAAAAAATAGAAAAAAGGGGGTGAAATATTTTAAAAGGAAAATGTGCTGACTAGGGAAAAGTATGTGAGCAAAAGTGGAAAAAAATATGTTCTTCATGTTTCAGCAGAGACCGACAGTCTGGTTTTTTCCACTTTGCAGTTTTCTACCTGAAAACACAAGTTTATATGTTTTACAGACCAAATCAGCAACTGTCACACTCTGAAGGAGCCTGTATCTCCCTGAGAACATGAAAATACAGCAAGCACCAGGCTGGCAAAGCCATCTCATCTCCCCACCACCACCTCTGCTCTGCACTGGCAGCACTGCAGAGTTATTTCCCACATTGTACCTCACCTTGGAATGCAAGAGAGATTTCACAGCTATCTTTAAACTAGACACAGTAGCAAGAGATTAAGTTGAACTAAAAATATCCCTTTATCCCTATTTCTTGTAGATTAACATGGACAAATCAATCTATAACTTTTCAGGCTTGTGCCCTTTGTTGGAATATACTGATTTACAAGTAGAGTCAAGAAATGGGTTGTTATAACAATATCACTCATGAACACATCTCTCTTAAATTTCCATCATAGCAATTATCCTAGAGGTAGTGGGATTCTTGGGGTTCCAAATACATCATGCCCAAAAGGTGATTTCTCTGTGAAATCAAACCACATTCAAACCGAAGGGCTCTTTTCAGATTGGTGATGAAATTCTTAATTACGTTGCATCAACCACAGCACTGTTATGGAGAAGCAAATTCTCTTACAAATTATGCACATACATCAAAACCACCCTCTGTTTCAGAGACAAATGCCCAATCATTCCAACCTATTTTGCCATCTACAGCAGATACTGCATCAGGCTATTTGATAACTATAAATTTTAATATGTCTTTCCTCTCTACAGTCAGCCAACTTGTGATTATCCAGACTCAGGGAGGGAGCTGAACTAACCCAAATAAAGTGAAGCACAGTTGAACAAAACTGATGTAAATCAGACTGTGGAAAAAAATATTTTATTTTCTATATTAATCTTAGCAAAAACTGGAGCAATGATGTAGGAAAGGTCAATGAGGAGAATAAAAGTGTTTTATTTTTGGTGTAACAGGGTTCATTTGCAACTGGATAGTCTGCCCACACATAATTAAAAGCTGACAGTGTATGTATTGTAAGCTAGGAAAGCGAGTCAAGGAAAAAGCAAAGTTGATTTTGTTTCAGTCTTTGCAAAGATTCTGCTGCATGGTCCAAGTGATGGATTAAGATGGAGCTGGGATACAATTTACAGCTCTGTCCCCTGGGCAGACTTTTCATAGAAAAGAAAGCAGTGATGGAACAGCACAGTCCTGATCGCTTGGCAAAATGTAACATGCTTCCAAAACACAAGGGGCAGGGCCACAGACAGGGGTTTAAATAAAACCGTCTTGTGAGAAAAAGATCTATAGCTCAGTGGGAGCTGCAGCCAGCACCCAGCCGGGTGGGGAGGGTGGACCAAAGGCAGAAGATTCACTGGGAGGAACGGATCAAAGTGACCATCACACAGCTCTTCTGGTGCTAGGACATACAGGAGAGGTGCACATATACAGGAGGCAGATAATGCTTAGAAGAAATTCTGTACATTCAATAACCATCCTTTTCTGTACACTCAATAATCTCCCTTACAGAGATTTGATTTCCCATTACATTATTCTGAATTGTATTAGAGGTCGCACACAGAATAAAGATTGGGCTCCCTCATTCTTTTATGCCTCTAAACCCAGATGGAATGCTGGAAGCCAATCAAGTTCCTTTTCCTTTTTTTTCCCATTCCCTCTTTACTTAGAGGAAAAGGTGCTTAATAGTAGTTTTAAGATTAAGAAAGAAAATGGGTATTTAAAAAAGAAACATATTCCTCTTGGGTCACTCTAAAAAGCTGCTTCATTATTGCCTAGAACCAATGGAGATAAAGCTAGCATGCCATCAAATCCTTAATACAGCATTAGATCTAATTGAATCTTTTGCATGTATTTTTAATGAGCATCTTGTTTGTTTAATGTGATGGCTACATAATTATGAGTATATCAGAGTTTGTTCTCTGCTTGGGACATATTGGTTCTAATGCAATGACATTTAATTACCACCTCTCAAGGAATTATAAGAAACAAACTGCCAAGCTTGAAAATGCAGTGAATTATTCCTTGTTCATTGGACTGAAGAGCCCACACCTCGTTATCCATGAGGTGTCCCTGAGGGGGCCAAACCTTTCATCCTAGATTTCTCCATCCACTTTCAGCACTGGAGCTCTGTACAGGAGCCAGCTCTACACCAACATATGCAGATGGGTGAGACTTACCATAAAATGAATCAAAATCCTCATATTAAATGTGCAACAGCTCAGAGCAGTAATACTGAGTGATAGGAATGAGGATGAGATCCAGCTGTTGAGACAGAGACAAGAGCACACATTGGGAATGCACGTCTGTTCTCTAAGGAAAAGCATCATCTGCTTTCCTTGCACCTGTCTGACCCTATTTCTGCCTACCAATAGCCCAGAAATGGCTTTAGAAAGCCACCAAGGCTCCTGCTGGGAGCTGTCTGTCCTGATTTCTGTCTCCCAGGCCTGAGACTCAACCTGCTGTCCCTGCCACATGTCACTGCCCAGCATCTCCTCTGCTCTGCTCCAGCAGTTGGTTGTTGACGAGGGAGGTGACAGGAGTGGAATTATTGCTGGTAATAACCTCCACAGCAAATCTGGTCTTCCTGCCATGATTTGTCTTAACCAAACCTGTGCCCTAGGAAGGGATCAATCACTTGTACATTCCCCCAGTACTCAAGTGAGGAGGGATTCCCAAGGCCCATGTGCCTGGTTGGTTTTGTCTCTTAGTGCTTCAATCACAGGCAGCTGCTCCCCAATAATTAATAAAACTCCTTAAAGACAAAATAACAAATCATTACCCTCCATCCAACCTCACCTCAGAGGGAACAGCTTACATCCTTTGACCTGTGCTTTTAAACTCCTATCAGTATTTCTATTTTCACTAAAAGTGACTTTCCCCTATTTTCACCGAGCAGCTGCATTGCTGTGCCTTTGCCCTTTCAGCCAGCCCCACTCAGCAGGGCTGGACACAGGTCATTTCTCAGCCAGCCAATTTGCCATTCTCTCTCTTTATGCCATTACTCTTCCCTTCTTGTAAGCCTCCCTCACACACGACCCCATCAATAATGTGAGCTGAGCGCAGAGCTTCGCTCCAAAAAAAGCCATGGATCCTCACTGCTGGTCCTTATCCAGCCCTTGCTTAAACAGAACCACAGTTTGGAGGCTGCTGGCCATAAGGCAACCCCTTCAAAATGCCTGGATCCCTTAGCAATGTGTCCTGCCTGCTCCATTCCTGGGCTGCTGCAGTGGCACAAGTTAATTGGAGAGCAATCAGGGAATATCATAACTCTGCTGACATGAGTAACTGCAGAACTGCCATTATTTCCAGCAGAGTTGCAGTGCAGTCCCCACAAATAACTGTACAATTGACTTGGATAAACCCTGCTGTTGTTCTTTAAATATTTTCTAGATAACATTGTTGTGAGGGATTTCATAGGTATGCATTATCAAAATTAGAGATTCAGAGTTAGACTGAAGTCAGAAACTTCATTCACATTACCAAATCAGACCTTGCTACTTCATTCATGTGAGATAAAGCCCAGGTAATTCCTGCCACATTTTTTGCCTACAGAATGATTTAGCCAGTGAAGCAGCACTGGACAGACACAGCTTCAGCTTTCTTATAGACTGTGCAAAAATGGTAACCCAACAGACATCCAGAGCAGCAGTTCTGCTGGAAAAGTGACCTAGGAGATCACCCCAAGCTAGGAAAAATCTGTATGGACTAGGGATGCAAATGTCTAGAGGAAAACAGAGCTGATAAAAGCCACTTTTAGCATTTGCATGATTTGTTCCAGCTTAGAACACCACTGCAAGAGATTTTTAAATTTTTTTTTGAAGTTGCACATTTGGAATGGACATTTTGTCCTTCCAACTGGAAGAAAAGAAGAGAACAGGAGGAGGAGAAGGGACAGCACAGATTAAAACACCAGCTTGGGCTGGCAGTGAAATATCACACTCAAATGCCTGAATAACCCACAGTGAAGCAAAAATTAGACAAATGAACAATAAAACTGATTGTTCCATCTTGTCCTTAACGGATGGGAAAATAATGAAAATCTCATGAAAGATATATGGTAAAGTTAGTTTAAAATGAATTTAATGAAAGTAAAAGAGGAATGAGTACTCATTCTAGGGTACTGATTTTTATTTTCTGTATTTTAGTCCTCATAACCAAGTTCTGTCTCATTAGCCATTAGAAGTTTAATACAGGGTTACACGTTCTGTCAAAATCTAAGCAGCTTTTAAGACTTTGAAGGAGCAAAATGCTGCATTTTGAAAGATTAGCAAGGGCGTCCTTGGCTAGGTCCTTGCATATTAAAAAGTAAAGTTCAAACCTGGGTTTTTCTTGTGGGATGGGGGATGGGGAATAATTCAAACCATCATGCCTTTTTTTTTTTCTCCCCTGCATTGAACTTGGTATAATGTAAAATTATACCAAACTTGCAACAAAAGGAATAAAGGTTTACAAAGAATTATCTAGAAAATGAGTGGCTCTTGTGAAGATGAAACATGCTCCAAAATTAGCTGAGGGTTTTTTGTTTTTTTGTTTGTTTTTTTTTTAATTCTATATTCTTTGTCTTTCATCTGCTTGCAGATTTTATAAAGAATTAGCTAATTTTTCCCACTTTGTCTCCTCAATACTTTTCCATGGTATAAATAATACATCACAATATTTGGAAGAAGTGGGATCTGTCTTGGTGCCAGAGGTGTCAGAGGCAGACACAATGTGGATGAGGGTTGTGCACCATGGTAAAACCTTCATGTTAAACAGTGAGGACCATGAACAAACAAACCCATCCATAGCTAGGTGTGCTGGAGGAACATCCACAGAGGGATGCTCAGGGATGGGTGACTTTTTAAATGGGCAAAAATAAGCAGAAGTCCTCTATAAAGCAGGAGGTTACAAACCACAGCCCCAGGCTGCCCACACTGCTCTGCCAGTGACTCAGCACTGAAACTGAACCTCTCCTGGCCCTGAGCAGAGAGCACAGTTCCTCTGACTCATCCCCAGCACAATGGCAAGGCTGCCAAAATGCCAGCAAGGTCTGGTGACAGAGGTGCCACACACCAGTGCTTGGCTGAGTCCAAGCCACCCACTCGCTGCAGGAAAGAGCAGCAGCTTTGGGAGGCCACGCCTGACCAGGGCTGGACACAGACCTGGAGTGAGAGCATTGTCATCTCTGCAGGTGCAGGTGGGGCTGCCACAATGGCCAGCTAGGGGCCAATCAGCTAATAGCAATAAGCTAATAATTAATAGAAAATGGCTAATGAGCCAATAAGTAATTCAGAACACTGAAGTCTCTGTCAGCTCCCTGGCTGCAGTGAGAGTATGGATCCAGATCTCTGTAGTTTGACAGCAATGTCCTTGATCTTTTTAGCTGTGTAAATAAGTGCATAAATAAACTACACACACGTGCTTTCCTTCAGAAACGAATGGGAATTTTCCATACACAGACAAGGAACAGCCCTCTCCTCAAGGTTTCTTCCCATGCATGTCCCCAGGACTCCAGTGTAACACAGGATCCTGCTGCAGCCTCTGCTGGCATCTCTGAATCTCTGCTGCCACAAAGCAGCTGCTGGTGCTAAGTGACTTTCTGCACCAGTGGTCCTCTCATGAGCAACACTGATTTTTCTTTCCTTAGCAACTGAAGATGCAGGGTGTGACTTCAGCCAATTGATTTTGATGGGGATCACATCCACTGGATGCGCCGCGAGTGCCTCAGTCCCGGAATGAACAATTGCACCAACAGCAAGGACAACACATCCCAGGCTGGCACAGGCAGCAGGAACAGCCCATCACCTGGAGGAAATGACTGTGTTACAGTAAATCCATCCATACCCTGGAGTGAAACCATCCTGCTCCCAACCTCTCCCAAGTCAAAGAACCGACTCATTTCTCGATGAAACTCAGCTTTATTTTCCCATGGGCTGCATGGTAACTTTGGCATTCCTGACCAAAATTAAGAAATGCTACCTTGGCAAAGTGAGTGCTTTTAGATGTAAATTCCCCTGGTGCCTGCTCACTGTTCTGAACTCTTATTCTCATGCACCAGTATTTATAAACCACAAGCTGCTTTTGCTGGGTGCTTTTGCTTTTTCCATTGTGACTTGACCTCTCAGGCCTCATTTTTGTTCCCAGAAAACAGCCCCACCATCACATCCCATCCAGTGAAGGTGGCCTCTGTCCTGTGACAGTTTTTCTGGGCTGTCAAGCAGTTGCCTGGGCACAGCCACATCCCAGCTGATCAAAAGATGGGGAGAACTTGACCATGAGCCCTGTACTGCTCTGTGTTTGGTTTCTGGATACTTCTAACCCCAAAAACACAGTGCTGCAACCAGGAGGCCCTCAAACATCACAAGCAGGGCAGCCAGCTGTGTATTCTCTTCTCCATCCCCTACCAGCACTGTGTGTTTTCTTCTCTGGTGCAGGAGGAGCAAATATATTACTCACCACAGCAAATGCCAGACAGACAAACACAGGCACTCCTCAGGCCCTGGTGAGTAGGGGACATCTCTCCCCAGAGAATAATCTCCCTGTGATCAACATATAACACTGAAAGACAAATGAGAATTAAAAGGCCTCTCAAATTTAATAGCCTCCATGAATTACACTGCCTTTCGTCTACATGGACTGTCACTCTTTCCATTAAAGAGTTCCTGTCATCAGTAATCCATTTTAAGATTTATAGATGTGGAGATTTATAGACTTGCTGTTCTTATCTGCCTTTTGTCCCCCATGCATCTCCAAGAGACCCCAAAATACGGGATTCTGTCTGAAGCCTCTCTCCTGCATCTGCAAGTATAAACCTGTGATGGGATGGAGGGCTTTTCAATTGGATGCCAACTAATAATGCTGATAAGGACAGCAAGGATGATAACTATGAGGTGGAGAGAGAGGAGCAATGAGAAGAACAGGAAAGGATAAAAGATGAGCAGGAGAAATAAGAGGGGAATAATCCAGATTTTTATATATTTTTCCCAATTCTCACTCTATAATTCTATAATTTCAAGAGAAAGAGAGAGAGAGAGAAAGAGAGAAAGAGAGAAAGAGAGAAAGAGAGAAAGAGAGAAAAAGAAAGAAAGAAATTAGGTTATTTTGACTCTGGCCATTTTTTTACTTAAGAGGGAAAAAAAAAGCTTGCACCCTTGAAGTAAATATATTCAGGTCCCATTTTTGCATCCAGGAAGGTCACTTTAAGATGCTCACAATAAAGAATATGCTCAGGTGGGAGTATGCTGACATTACAAAGTCTGTTCAAACAGCTAGAGGAATTTTAGTACAAATGAGCCTCGAGCTACCTGCTTTGCATATTTTTATCTGATTCTAGTGCAGTGGCACAGATTGTTCTGATAGTAGTTGAATACCCATATGTGGATTAATACTTCCAACACAAAAGCATTTGAGTGTGCTCATGCTGCTTGAAAGCAGTCTGTTTGCATGTGCAACTCCATCCTGGATAAAATTGCAAATACTTACGTGACTTAGAAATCAAAGTACTATTCAAAAGCTTCTCACTCATTCTGGATCTGGTTTTGGGACACATGTGAGAAACAGCTCTAGTTATCCTCACTCCATTATTCCTCATATATTATTCTCACTGTAGGTAGTGTTTGAAGCAACACTGAAGAAGAAGCATTAGACTAAATTCCTTAGGTAATCTTAAAAATTCCTATTCTCTGTATTTCTTCATGTATTTGTACCAGCTTGTTTGTAAAAAGGACTAGGACAAATCTTTTCTGAGTTTTGCTGCTGTGTGGAAGAAAGCTGTAATGTTTGGTGAGCTACCAAAGAAAATGCTCTGGTGCAAATGGCTACTGTGTAAATCACTGGAAGTCTGCAGGGAACACTATCCATGTACATCACAAATAAGGCTCTCTTCCCAAATGCAAATTTACTTAAAGAGCAGTGAACTGTGGGGACTGAATGTGTAAAATATTCTAATTAGCTTCCTCTTAATCATAGCCATTACCACAGGCTATCATCATATTGGAAGCTGTGTCTGTGCTGATCCTTTACACCATGTACATGTGACAGCTGCCAAAGTAATTATCAGCACAAATTTCACTTTCTGTTTGTATTTTCCAGCTCCAGATGGAGAGAAACTAGTGGTGGATTAATTTTGCTGTGCTCTTGGGGATAGGCTGTGCTAGGATTCATTTCACATTGATCCTTCTCAAGCTCTTCAGCAGACAGAGCTATAACCCATGAAGTCAAGATCTGCCTTCCTGTGCTCCAAAGTGTTACACAGGAAGGAAGCCATGAAGCCAAAGCTGTTAAGAGTCTCCTCCTTGAACAAACAGTTGCCTTAATAAATGCTCTGGGCTCATTTCCTTTAATAGTGTTTTCCAGTGTTGCCCTTAAACACTACCTGCTGTCAGAGAAAAATGTAGAATAATGGAGTGAGGGTAAGTAGATCTGTGTCACACACACATCCCAAAACCAGATGCAAAATGAGTTAGAAATTTTTGAATATTAGTTTGTTGGGGTTTTTTTTTGTCTGCATATCATTAATATGCTTGTGTTTGTCTCCCAACAGCATTATTCTATTGCAAAACAGCTCCTATACTGGGTCTTCTTTGTACACCACCTCTTGCATGGCACATCAGCTATTTGAGAAATAAAATTCAACAGGGCAGAGAGGTAAATGCTGGGATTTTAGTGTGCTTAAACTGCTCTTGACCCATCTCTTAGGTGACACCAAACAGAGGTCAAGAGCATTGTGGATACCTTGAAAAGAAGCTGGGTGCTCAGCTGCAGGCAAATTCTTCCTCTCTGGGAAGTGCTTTACATATTTTAAACACAAAAGGGATGTTTGTGCTGTTCCATGGGCTAAGAAAATAGGAAAGCAGTGTAGAACTTGGTCACCTTTCCAGCTCTCCTCCTGCACCAGGAGGCTGTCCATAGTGGCTGCCTCCTCTTCTTCCTCCTCTGCCTGAAGGCAGCAGTTTGAAAGTGCATAACCTGGCACTTGGGCACCTTCCCAAATCCATGGAAATGCTCATTTGGCAAATGGCCTCTCTCCTTCCTCACCTCCCTTGATTCAAATGCCCTAAATCTCCAGGCAGGGCTAGTTGTGCTGGAAACCAGAAGGTGAGGGAGGATAATAGAAGGCATCAGCCTCCATGCCCTCATGAGAGCTTGCAGAAGAACATGTGGGACCAGCTATTAAATACACCCACAAACTAAGCAGAAGATTGAAAATGCCATTTTGCAGCCTCCTGGCAGCAGTCACCATGTTGACAGGGAGCAGCACAGCATCAGATGGGGGCAGAGCCCAAATCTCTTTTTTTACACACACATCCCACCTACTTCAGGTAGTGACTTAGAGATGAAAAAAGGACTTGACAGTTTAATATAAACTTACTTCATGTTTAGATCATCATGTTAATGATCTGTGTGTTACAACAATAATCAAGAGGGGTAGAAGCTTGCTTGCAATTAGCCCCTTCTTCTGTCACACTCTACAGCATTTCAGGCCCATGGCTTCTAATTATAGACAAATGCTTGCTTTAAAATCCAATTTACAGTTTGTTTAAAAAAAGAAAATCCACAAATATTTGTGTTCCCATGGCTCTGTATAAAAAATTTCCCGAATGACAGGAGGTGAGTCAGTGGCAGCCCCCAGTGAAGAGCTGCTCTCTTCCCTCCTCCTCACCCATTCACCCTTTCTGCTCCTCTTCCCTCTCCTCCATGATGCCCAGACAGCTGCAGCCCTCTCCCCACTGTCCTCAGGGAGAAACATTTCATTTCTGGGTGCCACGATAAGCAAGAGAGCTGCTGTGCCCCTTATGGCTTCTGTCAATGCACCATAGAGTGTCCTATAAATGTTGAAGGAGGACGCTTATTCCAAAATTTTGTATACCCATCAGGGAAAAAAAAGGCAAAGCCAGAAAATTATACATTCAGGCTGGATTTGAAGTATTCAAGTGGTGAGAAAATAGCCTGGCTGGTCCTGCTGCTGCTCTCCAGCCCTTATGCAAAACCAGATTTAAGCCCATTGCACTATAATCCCCTCCTCTTACCTCTTTATTCTTGCTCTTGAATAATCTGCATTGTGCTGGGACTAATCCCAGCCAGAGGCCTGTTGTGCTGGAGATTGTGCTTACAAAGCTAAGACCAGTGTCACACAGAGCTTTAAACCTCACTTTAATTTTGGTGCAAATTATTCAAAACAAAGTGTTCACAGCACTGTTCAAGAGGCTGGGGAATTCCGTCAGGAATTTGTGTTATGTTGAAAAATGGAGATAGACTCTTTTTCTCCCTTTAAATAAAAGTAAAAGAACCTCATCACCAAGAACAGCTTCTCCCAACAGTAACCTGGATCGTTTTTAAGCCAGCAAAGAGTCTTTGACTGATAGCCCTGTGTGTATCAAATCTCAGCCGTGCTGTGGTGGAGCCCTGAGCAACAACATCCACAGCAAGACAGCGCCTGTGCCTCCTCAACATCTTTATTAATGATGTACAGCCCAGCCCCTGCTGCTCGCTGGTGCTTACCACCGGATTTATGGCCAACTTCCAGGCCTTTCCCAGTGCTCTTAATTTATGATAAAACAGTGTTCATATGTGAGTGTCCTGCGTCAGGGACAGCACAGGAGGTCTGTCAAGGTCCTACCAGTCCGAGCAGGACAAGTCTCCGGGAAGCGTCTCCCAGCTAACAAGCTGTAAAGTTGCTTTTTCAGCCTTTGTAAAGTGGAGGTTGCTTTTTTTAGCTTTTGCAGAGCATTTATCAGAGCTGTAAAGGGGCAGTTTGCATCTGGTCACTGACTCCTGCAAGGTGTCCCCAGGAGGGTGGCTGCAAAACTGCTGAAGTCTGAGCTAAGCCCTTTCCCACCAAGTCATTGCAATCCAGCTCTTAGACGGTAATCTCTTTTTCTCTTTTTTCAGCATGACTTGATTGTATCTAAACCTCCTCAAATTCCCACCACAGCTTCAGCTTTCTGTTAAATTTACCTGCTTTTGCTTGCTACATTTTTCACTTTTGCCTTTATTAAAGGGCTGGTAGATTCCAAAAGTGGTGCTCCCGGAGGACCATGGATTTTTTCCACACCAGGAATTACAGAAAGGGTGATGTGATGGTTCAAAGCTTCCTTGGGCACTGTGATCAGAAAATTATCAACAGTTTCCTGGTTCTTGGGGAAGGAGAGGGATGAGTAGAATGGCTGTGAGTAGAATTGCTGCCTTGGACTTTGGCCTGTTTTTAGGATTCTGGCTGACAAGAGTCCCTTCCCTGGGAGGCAGTTCCTGAAGGGCAGAGGAGTCCAGGAAAGCTGGATATCCTTCAAGAAAGAAACCCTAAAGAGGCAGAACAGGCCGTCTCCATGTGCCAAAAGGTGACCCAGTGGGGAAGACTGGCTTGGCTGAACTACAAGGGTGTTGTGAGGTTATAGAGGGAGCAAGTTAGAGGGGCCAAAGCCCAACTGGAGTTTAACCTGGCTATTGCTGTGGGAGGTACTATAAAACGTTTCTATAAATACATTACAAATAAAAGGAGGGCTAAGGAGAGTGTCCATCCTTTATTGGATGGGAGGAGAAACTTAGTGACAGAGGATGAGGAAAAAGCTGAGGTATTTAACACCTTCTTTGCCTCGGTCTCTAGTAGTGAGACCGGTTGTTTAGCAGGTACCCAGTCCCCTGAGCTGGAAAACAGGGATAAGGAGCAGAATGAAGTCTCCATAATTGAAGGGAAAATGATCAGTGACCTGCTCCACCACTTGGACACTCACACACTGTTGGGTGGAATGGTGCATCTAAACTATTTAATAGGAAATGATCCTTTCCAGTTCTTTTTTAAGCCATCCTAATAGAACTTTTTTGTTAGTAATATTTTATTAAATTTGACAAGGTGATAACAAAAGGCTATAGAAAGGTATTCAGCTTTATTATAGCCTACAGTACTTTTCCATAAAGGTTAATATGGACTCACCACTCCTAATAATTAAATGGCAGTGCTTCTGCTCAGAATATTCCAACCTTATAGTCCTCCCCTTTCCAGAAGAATCCTTTGGTTTACATTCTGTCCTATTCCACTCTTCTTCTGTGGTTTTCCCCATATAAAGGCTACATCTGCAGAAGTTTAGGGATAGCTTCTCTTTCCTCCCAAAGTGCTACTGGATACACTATAGTAAAATACAAAATAAAATCTACCGATCAAGACAATTCGAAAGCAGACAACATATTTTGTTCCCTAACTATATATCCAAATCATCTCCAAAGTATTGTAGTCTTCTCTTGGAGCTGATAAGCCATTTAAAATGCATTACACTGGTGACAGACAAGCTGGCATTTGCTACAAGCATTTTTATGATTCAGTACTTTGCAGACGGACTAGAAAACTAAGTAGCAGATTTACAGTATACCAAAATAAAAGCAGAGATCTCATCTGCCTGATGAACGACTGAAGCAGCTTTCATCTCCAGATTTGCAGATAGTTTGCCTGAAGGTGGAGAACTTATTGCTTGGGATGTGATAATGGTACCCCCAGGCTACAACCACATGGCATCTGCTGAAGACTGTACACATGCAGGGGGTAGAGAGATTCGTAACTCTGGGGTAGTTTCCATCTAAGCAAGACGTGTAAGTGCAATAAATTTGAAAGAAAAAGGAGACCTAGAGTAAGGAGTAGTGCCAACATGTGTATATGGGCCCCAGCAGCTGTGCCTGGCTGGCTGCTCTGTGCAGCCCTTGGCTCTCTGGTGAAGGTGCCACAGCAGACGTGGGGCTTTTCAGAAAGAAACAAATTCAAGGGCAACTGCAGCTGAAAGACCATTACATACATAGAATTTGGCATCAACAGGCAGGCAGATAGAGTATTCCTGGCTGCCTTGTGCCTTAGCAAACAGATATTAGATAATGCCTCCTTCTTGGCCAAGCAATGAGTCAGTGGTTGAGATGAAGGGAGAGCTCTCTTGACTTCCATTCTCCACATCTGACCAGAGATCACACCAGCTGTCTACACCCACACATTTGAAAAGGTCACAACATCTGCCTGTCCCTCAGCACCAAGGGACATGTTCAGCCCACCTTCCACTAAGGGTTAACCAGGCTGTTTTGAGCTAAAATGTCCTAGATGGTGAGAGAGTGATGGAAAATTCAGACTGTCCCAGCATCCTCTTATTCTGCCTCTCCATCACCTCTAATCTTTCATCTCTCTCTGTTAGGGCTTAGAATCATGGACTCATAGAATTGTTCAGGTTGGAAAAGACCTGTAAGATCATCAAGTCCAACCAGTTTCCTCTGTACCCTATGGAAAAGCCCACAGAAGTCAGTTCCTTTCCCAACAAGGAAATGGCCATGAGACACTGCCAGATCATACTAAGCCTTCTGAGGCCAGTGGGAATACTGGACAAAACCAGCAGTTGCATTTTCTATGCAGAGACTTTTTGGTGCTTTCCATATGATTTTTGAACCATGAGTAATGTCAGCTTTCAAAGATTTGTCCTATATTTGAACCTTGCTCACAGTCACCCACTTGCTTAGCTGTAAACATGATTTTAACAAAGCCATTTCAACATCTTAGTTAATTTGGTTCTGAGGCCTTTCTCTTTCAGAGTGTGTAATTAAACTAAAAGAGCCTGGAAAAGCCCCTTACAGTAAATAATTTACAACTTCTTCCCTGGGGACATTTTTTAATTATAACTCCACTGGTCAGATCTCACTGAATAGTCTGAGATAGCATCCCCCGCTGAGATCCTGAAATACAATTAACTTATTCCGTTGGTAATGGTGTTTTTCCTTAGTCTATCTATTTCTTATGCAGGGCAGGCAGATTTGTTTATAAACAAAGTGGAGATTGATAGACACTTTGTCATGAGAATAGCAATAATGGCAATCGCTGCGCCAGACGGGGGCACGTCCATTTGAGGAAAGATGATACTGTTTTGAAGCAATTTTTATAAATCCTACCCTGACAATCCAGCATGGAGAGATACAAGAGAGCAACCAGACAGCCCCGATTCCTCTCGGTCTTGGCAGCCTGCCTCGCTCCCCGAGTGCCACTTCATGCATAGCAAACGTAAATAATCCTGACGCGCCCCCCACCCCCCTAACCTTTGTGCTTCAGGAACACTGCTATATACTATCAAACTGACAGTGATTTCATGTTCTGTGGCAAAAAGAAAAACCCTGAGCGACAGCAGCAAGGCTGGGGATGTCAAATGAAAACTGTCACATTTATTTAGCTCCGTGATTCTCAAGACAATATACATAAATATCGTTTTACTATCCCCACCAGCTAAATGTTAAGAGCTATTTGCATCAGCCAGGGTCCTGCAGCTCCCCCAGCCTGGCTGATGAGCCTGTAATGATCAACTCCTGACTCAGGAGAGGCTGGCAAGGAACAAAGCACCAGCTCCTCTTGTTCCCAATGACACAGTACATTAAATAGTCTCCTCATCCTTTCCCACTGTAGATGTAGCCAAAAGGGCAGTTTGGAGTGAAAGTGGGAGAGAATGGCTGCACGAGGAACCGAAAAGTGATCTGAGACATAAGAAGTTTGAGGACACTCATTGCCTCAAGTCCTGAAAACCTTCAAAGCTTGCTTGCTTTTTCTACACCAATTAGTTCCAGCAACTCCAGTGAGCCCACAAGGACAAAGCTTGGTGCCTATCTGCGGCTGTGCTGGATGAGGGCCTGTATTTTACATCCAAAATCTTGTCTTTCATTTTCCCCCCTCCTATTTTGAACTCTCACACAACAAAACCAAGTCCTTGTCTCTCAGCCCTTTGTTTCTGTACAGCTGCTAGTGCTGGCTCTGAAGTCTCTTCCCCATATGCTGGCCTTTCTGTACACAGTTGTTCACCTGGTATCATCTGCAGTAAAATACCTACAAGCCAATCAGCCCTTATTCTAGTGAATAAATCAAAGTTCAGACAGCAAGATCAAAAGCTAAGCCAAAGGCCTGCACAGTGTTTGACCTAATATATGCATTTAAAACATGTATCAGATGCAGGTTCCAGGTTTCTGCTGTGACAGGCACTGGGTTCAGTGTGGCTTTGTTGATGTTGGTGGCAGGCTGTGCCATATGGCACACTGCTGAGCCTAATGTGGTAGGTGAACTCAAGCAGCTTTGCAGACAAACCCAGAAACAGGCCTGCCACACACAAAACCTGCCCCATTGTTTTGTTTCATTGCTCTCCATATGCTAATGGAAGTTCAGAAATGAAGAAGGGATTAAAATACTGACACAACAGAGATTGTAAAAAAAAAGGTCTGGTTTTTTTTTCATCACTTTTATTCCTCAAAGGTCTGGAATGGTAGGAGTCTGTCTCCCTCGTGTGAGGCAGTACAGCTGGCAGTACTCAGAGCTGAGGGGACCTGGGAGACATCCCAAGGACTGCACCAGCACCAATGCTGTCACCTCAATTTCTGCTTGCACCACCCTTTGTGCACCCATGAACACACCTTTCGTTTGCAGGGGTGACACAGTGTGACAAGGAAGGGATGGAAGGCCAGCTCTGATCACCACTGTTTCACGAGTAGCCCAGACTGCAAAGTGCCACCAGCTGCCCTGCCCAGGCTGCAGCTTTCCTGCACGCACGGGTGGGATTCCCAGCAGCCCAACGCCAGAGGGATCTCCAGCCTGGCCAGATGGACCTTGGTTAACACAGGATGGAGAAGCACCAGGGAGCACAGGCCAGAGACACCTCAGCTGCTAATCTTATGTTCACCCCAGAGCCAGAGGGTTTAAATAGTTCCGCTATTAGCAGAATGGAAACAGCACTGAATACAAGCACTCTGAGAAGAAAACGTTCACAGGTACTGCAGGCATGGTTTTGTTCACAAAACCAGGTGCTGTTGAGGAAGCCTTAAGATCATTTCACTCTGGAGCTGGTCCTTAAGAATTTATGGACTTTTTAATGATGAAACAGAGTAGTTTGGTGAAAATAAATACACTGATTTATTGATTGGGGGAAGAGTTAAACATGCATAGAAAAGGTGAAGTTGTATTGAAGAAGGAACACAAAATTCTGACAGTTTGATTGATCCTGATTGGAAATACTGTGTTCTTATACTACAAGTACAGTGTGCATAAGAAACTCACTATCTTCTGGATCTCCATGATTGTCTGGAGGAGCAGAGAACAACCAACCTTCCACCCAAAAATTTATTCCATCCATAAAACCTGCTCTCTGCAATTCTCAGCATCTCTTATTTTTTAACAAAGCACCACACAGTATTTTGGGACATTATTAATAGCTGATGTACAAAATTAGAGAACTTAAAGTAATTTTGAAAATTTTACCAAAAAATAGCTGTCTCCAGATAGAGAACTCCTCAACCACATTTTAGACTACATTACACTCTTGTATTCAGATAAAGGAAAGAACATATCAAAGTTATGGACATCACTCTTTTTTTATTAACAGGTACTCTCTTTATTTTAAGACAATTGCAAGGAGCCATGTAAACATTCAAAATTACTGCATACACTAAAATTAATTAAGGCTTTTTTCCCATCGCCATTTTTGCCCAGCTTCCTCCAAGACATCTCCATCAATTTCTTGTTTTGCTTGTGGATGCACACAATATTTAAATTTAAAACACACTAAGAATTTTTACAATTACAAGTATCTAATTCCAGAATGGATCAAAAACTGTCATTACTAGAGAGTTCACTTTTAAACCAGAGTAATAAAACTGTTAAGTATCAAGAAGTCTGTACCTCAAAAATATTATGAGAATAAATGGTCCTTATTGTAATAAACATTCATTCTTGTGTGTATTTATTCTAGAATAAGAATTCACACCAGACCTTTGCTAATTAGAAACAAATCAACACAATCCTCACTACTATTACCACACTTACACTGTTTTTTGAGGTTTTTGTCCCAAAACACAAAAAGTGTATTTTATTGGTCCCAAAGTCACATAGGACAATTAGAAAAAAACCATGACTGACGGATATGACACCTTTGGTTGCTTGCTCTGGAGGTGGGTTGGTATCAAAATACTTTCAGCAGTCTTCATAAAGGATTTCATCTACTGGAACATCATTTTCTGTCACAGGCACTGATTCACAAATCTGTTCTCTAAAAGCCAAAGCAATCGTGTAAGGCTTTCCACGAGGATGTTTCATACATCTTTCAAGATAGGTATCATAATATCCTTTCCCTCTTCCCAATCTGTTGCCTTTTTTGTCAAACCCAAGGCCTGGCATGAAGATAAGGTCAAGACCTCCTGCAGAAAAATGAAATAAGCATTAGTGGATGCCCTGTGGATTTCCTGATGGCTTGACTACAAACCACATAACTTCAGATATTTGCAAGAACACAAGCTTTGTGTTTTGTAAAATGCTTCCCTTTCTTTGATCAGATGAAAAATACTTTGAATACTAAACCTGTAAATTTACATTTTCATCTTATCAACTGCATACTCGTTTAGCTGAAAAATAATTAGATCTTGAAAAGCTGGATGGGAAAAAAACCCCTACATTTTAACAAATTTATTTTATCATTTTAACCCCACACTTCCAAATACAAATGATTATAACTTTAAATCCAGGCTGAGACTGAACTCAGGGAAATGAAATGCAGGAAGAATCAGAAAATCAAATGAACTTCAACATCAGACACAAAAATAGAAAAGGAAAAGAAGAATGAAAAGAAGATTTGTAAGAGAAAGTGGAGACAACTTGACACCACTGTAAGATGCCACGAACCCTCTCTTGACCTTCCAAACCCAAAAAGCCTTGAATAAAATATATTCTGAAAGTGGTAATTTGCCCTTTTATATCAAGATGAAGATTGGAAGGCTTGTCCCTTCGTGATGTCAGGTTCCTTTTGTCCCAAAGGATTTTCTTTCTCAGCCTCCAGCAATTTTCACTGTTGTTCCAGCAGCACACACAGGCATTCTGCTTCCCTGCCCTAAATACCCCTCCTTCCAGGATTCTTGTGAGATTGCAATTGATTGGAACTCAAAATCAGTTAAAAAACTGAAAGAAGATGCATAAGCTGCTAATCACCTGGACTGGCTGGTGAAATCCTGACAGAAGACCCCACCAACCAGCTCCAGATAAAAAGGCAAGAGTTCTTGCTTTGCTCATGCTCTGTGAGAGGATGTGGATGGGCACCATGCCAGGGAGCCAGCTCCAGTTTACCCTTGGCTGCACACTTGTTTCAGGAGCTGATTCACATCACTGAAACCATGAGGAGTGACCACCAGGCATAAGGCTGCTGCACATCCCATCACTTCTGCAAGGCTGGTATGTTCAGTGTGAGAAGCCTTACATGGACATCCTCTAAACAAATGAGCTGGACTGGCCTGGTGCTGACTCCTGAACCCAGGAACATCCCATTTACTCCTTTCACAATGCAGAGAAAGTCTTTTATTTCTTGCTGCTGTAGCAGACAGACACTTAAGGAGAGAAGGGCAGGGAGTGGAAAGGCAGCACAGACTAAAAGACAGCTGACACGAGTCTGGAAAGAAAGCAAATACAGAGTCTCAGTCCACTGCTTCTGCCTTCTTACAGGAACAGTGCTTAGCCTTGAGCAGCTTTTCTGTGACCATACTCTGCTCCTTCACCAGAGCTTTGACCTGGTCAGGTATTTCTCTGTTTTTTCCATGTCCACACCTACTCCTTCCTGCCATTTTGGGCTGAGCTGCTTTTACTACCTCTGAGGGATGATGCCCACCATTGAAGGAGATGTGTAGGAGCACGTACTGGAAAAGCCAGAGCAAAGTAGAGTTTTTCAGTTTAGAGGGAATCCCATCTGAGATCACATATCAACTCCAAACCCTGCCTGGAAGAGCATGTTAACAATTCACATAAAACTAACTCATTTGCATACACTTCCCAGGCTCCTGGATATTTCCTTCCACTCTTCATTGTTCAGAAAGAGTCACTGACATGAACACTTAAGCATCATGATCTGATGTCTTAATTAGAACATTGATATAAAATATGCAAGGCAACACAGTGTGAAATGCTTAGAGAACATCAGTCTTGCAAATCCAGCATCGTACAGTCAAGGAGCACAGCTTTTCTAAGGAGGTCAGGGGAGTAAGAGGAGAGAATTAGTCAAAGGACAGACGACAGAAGAATACTGGTTGGATTAAAAAGGAGTCAGGGTGTTTTACCACACTGCAGTCAACTTTTGACTCATAGGATAGTGAAATGAGTGAAACAGCAAATGGCAAACAAAGAGAAAAAGAGGCTCAAAGGCAGAAGTATGGTCTCCCTGAGAAGAGATGCCATTTTCATGGTAATACCACGTACATTATATAGGACATACTATGTCACATCCCCTCAGCTGGCTCTTGTCAAGAGTCAGGCCTATGGACTAGGACCTAGAAACCAGCCCTCCTGTTAGCAAGGTCAGGAACAGATTCTGCAGGTCAAATCCTCCCCAAGTTACTCCTACTTATCCTCTCCACAACCTGCCTCACATCAGCCTTGTGTAGGTATTCAGGTGGCCCAGAAGCCAGTAAGTCCCCATCAGTCATGATGCACAGAACTAAACACACTCTGCCTCACAGTCTGCTTCAGCCCTTTTCACCCCAGGTGCCTCTCAAGACAAAAAGCAGGAAACATTTGCAGTCTGCTGCTGGCAGGAAGAATGCGCACAGGGGGCAAATCTGCAGAGCAAAAAGGTACCATTTCTCCTTACATTTGTGTTAGAGACACGAAGAAGACAAGTCAGGGGAAACACTAGGGAAAGAGAGAAATGGCAAAAACAGTGAAGGGAAGAAATATATTTTCTGTGGAGTTCAACTGATAGCATCAGGCACCTCAGTGAATTTAGATGTATTAAAGCACTGTTTTCCTCTGGGTTCTCTGGAGAAACAGGGACTCTTTTAACAAGTTGGCTCCTCTATAATCATGGAGGTTTTATGCTGAAGAACTCAAAAAAGCTTATGCAAATCTCAATATGAAAAAATTATGCTGAAAATACTGTAATAGTTACCCTTATATTTTTCTTCTGTGGAGCACATCAATACTGACTGCCTTGCTCAAACTCACAACATGTTCTCTGATATCCATGCAACTCACACTGCAGAAGATTTAGTTAAAATGTCTTTCAAGACTTTTGGTAGAGAGAATGACACAACTAACCGTGCAAGAAGCCCAAGGGCAGCTCAAGCAGCATTAGTCCCAAATCCTATATCAGGGTCTAGAATGGATGGCAGAGAGCTGCATGGAGTAAATGTTTCCCTGACATGTCACTTGGGGAGCAGCAAAACCTCTTGTGGTGTCTGTGGCAGCGTGGGGGAAGAGCTGTCACAGGAAGAGAGGTGACACACAGATGAGACCAAGATTGCAGACACTTAAGATTGCTATCAGCACAGAGGGTACATCAACAGGATGGCAGCTGAGGATAAGAACATGCCCCTTGTGGCATAGGGTCCTCATGCTCCCCAGCTCTCCCAGCCCTGCTGGAACTACTGTCTGCCACTCAGGACTGTGCCTTACTATGTCCTCACATCCTACTGCCCTTGCTCCTACAGCCCACTGTGTGAATCGGCATCTGTGTCCCTGAGAAGACAGAGCAGGTACTCGAAAATCAAACACCACATCAGGTGTTTTAGTGCCTCATAAAACATGTTAAGGGAAGTCTCACATTCAACACCTGCCCATCTCCTTGTAATGTCCATTGTCTCCCATGTGTCTGTAGACATTAACTGGTGGTTCTTGGATCCCCAAGGGTCCTGTGATCACATACCAGGAGCCCAGGAAAGCACATCCACAGACACGAGAGTTTTGTTACAGGTAAGCCGTGCTTGTCCTGGAAAACTTGCATGTGGTCTGCAAATTGCTGAAGGCTGAAAACACGGTCTCAAGCAACAACACTTTGCTCCAGCTTCTATGTAGAGAATATCCATGGTTCTTGCACACTTTAGCTACTGGGTAAGGTAGTAAGGTTAGTAATTATGATGACAGTCACTAATACTCAATGTATCTATGGCATAAGCTCTTGTGCTTACAGCTCCTCCAACTGTGTAGCACCATGCGTGAAATAATATACCCTGACTTATCTATCAGTGTGGGCATACAGCCCTGCTGAGATGGCCACACAGGCTCCATTTATACTGCTAAATGCAGCACAGCCAGAAAACAAATTGATTTACAGGATCACAGGTGGTCAATACGTTGTCAGCACAGTGTCTGGCACTGCTGGATCAGGTGCCACCCATGCTCCAGGGGACAAGATTGCCATGTGCAGTAAAGACAGAAGGGTACAGGTCTGATTCCTCCAGACAAAAGAAAAGAGGCCAAGCTCTGTGTAGTGTGGACAGGACTTATCTGTGCCACTTAGCCCTGTGTTGTTTGGCAGTGTAGATGCAATCACAGCTTCTGAACCTGTCCTGTGGGTGCACAGGCACACTCTGTTTGCACGGACTCCTTTACAAGGATGTAGACATACCTATGTCACTGAGAAGTGAAATGACGGGCCCAAGGACTCAAGAAACGTGTGGCAAAACTACATTCAAGAGACAGGTGTGCAAGCTGCACATGCCCTGACTTGGGCAGCAGACCAAAGCATTAGCATCCCCTCTCAGTGTTTTAAATAAAAATACACAGTTTTGTTTCCTCTAGGCAGCTGCAGTGAACCTCAGCTTGGCAGTGCATTTCTCATTACCTTTAATGATGGTATCAGGTTTGATTTGTTCCCCAGGGAAGGATTTTCTCCTTGCACCTCATTACCTCTCTTCTCCTTAATCTGATGTTCCTATTTGAAATGCCAGCCGGCATTTTCAGAAGTGTTCTTGACAATGGTTAATTATAGAAGGGTCCATCAAACTGCACACATACAGGTCATGTAAAGACTGCTGGGGACTTGTTCTGCCCTCAGAAGGAGCAGCCAGCACGGCCTCTCTCCTCCCAGGTTCAAAGGGGCTCCACTAGCCCATTGTCACCCACTGTGTGGGGTCACTCATCTCCCCCTGCACAGCTTGACAGCCCTAATGGAAGCCGGAATTGAAATACTGTCATCCCAACTTCTCATCCCTTGCTCCCACTTGCTTTGTGGGCACAGCAAAGCGCCTGGGACCCATCAAAGTGGGAGCTAGGACTCTTTTGATCCTCTCCTCAAAAGCAGTGACAGAGGATGGGGCAGAGGCTGAGCTGCAGCAGCTCCTGTGTGCCTGTGAAGAACGGCAGTGTGCTCACATGAACCATGCTCACAGCACAGACTGAACCTACAAGGGGTCAACAGTGATCAGCTCCGTGTCACTGCTGCTGCTCCTCACAGCAGCAGCTGTGCAGTTTGAGCTTCCCCTAAAGCACAGAAGTTTGTGCATTGTTTACTCCATCACCACAAGGATGGCTGGATCCCCACAATCTGGTACCTCAGGCAAGAATGAGTTTTCCAGTGGTTGGTTTTGTTCCACACACACCTCGCTCGTGCTCTGCTCAGATGTAAATGATTATATAAGGTGCAGGAGCAGAAGAACCAGGTCAAGAACAGCTTTCTGATTAAAGAAAAGGAGTGTTCATGTTGCTGTGCACACCATAAACAATGTCAGATCTGTGAAAAACCTCTGCTGAGCTCACAAGTAACTGAAAGCTGTTGATTACAAAGAAGGAAAACCTACTTTGGTCCTTTTCTGACCTAGCAAAGACCACAATGGATTAAAAGGCAAACCCTGTTTCAGGAAGACCTTACTTTTCAGAATGAAAAGAGTGCAGTAACCATCTGCTGCCTCTGTATGTTCTACCCTGGCACAGAGGAAAAAATAACTCAAACACTTGATCCTAATATCTAAGTATCAGTCTTGGAGATACACAGGGTATGGGCCAATGAATTGGAATAACTCAGAAATTTCTAATTAATGACAGAATCCTCACTGCAACTTTAATTACAGTCAACATTAGCATAGTTAGGCCTCTTGGGCAGGTGTTTGCTTTCAACACATACTCTATAGAGCACAGATCACCATCTTGTTCTGCATTTACACAGCACCTAACACTGTGGTCTGAGTTAATCACCAGATCTTGGGGAAAACAACTCCACAAAAGTATTTCACTTATGCTGCAGCAAAACAAATACCTTCCCCTTTATGGTTTCTCCTAGAACGCCCTGGGTGCCCCAGCACCACTCCTGAGGTTACCAACACTTACTGTTTCCTTCCAGATAAAAAGGTTTCTGCCCTTTGGAAAAACCTGCCCCGGGTTTCCAGCACAGCAACTCTGCTCTTACACGTCTCTTGGTATAAGATCAAAAAGTGAAATGCCAGATCTGTTCTCTACAGATCTGATCCAGACCCTGCTGAGGTGCATGGTTCCCAAAGGGCTGGGATTGCTTCCAGAGGAAACAAGCTCTTTTCCCCACAATCCCCTGGAGAAGAAGACACTGTTACACGCCCAAGGAGACAAAAACATTATCCTTTTCTGCAACTCATAAACATTTGAAAAAAAGGCATTCATCCAAACCCAATGAGGTACTCATCCAGTAACACAGAGGATTGCAGACATAAACAGCAACATTGCTTGCCTTGACCTCAGCCAGTCTGCTAAAATGCAAATACAATCTCTTAAAAAGAAAGGACAGTTTTAACTGATAATTCTTATTTGTTTACATGATACATTGTCAGAAGCTCAGTGTGAATTCTCATCTCCTTGGAAACCCAAGTTACAACATAAAAGACCACATCTTCAGTTGCTCTAAATTGACATTGCCCCATTGACTCCTCTCTGCACCCACCCTGGGAACTACATGAAAAATATTACTGACATGAGTTTGAGAAGAATTGAGTTTGAGAGAACTCTTTTCTCTTGTAGATATGTGGTTGGTTGTTCATAAAAAGTTTTCCTCAAGTGCTCACTCTGTAGACTCCGTAAGATCCCAAACAAGTACCTAACAGGACTAAAAGTTGTGTTTCACATCAGAGTAAAAAAACAGCTCATTTTAAAATGCAGTCAGTAGCTCTTCCTCCGGGTGTTTCCCCTGTGAGAACTCTTTTAATTGTGCACTACCAAATGGCTTCAGCAGGACATACTGTTATCACAGACACCTGTTGTCACAGAATCACAGAATACTCTGAGTTGGAAGGGACCCACAAGGATTATTGAGCCCAACTCTTAAGTGAGCAGCCCAACTCTTAATGGAACACACAACCTTGGCATCACAGCCACCATGCTCTGACTAACTGAGCTCATCTCAGGATGCTGCTTCAGAAGCAGCCAGAGAGATACTCACTCTAACCCAGCACAGGAATCAAAAGTTGAAGCATCACATCCAAATCTCACAGGTTCCATCCACAGTGTGTCCTGCTATGGGACACACCATTAAGTCCTCAAAGCCTCAACTCCTTCAGGGAGAAATGCTCTTAACACCACGGGTAATTCCTTTATTTTCATTCTTGTGTATGGGAATCGCAGGCACTAGGAAGGTTTTGTCTCCTTTTGTCCTCTGAAGAACATTTTGCACACCCATAATCCACGTTTTACAGCCATACAGATGCCAAACAGACTATCTCCTCTGCAATCTTGGTGCCCCAGCTGCTGGCACGACAGAGACAGCTTCTGTTGTTACTTCAATAAAATATTTTGCAGAAAATAGAACCATCAGCAGAATCTACAAACAAGCAACTGAGCAACTCAGCGTTTATCTGTCTACTCATCCATGTCAGTGCTTTGTGCCAGCATGAAACACTGGTCTTCACAGTTCACATTTGCCCTGCTGAACTACAGCATAATAAAATATTTATCCGCCTCCCTGAGAAACTACATGATAGCCATCAGTCATAAAGGTTTAAAACAATTGAGTGGCAGCCACTTGCCTGATATTAAACCTCAAAAACACATAATAAACCTGCTTGATCAGCTCATCTCCTACTGAGTTGTGCTCAATTAAATACCTCTGATTTTGAATTAGTTTAAACCAAATCTTGCAGGTTTAGTGCCAATGCATCTGAAAAGCTAAGTGCACTGCACAACATCAGGTGTAGTTCGTCAGCCCTGCTCAAACAAACCTATCCTACTCCACAGAATAACATCCTTTCATGTTTCATCAGAGAAGCTACTGTACAAGGCTAAGACTTGTGTTTCTGGCTGGTTTTACAATGTGAAAACGCTGTGTGAGGCCATAACCATCACACTCATTTCCCCTGAGGTTTAACTTACAGTAAGATGGGGACTAGAGTCTCATTTTCAGAGTTCCACCTAAAAGAAAATTTGAAAAGTATTTTTCTATTTCACTATTATTCATCGAGCCTGCGTAAGCCCTGTAAATAAAACATGATCACTCAATGCCACCCACAAAATGTCTGGTCTTGCAAATTGAGAGTAAAGGAAAGAAATAGCTTAGGACTTCTCTGTTATCAGACTGTGAAAAATTACTTAATCTGTTTCTGATATTCATATATGTGAGCACAGTCTGATTGGGAAAACATAGGCAATCAAAAATGTTTGGTTCCAAGGCTTGCACCTGGATTCTCCTGTGATTTTAAACCACCAAAATACTCTGAAACCAGATGTACCAAGGAGCAATTCCTAAGAGAGGAGAAATGGCATTAGAGCCACTTTACAGCACACGAACGTATCTTGTTAAATCAGCAAATGCTGACTGCAAATCTGCTCCTTTGCAGAAACTCACAAGGCACTGATGCTTGAACTGTTTATGTGGGGATACTGCTGCAGCCTAAAATTTAGAGATCTTTGTGTATCTTCGTGTGTTTTTATGGGAATTTCTTTATGGCCTTATCAGCTTCACTTCTATGTTGTTTGCCTGAGCATTCATTTAAATACTCCCACTGGATACACGTGCACGTCTTCAGTCTTAGTCCTCTTTTGCATACTTCTGTTTGGGTATTCTTAAGTCAAAATAAGACAGAGGTGAATCATCTGGGGTTTTTTCAATACTTTATGCATCACTATCAATATTTCCAATACCCTTTGACTCACTCAGCAGATAGCCTATCATAAAATACGCAGAATTGCTCGTGAAACAGAAACAGTTAAGACAACAACTTCCAAGTCAGTGCATAAGCCTGGCTCCTGTAAGGACTGACACCACTTGATGGGACTATCAGGCTACCTACAGGCAGAGTTTGTTGTACGTGCAGAGTCAGCTGGCCGGGAGGTGATGGCACCTTCACAGTTGCTGTCAAATGTGTTAACACCACAATAGCTGAGAAATCCTCCCTCTTCCATCACAAGATTTTATCTTTTTAAGCCTGCAGAGTTTAAAAAATCCGGTTCTCCCTGAAATCCTATCCCTTCCTCACTTCAGTCCCTGATTTTTATGGGAAATCAGGCTGGAGCATTTGCTCTCCTGTGTGTGTGAGTTCAAAGCCTGGATGAGATTTTAATTATAAGAAAACAGCCAAAATGACACCAATGCTCCATGGCAAATGTATGGAATGCTGACACCTGCCGGCAAAAGGCTTCATGTCACTCTTGGACAGGAATCTGCCCTCATCTACATCCCAAAAACTCATTCCCATCTCATATGCACAACAGCCAGCCCAAGCAAGGACTGAGTTCAGCATGACACCAAACACGAAGATCCAGAGCTATCCTTGCACCATGAAACAGCAGCATGAGTCTCCTGCTTCCTGAAAGCCTGTGGCTCTGGGCCAGTCCAAGGAGTTTCCCACCATCCAGGGGAATAACTGTGTATTTTGAATCTCAGCAAAACCAGCAGGGATTAACTGTGCCAGAAAAACAAATCTTTTGTAGCTGGAAAAGTGCTGACCTGATTTAATAGCCCACTATGCTGGCAGAACACCAATCCTAGGAAAAAGAAAGGAAAAAAAAAAGTCGCAAATTTCTGCCAAGTTCATGAGCTGAATCTGCTCAGCAGCAAGTAGCAGAGATAGCACCTGGATGAGGGGAGCACAGAGCTGGGCACAAGGAAAAGGCAGCAGGACTGTCCCCTCTGGCACCAGGCAGCGGCAAGGAGGACTCAGCTGTCTCACCAAACCACATGTTCAACCCACATTTGCCACACAGGTGGGCAACAGGGAAAAGCTTCCTCTCCTGTTCCCCAGATGGTGACACAAAGGCACGGAGATGAGCTTGGTGCTGGGTGTTCCTTTCCAAAACATGAAAATAAAGGGAGACAAAGATGTCTGTCTGGATTAATTACTGCAGCCAGAGACACTTGTACATTGGCATTTCCCCTGCATGAGTTGTACAGAGTCCTGCCACACTACAGAAATGAATTTCACCTCTTATCTGCCTTTCAAAGACTCCTGTCTCTAGGAAACTGTATTAAAAAAAATGACAATGCTACTGTTCACACTCACTGGAGCAAAATTAGCCCTCTTTGAAACAAAACCCTCGAGAGTCACTTGCAGTTACTTCAAGGCCCTTGCCCATGTTGCTTTTACTTCTCTTCAAACTTTAATTGATTACAGCAGAAGTAATCCTTTCAGTTGTTTTGATGAGTTTTCTGCAAGAAGACAAATGTGGATGCAACACTTCAGATAATTACAAGGAAAAATCCTCTTTTAAAGCCTTAATGGTCTTTATGAAAGCAAAAAGCTGTAGTGTTCCAGAGCCCTCAGCCTTTCAGGTTCACTGCAGGACACCCTGGCATGGGTGGTATTAAAATTAAACCACACGGTGCTTGTGGTTTAGTCTGCAGAAGGGAAATTCAGAACATAAGGACACCAAACAAAGGGCATTACAAAGCAACACCATATAAACACATGAACTTTTGCATTTCAGAACATTTTTTCAAAAGCCTTTCCAAAAAAAAAGTCTCTGTAATTGTGTCATACCTGTTTCTGAACAGAGGCACTGGGAGAAACTCAGCTAAAAGTTTCTGCCGTCACTTAGCAAATGAAGTGTTGATTATTGAGCTGTTTCAGAGAGTTCTGGAAGCTGACGCAGACCTCAAGCGAAGGGCTGAGACCAGCTCCAGGGCAGAGTAACCCCAGCAGCAGGATGGAGTCACACACCTTTCAGATTAAGGTTGGGATGCAGAAAAACCCTGAGGGAAACCTGGTATCACCTGAAATGTTTTCTCTCCAAGAAAGCATTTTCCTAGCTCTACCTGCTAAGGAACAAGCTAGATGGAATAATATAAAATTATTTTATAGATTTTTACTAGTGGAACAGGCTCTTTTGTAATGATGCGTCATTGTGGAGCACTGCTGTGGAAACAAGTAAGAGATCTGTCCAGTGAGCTGATCTGAAAAGCAGTGTTATGGCATATACAGAAAGAATTAACATCTCCAGTGCCACTACACGTATTTCACAGTATTTCTTTACCTGGGCAGAAATTTTCTCCCAGGCATCTGTTTTTCCAGAATAACATAAGAGAGATTGTAAAGGTTGAAAGAGCAATGGCTGGAACTCCTACAGAAAAGCTTTTCTACAAGAAAAATAAAACAGTCAAAGTCTGATAGAAAATAATACAATAGATATAGTACAGGTGTAACTAACAATGAATAATAAGAAGAATGTAACTCAAACATCCTTATTTACTTATCATCATAGAAAAATGAAATATCCCTTAAAATGAAAGCAGCAAATTTAAAATGAATACAAGGAACATAATACTTCACAGGTCGCAGGAGCATAATATAATATTAACATAATAAGGAACATAATATTTCACATTACAACTAACTAACCAGTACAACTCACAGCTGTTGGAAGGCAGCAGAGCCAAGGGCTTAATACAAATAAAATTAGATGCTTAGAAGAATGCTCCAAATGCCTGCTGGAAGAGAAACCAGAACCAGTTTGTAAGGCGATAATCTGGGGACTGCAGCTGCAGAGGTAGGATGATTCTTCAGTTATTGCTCCACAGCTACAAGTTGTGAGATTTCCTGACTCTTGTAAAACATGTGATGCTGTATTGCATGTTCAGATCCTGCATTTCGAGGGGAAGAATCCTCTCTCCACAGCAAGATTCATGACCAGAATGTTAATGCCTCATTTGCACTGAATTTTGTTCTTCTTTTGCATATCAAAAATACTATGGATCATTGTCTCCAAACAGAAGTTCATTCCAAATTTTAAATCATTTCATTAAAAAATAAATTACATTAGCAGCTAAGCCTCGATTTTCAATTTTGTATTGTGCCATGCTCTCAGGTTTTCTTTTTATGACCAGTGTAAAAAGATTTTAAATTATAATCTGTCCCTTGGCATATTTTGTACTGCAAGTTTTAATCAAGTCTCCCAGAGGAAAAGAAAATCTAATAGTACCTTCAATCACTTTACAATCTTGTTTGGGGTATTTTTTTTTCCTAGGCAGGAACATTTAACATCTCTGCTTTTCACATACCCATATTTCATTTATTCCAGATACATTCCTATCTGCATATAGCTCATTTAAATATTCCCAGTTACCTCTGAGCATTGTTTACTACGTAACTTTTTTCAGAATGATTAGCATCATTTTGTATGGTCCCATTATGCCTTCATGGACATCTGTACAACATCTAATGCAGCTGAAGTAGGATATTAGACCTTCCCTATGCTTCAAGCCACAGCATTTTCTACTCACAAGTGTTTTTTATTTCTACACTGTAATGTGCCTCATCTTTCAAAATCCTCTCACTTCTGGTGCATTTTTTTGGGGGGGTGAGGGAGGAACCCATAATCCTTTTTTTAAATCCCATTTTATTTTGTAGTTCTAAGTCAAACCTATTCCTCTTAAGACTGTGCTGCCATCAATTCAGTCACACTTCTGAAGAACTGTGCTAAAATTTGGAATAACTAAGAATACTGATGGCATCACAAGGCCATCAGTCCTGGCAGCAAATGCAGAATCTTTGAATGCATGAATAAATAGCACGAATTTAAAGACAGGTGCAAAAGAGTTTCTGCAGACAAAAATGCTTCTGCAGGGCAAATCACAATGGCAAAGTTTCAAATAGGGTCAATGGTCACTCAGGAATAATTTCAAACTACTCATGGTTTGGAACTCTAACCTAGAGGTAGCCAGCAGTTTCCTTGCAAGAGAATCATGTTCCCTGGCATAAACAGCTCTTATAAACCAAATACCACCACACAAGTAAGCTGTCCCTGTCTGTTTCTGCTACCAGCAGGTTGTTGTAATTTATGCTACAACAAGTCTCACAATGCTCTGGAAGTTAAAAGGGCAGAAAGATAAAACTACCTTAACCTTAAAAGCCAACATTCAAAAGGTTATGTGAAAACAAAGCTGCAAGAAATTACTGCTAGGCACACTGTTAGTATTTCCTTATTTTATTTCAAATTCGGAGCTTTTCTTTTTATTCATAATAAATTTTCTACGGTTATTGAAAGCATTGATTATCTAGTTAATATGTCACTAATTATCTTGAAGTTACAACACAAATGCTGTGATCAGTAGGCCACCAAAGTTTTCAGTGCTGAAAATGTCAGAAGTCTCCAAACTAAATTAAAAAATACAACTAAAGTTCTTAATACATTTCTTAAAGCAAAAATGCATTATGCTGTAGTTGAGTAGTAGAAGATTATTCAGCATTCCTCATTACATATAAGTTGCTATATTGTCAAATGCTGACATTTTTCAGCTTGGGTACTTATGCCAAACTGAGGTAGGGACGGGGGGGTTATGTTTGTTTTATTCCTGCAGAATGGTTCACTGGTGTCCCAGATAAAAGTAAAAAAAAAATTAAAACAAAAGGAGAGAAGCTCTGTTGCTCCATGCCTTGTAGCAAGAACTTGAAATCTTGCTTGTAGTACCCTCACTGGTGATGATGTGGCTTTAGCCCTGTTCAAACTCATTTAAGCCAGGCTTATGCAACCCTGAAAATGTCTGAAAAGCTGCCATTGGCACAGGCTTAGGAGAGACGTGTCTGGGTGAGTTCTGGGGCTCTCTGAAGATGCCCCCCTCCCTGTACCACTACTGGAGTCACATCTGCATGGGTGGCCCCACAATTCTCTCTAGGAACCTGTGCCACAGGGGACGTTCCCTCCATCCTGGCTCCTCATTCCCTCCTCCCCACACACTTGGCACTGATCCAGCCACATGGCAAACTGGATCCACTCATCTGGGTTCAAAACATCCCAATGAAAACAGGAGAGAGGGAAGGAGGGAAATAATCTTCACCCATAGCAGCAGGTTGGTCCAGCTCACCAGAGAGGGGCAGGAATAGGCTGCAAACACAAGGAGGGAAAGCTCTTTAAGGCAGTATTGGTGCACAGAGGGAGCACATGGAGCTGCAGGCTCAGCTCTTCCTGCCAGACCCATCACAGCTGTGAAGACTCCAAAGGACTTTCATTTCACTGCTGCTCCTATTCCTGCTGCCTGGGGCAAGACTGGGAACTGAAACATGGAAGGAAATGATGACTGAAGTTTCACTGAGACTCTTTTTGGCATGACACCCATTTTCACAACCCCTACCAGCCCTTCAGCTGCATCAGTCCAAACCTGTGTAGTGGTTCTGTCTGAGAAGAGACTTCTGCTGGCGCTGGGTTACTCCTAACTAAGTTTCCCAGTTAACCAGGTTCCCTAGGAAACTGTATTAGTGGCTGCAGGGCCATGTGTGCTGGCCAAGGAGAGAAGGAGTGGGGACCAAGAGGAGGAGAAAGGGCAGCAGCTTATTTATACAGGCACTCCTCAAAAGAAACAATCACAAAACTATGTCTTTTGTGCAATTTAGTAGAAAAAGTACTATTAAACAGTGAAGTATTTCTAAGCCAAGGAAAAACAGAAAGAAGTCAGCACAGTGGGGAAAGAAATGAGTAAATTGGGATGGAGAATCTTGTATGTCTGGAAGCAGACAAGTGAAAGAAGACAAAACACATGATCTCCTCCCTTTTGGCAGGGACAAGCTATTTATGCTGGCCCAGCTGCTCCTGAAATGACAGGCTGGGACTGAGTGCAGGAGGAAGTGGGGAATACAGTGAGAAAGGCCAGAGAAAGACACTTAGGAGGGAGTTTCAGAGAGGCCAGGGAAAGAGCAGAAAGATGGAAAGGGACATTGTGGTGGTAGAGAAATTAAAGCTTAGAAAAGGAGGTCTAGTCCAAGGCTGAGATAAATCTGGGAAATTATTGTTTTGAAGGGAACAGAGAAGAAAACTTAGTGTTGGAAAAACAAGCAAAAGTTTGCATTCACTGGGGGCAGCTCCTCTGCACAACTCAGGCTGCAACAGGATCCTGAGCCTCTGCTGCTTCTCCATCAGCAAACACCACTTAATATCTTTAAGTCACTGAATGGTGTAGTGAAGGGCCCATACAGAAAAGCAGATCTCCATCCTGAGGTTTGAATAATGCACAGTAAATAGGCCTGCAGCTCCAACCTGAGCAGGGAGAAAGCAAATGACTGAGCAGATACTCTTAGAGGCAATCCTTAACAGCAAGCAGTATTCATCTTCTGCCTCTTTGAAAAAGCCCAGACCATTTCATCTGGGTTCATCTTTGAGAGAGTTCACACCTGAGGGACAAGGACCATGTACCGTGACACCAGGGCAGAATTGACAGATTAAGAGGCTGAATTAGGTTTGTACACATAATCCTATTTCTTTCATTTCTTAGAAAAGCACGTCCCAATCCATTAGAGTAAGCAGATTCAGAGCTGTAATTTCTAATAACACTTCATTTCTTGGCAAAGAAAAATATTTAGGCCAAACCTCCTCTCTCCATCATGCAGGTGAATGTTAGAAAAGCGGTTTATCATTTATTACACACCTTCAGCTACCAGTCAGTAGTTAAGTTATGAACAGTTAAGCGTATTTGCTCAGGTCCAAGCTTTGCAGCTGAGATCCTTGGCCATGTGCCTCCCTTCAAAGAAGCCTCCAAGAATTTTACCATATGCAAACACTCAACCTAGTCTTTTTTTCCTTTTTGTTTTTTGTGTGCCAGTAAGAATAATCTCTTTTTCAGAGGAATAACTTAGCTTTTCCCTCATAGTTCTTGGAGCAGGTCTAAGTAATAATAAATAACATTACAAATGGGAAAACCCATGTCCAGCTTGGTGAAATCACAACACCTCCCTAAACCACACTGAAAATGAAACTGCTGGTGAAGAGCTCTTTAAACTTCTGTAGGAGTAGCGATAAAAAGCAAACAGGGAGTACAGTTTTATCTGATTTACTCCTTCCAAAGTTGTGCAAGGTTTCTACACTTTTGTAAACAAATACTGCAACCTGCCTGGACTTTCATCAGCAGTATCACCTTGGGCAAAACCCAATACCAGTGCACATTTATACCTCTGATGGGCAAGGATAAAAATGGGAATTGGTACCTATTAGGAAAATATATCACAGGCTTGCCCCAGAAGTTGTCTAAGTCTTTTCAATAGATATAGCTGGAAACAAACCAAGTCATGCACCTACATACAGCCGCATGCCAAAATATCTGAACTTCTTCCACCTTTGTTCTTGCTGTTATTGTGTCCAAATAGCCTAAAGAAAGCAACTTTTCACATGCCAGTGAGTCACCCACACATGGTAGAGAACATACAGACTTTCTCCTACCACAAAAGCAGCGATCTTTGTTTATGCCAACACGGTGTGATGTGAGTACTGCCAAGATGAAAAGAGGTAAACCTCGGTCCAACAGAAAAAAGGATCATCTCCAAAAGGAGGACCTCATGTCTATTCAACACTGCCCATGAGTGCTACCAAAGACCGGGAAACTCTGCAAAAATTGTACCCAATCTTATATTTGAGCTATTCTTAACAGTAGCCAAGCCTGAAGTTTTAAGGACAGCGTGAATTTAGGCTTTTTGTCATGCAAAATGAATACACTCAGAAATGACATGGCTTATTTATGTACCTGCAGGCTATTTCTTGGAAATTACATAGTAATTTATGCCAGCCATGGGAACATTACTAATGTAACACCATGTTATCTCCTTATAACAATGTAAATGCCTCAGATCACCAAAGTATTTGATAACATCTCTGAGATAAATGTGCCATCCATGTGTCATTCCAATAATGGAGGATGGATGTAGCAGCTAGGCAATTTGCATTCTTGCAAATGTACCAAAGTTCAAAAAACATAATAGGTGGCAAAAAATATAGCAAAAGAAATATAAAGACATATTGAGATGAAATATATATTTCTGTGGGGACAAATTAGTAGTATGTGTCTCATGCGGCAACAGGGGAAAAAACCTAAACTTATTCTCTAATTTACAAAAACAGCTCTAAGATAAAGGACCAAAGTCTGACTACCAATCCAAATGGCATTATTCCAAAATTACTGTACGAACAGTACAAACAGACTCATATTGAGTTTCAGGCAGAACAAGTCTGACATGGACATACATCTTACAACTGGTCTCTTGGCACCTCTCTGTAGAGCACAGGAGCTCTTCTGGCACTGCTCTCTGGTGCAGAGAATGAAGCAGCAGCTCCAAAACTTGCCAGGTACCAAAGTGTGTCCCTGCCTTCCCCATCTTCACTGTCTGGCACCCAGGTACATCTCAGTGCACTCTATACCTGGAAGTCCTTGCTCCCATCATACCTCAAATGTGTTTTTACTCTGTGATTTCTGCAACAAACTTATTAAACTCAATTAACAGCACCTCACCAGCAGTACAAAAGCTTGTCCAGAGCGCCTGAACTAAGCCCAGTCAACAGAAATCTGGATATTTTTTAGGTTACCTTCGAAAGTCCCTAAATCCCACCAATATACACAATTTTTTGGCAAACATTAGAAAAACAGCAAACAGTGCTAAATATTAAATGTAAAGAAGATGATTGTATGAAGCAGTGAAATCCCTTGCTAGCTAAAATGTAGACACAGAAAAGATTCTGAATTAGGAAAGAGGTAATGACCGAAAATAAAAGAAACAAACATGGAGAAGCATTCTGGGAAAGTACATTGGCTTCCCAAAGCAAATACAAGCCCAAGTTCAATCAAACAGAGTCATAGAAATGTTATGTTCCTTTATGAAGCACTAAAAAGCTGGCAAGTGTGTGAGGTGTGGAAGCTGTCTGCATGGTGTATTTCAGCCTGGAGTAGCAAATCTTCCCAGGCTGAGGTTTCAAGCACGAGTTCAAGATGAGTTTTCCATTAATAAGATTAAACATTTCTGCAGATGTTTCAAGAAGACATTAAAGTGTTTACAAAAGAATGCAAATAATGAATGCAAATGCACAAAAAGTAAGCTTGTTTAGAAGTAGGAGTTGGGGAATTTTAGGTTAAGAGAAACGCTATCTGAGGATCAAAACACACACAAAAAAGCTTGATCTTAATGAACTTGTACCTTCTCAACCCTATGAAGAATCCAGTGTCTGAGATGGCATTATAAGATCAAAATAGAAGTGTGAGAGAATAATGCTGGAAAAGACTGTAATATTCATGCAGGCTGCCAAGAAAGTCCTTTTATTTTCAGTCTAAGGTCTCAGTCCAGAGAGCTGTTCTGCAAAGGCAGGGCCCATATCAGCACTGTGATTCATCCATGCAACACAATTCACAGGATCAAAGATTTCAGAAAATTCTCAGTCTATGTGCACCACCTGAGATGCTGCCAGCTTTTTAAGCAGCACAAACTAAAGTTCTCAGAGTACATCCTAAACCTGTGAATCCCCATGACTTTCAGTCACAGCCTAAGCTACCCCCAGCAAGCCCCTCTTTCATTTACAAGCCTCTACATTACGCTGGCTGAGACTGTGCTGAGGATGTTCACGGATCAGACCACAAAGATGATTTATCTGAAGGGTTTTCCTTCAGCTGGATCAGTGCAGTCGTGTTCCTGCTCTGCTGGCATGTCACAGGGGTGCCACAGGGTAGAGAAAAACAGGTAACAGAAAGGAGCATGTCTCTACCACATATAAAACCAAGGTGTAACATTTAATTTCTTTCTTGCTATCAGAGTATCTCCTACTGGCCTTCAGGCTACTCCTGCTCAACAATCCCATGATGCAGCAAGAAAATACTCACCACCAGCAAGAGCTTCCTCTCTTGCAGTGTCATCATCACTGGGCTGAAGAATATTCCAGGATGTCAAAGCAAGTGAAGAAATGTCTTCAGCTGATGATAACTTCAGCATGTCCATGTGATTGCTCTGAGGTTTGTAACGGGGAATGAAACACTCTCTGCCTTGCTTTAAAATGTCCTTAATGATTTCTTCTGTCTGGACTTCATCTGGCATGCTCAGGAAGATTGCAATTCTTTTGGATTCTTGGTACTTGGGATGGTCAATCACCTACACGGGAAATTGACACAACCGGTTTATGAAGTTTTTTGAAAGATCAACTTAGTTTAACACAAAACTGGAGCAAAATATTCATTGAAAAGGGTAGAGATACAAACTTTGACGCATCACAAATAGAATAAACTGACTTTGTTGCCTATTCCAACATTTCTACCGTCAGCAAAATCAAAATAGGCAAATTTTTGCATCTAGTGAACTAAACACTGCAACACATGTTTGGGCCAGCAAAAAACAATTTTGCAGACAATCTTCCAATCCCCTAAAGATCTGTGCAATACAGTGCAGACACCCTCAAATGCCCAACATCACTGCAAAAAAGATACAGCAGGCCAGAACTGCCAGCTTATGCAAGCCATGAGGGTCTGGTATTCCTTTTCCTTCTTTTTACAGACTGCATCTCTCCTCTGTGCCTAGGAGAAGGGGAAGCACCTCAATGATAATAACTAAAAGGAAAATTAGAGCAGATGACTGAGGAGCACAAAGCTTTCCAAGACCAGGCCCCTCTTTCTTTTGTTAACCTAAATGTCTTCCCTCCAGCAAGATGAGATATATGACTTCAAACATCACCTGCTTCTAATAGATGATCCTATTACTGCACATTTTTCAGAGCTTGAAGGAAAGATGGCCTTGCCATTTTTTGCTTTTCATGAGACTCTGTGCAGGGCTTACAAAAGGCTGAAATAGGAGGGAAAATAAAAAATGCTTATATGGTGAAAACGTGTTAGCAGAGTCATACCTCACTTGTCTCTTCCCATTCCAGACTGAATTCCACATTAAAATTTGAAAGCAGACTTTTAAAAGCTTGTCTTCTCATTCCCTAGCACCTTATATATTTTGTCACTTACATCTGGACAAAACAAATATAAATGTGTCTCAACCTTTTTAAATGTGACTTACTCTTACTTTATAAACTTACAAAAATCTGTCAAAAATATCAGACAATTGAGAAACTCTCTAGTATCTACAGAACAGAGATGACCAAATCTCCTGCTCAGTGTTTGTGTAACTGCAGGGTAACTCACTCTTCTGAGCTTTAGCCTTTGCCCTGTCCTTGTTTTGAGATACAAACACCCATATCTGAGCCAAGATATGGTTCCCACTACATTTCTTATTTTCTTTCTATCACAACAGTTAAAAAACAGGTGAAATATTCAGAAGATGCATATAATTTTTAAGGGCAAAAAAAAGAAGCACTCCAGACTAAATGCTGGTGTAAGTGTTGCTTGGCCACAGAAACATGTTAACAATTCAAAACTGTATTTTATTTCCTTTTCTATCTGCCTAACCCTACACATGGATTTTTCCCACAGGATTAAGCTCTTAAAAGAACAGAATTTCCATTGTAGATTTTGCTGCAAAAAGCAGACTATTTAGTCAAACTGCAGACTCCAGAAAACAGCTGTGGCTCATGTTGAGGGCCTCTAGAGCCAAAACTTCTCATGGTTTGGTGAAGAGAGAAACTGAGACACTGAGACACTTTTAGACAAGGGCTGTGTGCTGTGGGCACCACACAGGTCCCATCTGCTGTGATGGATCCAGTAACACATTAATTAGGCTGTATAGGAACAAAAATGAGGTTGAAGATGTAAACCCACATGTGAGCAGGAAGACACAATGTCAGATGTTCTCAGAATTGTGTAGATGCTCCTGCTATGACTCGGAGCAGTTTCTGAGAAGACTGAAAAAATTTCCACTTAACAAATATTATCTGCCCTTTGTTCACCAGCTGATGGCAATTTTTTCAGAATCAGAGCATGCAAATAGCATGACTTTAATCATGAACATAAGCATTAAAAAAGAATAATCATCCAGAAGCTAATTAAATACTGGTGATTAGGTCGGCCTGTGGAGCTATTTCACTTTGATTTTAAAGATTATTTTGAAATGAGATTTTACTACTAAAAATATTACTCAGGTGTTATAAAATAACCTGCTCACTTTTATTAGCTACAAGCACTGATGTATGTTACAAAGCTACATTTTTGGCCTTATATCATTCCAAGTATTTTCTCAGCCTTTACCAAAATTTCTCCATGCTTGCTCTATTACCCATCCCCCATAAGGAAGCCAACTCTACTTTCTGCGACTTGCACAGAGCCACTCTGTCTCAAGGATTTTCAATTTGTGCCAGATTAAGAAAATGGCAAGATATCATCAATCTATGTCATATTTCCTGATGCCTTCTTTTAAGCAAAACAAAGGCTGTATCTTTTAGTGTGCTCTCACTTGAAGAAATGAGTGCTGTGTTGCTGTGTTTATCAGCAGCAGTTAGACAAAGGCTGATGGCTCCTAAAAATTCAGTACTACAGGGGCTAGGTGCTTAAAAGTTGGCTGAGGACTGAATTTTTAAAGGGGATGCATGCCAGTATTTGCAGAAATTCAAGAGATTTAAGCCTAGGATATATGATTACTAAAATGCATTATCATGAGAGTAGGACACTACATACAGATATGCTTTTAAAAAGCATTCCCAATGAAAAAAAAAGTTATGTAAATTCCAGTTAAAATTTCCTACAACCTAAAGTTTCTGTGCTGCCACATCCCACTCATGAAGTGGCTACACATTAGTAGTAAATGAAGTCTATAAAATGATTTGAGAGCCTCTGGCAGGAAAATAACCATATAAATGTAGATCATCTAGAAGTACCCGCTGGTGCTGCAAAAAAAATGAGGACTGTGCTCTATTACATGCAGTGACTGCAAAATAAAATTTTATTATGTTTATTAAAATGATAAAATACAGCTATATAAAAACTGTGTAATCCAAACACAAACAGGACATTTCTAAAGTACATACCCATATCACTCTGTGCTAGGATACCAGTTAGGCAAACCCTGCTTGGTATCTTTTAGAGTGTAAAAATTATATTAGAAATAAAATTGTGTGGAAGAAACACTGCTGGAAGATACAGAAGGGAGATGACAGGGCGTAAAACAAGAGGCCAGATCAGGCAGTGGCTGGGTTTTGTATGTGTGGCTGGTGTGGAATGGCTGAGATAAACACCCGCCACCACCCCGAGGAGCCCTGCCTGGGGTGTGTGGCAGTCTGTCCCCATTGTCCCCAAAATCCATGGGTGATGTGTGACCACTGTTCCAGGGAGAAGTGTCCCCAGCACCCCCAGCGGCAAAGGGTGATCGCTACACCACTCCAGGGGTGAAGTGTGACCAAGGCTCCAGGGAGAAGTGTCCCCAGCACCCCAGGGCTGAAGGGTGATCACCACCCCATGTGAGAAGTGTCGCCACCACCGCAGGGGAGAAGTGGCCCCAGCACCCCAGGGGTGAAGGGTGATCACCACCCCATGCGAGAAGTGTCCCCAGCACCCACGGCAGAAGTGTCCCCAGCAGGCCCCGCTGTAGCCGGTGCTGCCGGCGCCACCAGCCGCGCCCCCCTCCCTGCCGCGGAAAGGGCGAGGGAAGGCTCCGAGGCGGAGCTCACCCCCGCTCGGCGGAAGGGCCTCTGAGTCACGGTCTCGGTCACCGGCGGCGGGGCCTGGAAAGTCCCGGCCGTGCTGCCCGGCTCCGGGCCGTGCTGCCCGGGTATCCGCACCCACCTTGCGCCCGAGCAGGCGGGACTGGCGCTGCTTCTCGGCCGTGCCGAGCTCCCGCAGGCGCTGCCGCAGCTCCGTCCGCAGCTGCTGCTTGGCCGCCCTCAGCGCGGCCGCCATCGCTGCGCCGTGCCCGGCCCGCTCCGTGCGCCCCGAGCACCCGGCCGGGGCCGCCCGGTCACCGCTCCGAGCCCGCTGGCACCGGCCCCGCCGTGCTGGAGGGCCTCTGCCAGCACCAGAGTGGCTTTTTTGTTGGTTTGGTGGTTTTTTTGGTGGTTTTTTTTTCTGCTGGTGGTTCTTTCCCCCCCCTGGCGCAGATCGCAAAGAATTTCCTGTTCTCTAACTTTGGTGCAGGAAGGGAAAGTACGTTCCGGCGGGATGTTTTAGCACCGTCTGCCCAGCAGTTTCATATCCCTGTGGCACCCTGGGCTCTGGGGAGGGTGTGAAGGACAGCCCTGTTCCCGGGGCTCAGGTCATCCACCGGTGTCCAGCCCAGGAGCTGTGCCCACAGGGACAATGTGCCGGCCGCATCCCAAAGGAGGCATCTGGGTCCAGCACACCTTTAACTGCCCAGGGAGGGCTGGAACCATCCCTGGAACTGTTCAAGAAATGACTGGGTGTGGCACTTAGTGCCATGGTCCACTTGACAAGGTGGTGGTGACCAGTCAAAGGTTGGACTCAACGACTCCAGAGGTTTTTTCCAACCTGACTGATTCTGTGACTTGATAGAGACATTTCTATGGGAGAACAGCTGTTTTCATATATTTCTTCTGTGTGGCTTTTGATGACATCGCAGTTTAGCTGCTGTGTGCATCATGAAGCCATCAGCTGTCACACTGTGCAGTTCTTTGACCTCACCTTTTGCTCTAGAAGCAGCACTTTGTTCTCCCCTGGTAGATCCAAGGATCCCTTAAACAGTGGTGACCAGGACCTGGGCACTACTCAGTCTCTTGTATGGCTAACTGCATATCTACACTATTTTATAAAACTTAGCTAATAGGCCTGCTGTTTTCAGGTGTTTTACTATGCTTAGAATTGGGGTGGTACATCTCATCACTTCTTGCTCTGCACTGAAAAAAGGAGGATTTGTCCTGGTGAAGTTAACCTGGAGCCCACTGGACCATTAATGATCCAGGCTTCTTTTGTTTAAACCCTGCCCTTACCACGAAGGCAAGTTGTAAAATTTATCACCTACATTTTGAAAAGACACAGTCACCCTTTACATTTAACTAAAAAATTGTATTTCTGAGTATAAAGTAGGTTACTGGATCACTGTAAAAGGAAGTGGATGCGGTATTAATAGATTGGTGTTAGCCACTATAATACGTGCTTGCAGTAGTGCTGAAAAAGGAACTGAGTAAGAATTACTGTTCTTACCATGAAGACTTAGGCTAATAGAGACATATGTGTCATAATATGTCCTAAAATGTCATTTCTGACTGGTGCTGCCATAGGTGCTCTGGAAGTGGGCATTTTCCTTTAGCTGCCCCTTGCCCTCTGAATGCTGCCATCTTTTCTTCAACAGCAACAAAGTTTACCTCACAAATCCTGCTGCATGCTAAATAATATTTCTTGTTTTCACTGAGGAGGGAGAGGGAGAAATACATGTTCTAACAAACATTATCATCTGTTTGTGTTCTGTGGTTAAACCCACCAAATTAAGCCATGGAATCACAGAACAACCCAGGCTGGAAGGGACATTGAAAGCTTGTGTGGTCCAATCTTTCCTGGAAAAGGGAGCCTAGATGAAACTGTCTAGTGCCCTGTTCAGTTGTATCCTGAAAACTGCCAAGGAGGGGGACTCTACGACGTCCCTGGGCAGGTTGTTCCAGTAAACAGATGTCCCTACTGCAAAAAAAAAGTCTTATGCTGAGACGAAAGATGGAGAGCCCATGACCAGCAGAGGCTGATTTGTTCTCTCAGTGTCACAAAGCTGGATATTTTAGAGGCTCTGTCTCAGAGAACAGTGGTGGTGTGTGCCACAGGAAGCTGCTGGCTCAGTTTAGTTCACCTCCCAACATGTCTAAAAAAATAAAGGTGTTTAGACCCAGCCTTAGTTCCCTGATGGAAAGTCACTACAGCTGAAGAAAACCCTTCTAGAATGAACTCTTGAAGAACTACTGTATAGCCTTTGAAAGCAAATGGAATTTGAGTAAAAACATGAATTGCCCCAGACTGTAAAAGCCTGTAAGTCTCTTATGCCACTCTCTGAATTAGCTGAGTTTTATGATGTATCCCAAAACACTAATTACTGTCATCAGAGCTGATCCAGTTCATTTATTTTGCCACAAGATATCTGTTTCTTATAGAAGCTACCAGATAGTACCTATCTGAAAATGAAAATGAAATTGAAAGTCTTGACATCCATGGTCATCAGGTCAAACCCATAAACTACTTGGATTTTCCAGCAGCATTGTGATAACTCTCCTAAGATTATTTTATTCAGGCAGATCTTTTCCCATGCTGCAGCTTTTCTGGAAAAAATGAGACCAGTCATGACTTTAAAATACGTATTTTTATATTTTTTCTTAAAATATTAGTGTATTTACAAAATTTTCTCATCTAAAAAATATTTTGTACTTGCCTATTTTTAAACATCTAGTTTAAAAAACATTCAGCCAGCTGACTACATCACACAAATATGAAAGAACATTCATTGTAGGTGTGAGCAATTAAAAAATACAGCACAAAACCACATACCATTGCATTAACAGTAAGTGAGTGCACATTTTTAAGTTGCTAGCTTCCACAAATAGTTCTTCCCATACAAATTGCTTAGTCTGTGTCAGTAACTTCTATCCACTTCTATGTTGGAGTTCCCATTTCTGTTTTCTTCACAAAAATCCCCCCCTTTTTCTTATACAGAGGTTGCAATAAAATGCATTACAGTAGTTTTTCATTTACAAAACAAATGACATAAAAACTTATTTCTTAACCCATTGGATTGTATTTCACTAAAACAATGTCCTTTCATGGAGATGCAAGAGAGATTCCAAGAGCTGTCTGGATGTGGAGAATGATCTCAAAGCAATTCTGCCTGGAAAGGTGGACTTGAATTGCTGCATGATGTTGTGCAGATTCCCCTTTGGAAGGATCTCAACTTCAGATTTGGTAATTAGGATAGCATATTAAACCTTGTATTTAGACAAAATAAATACAAATAAATTAAATACAAATTATGGAAGGAAATTATTCTCTTGTTGATATTGCTTAGAGGAAGGTTGAGAGATGAAGCTTGTGACAATATCTAGATTACAGATGAATGGCAGATCCTTTTACTTCAGTAGTACTCTCTGAACAACGAAACAACAACTATGAGCAGGGCTGTAATTTTGGAGAAAGACAGTAGTGATCTTCTTTCAAACTTTGTTAGGAAGCCATTTTCCTGTAGAAAAGAACATGCACAGTTAGGGACAGCTTAAAAATGACATGTAGAGAAACCACACCGCTGTCTGTGTCAGATTAAGAGTGCTGCAGCATTGTGCAGTGAGGGACAGCTTTTCAGAGCTCTACTTGCAAAAGATGAATAGGGCTTTAAAAGCAGTAGCTGAAAATAGCTGCACCTTGCTGAATGTTTGTTTTATCTCCAAGTCAAGACCATTCCCTCTCTGTGTAAATAGAAAACAAACATGAACTCTATCATCTGAGCCCACATCTTCCAGGAAGGTACAAGTACTGTGTTTCTGATGTAGTAATACACCCAGAAATATCTTACTTTAAGCTTCCTTATTCTACTATGATGAGCCACCTGTTATGACAGAATGTTGCCAGGAGTTGCTACTTCTCTGAAATAAAATTGACTCTATTTGAAAGAGATGTAAAGAGAAGCACTTATAATAAATCCGATGCATCAAGGGGCCATGAGTCACTATCGCCTTTTTTTTTTTGCTGCTACAGAGAGAGAAGGATTAAAACAAACAGAAAGAAAAAAAAAAGGAAAAGCAAGACACTAGAAAATAAATCAGGGGGAAAAATGTAGTAGGAAGTATGAGAGAAGTGGGATGAGAGGGGGTGGAAATAGAAAGTAACATTTACATATAAGTAAAGGAAAAAAGTACCAAGGAAATAACTGACACTGGTGTCATTGATTCTCAGTTCCCCTAACAAAAAAAAAAAAAAAAGTATTGGCGTGATGAAACTTTGCAAAGCAAAAGGAACTTTCCCTACTTTCCCTTCACTGGCAGAATGGGAATTTCAGCAGCTTGGCAAAATAGTCCACTTAGTAACAAGTATTTTTCTCTGCATTGACCATTCATAAATAGAAGTTCTAGGATTATCTCAGTCCAAACAGAGAAGATTTAATGCCAGTTGTACTTACCTGTACATTTGTTGTAAGTAAAACTGATTTGGGCGATTTAATAATGGCTTTGTTGAAATCCACAGCAAAAGTGCTGACTTCATTTGTAAGAATCACACCTGTGTATTCTTTCCTTACCTTGAACTTAAGTATTTTTCGACCAAGTCCTCTATGAAAGCAAAATTGCTGCGCTGACCCTAGGATGCCACTTAATTTTAGATTTAATAATGGAAATTTCAGGGCATGTGTGGTTTAACCTGCTTTGAGTGGGAGGCTGGTCCAAATTATTTTCTAAGGTAATTCTCAACCTGAATTGTGGTATGATCCTGTTATTCAAAACTGGGAAGTGCCTTTTAAAAAGAAAGTTGTCTTTTATCACTGTTCTGTTTAAAGCAGAAGAAAAGCTCTTTCAAAGTCTCAATGAGACATTCCAGATACCAAATATTAAACCACCAAATGGAACCAAATGAATAAAATGGTTTGACAGTGTCTATAGCAATAATTAATGAAATTTCCTAATCTAGACTTTGGTGGGAAATGAGAAACTTACCCAGCCACCATTTGCATCAATCCATTCGGATTTGTTGTTGATGATGTACTCTGTGATGAAATAAGAGATCTCCTCCTTCTCCTCTGCAGTCAGCTGAACCCCATGCTCTTGAAGCTTCTTGGTGAGAAGACCTCCAAATGTAAATATGGTCATAATTCGTCCCCAGTTAGTATTTCCATCAGCAAATTTTTCATCCATGACTCCCTTGAAAATTCTCTTGGCAGCAGCTACAGAGGTGATGTCAATCCTGTCCAGGAGTGGCCTGAGAGCCTCCTCGGTTTGGTCTTGCAGAGAAGATGCCATGGTTCGCAGGACATGAGCAACCCTGGTCTGGGCTGGTCCGAGGTGTGATTCCTGGAGCACATATTGCAGATAATCCTGAGCTAAGTAATAAATGTAATAGAACTCAGCAGTTTCCATTCAATACAAAATGCAGAGAGCAGTTCACTGCTCTTGATCAGGGTCAGCAGTGAGCAGCCACAGGACATGCACACGGTTTTGTTTCGTCTGGTTTTGATGGAATCTTTCTGGTTTTACCACAGAATTTCCTGTAAAAGGCAGTGACTTAATGGTGTGCGTTGGGGAATATGTCACAGAGGAAATGAAAGAAAAAGTATGTCTCCTTTTATGTCTTGAGTGATTTATTTCTCCAAATAGTGTGATTCTGCAGTTAAAATCGACCAGATTTTACCGCATTCTTTAGCAGAAAAAAATTGGCATTTTCTAGGGACTTTTGCTACGTACCACTAGCAAAGGTTTGGCATTTGGCTTGCGAAATTCCAAGAATGGTGTGTGCTAGCAAAGGTTAGGCATTTGGCTTGAAAAAACATGCCCAAGAAGTACATGCTGCTGGAGATGCAGCCCCCCCAGCACCCCCAGTCCAGTCTCCTCACTGCCAGGTTTAAGGCTGCAATCTGTATTGCAGATTTATGGGTTATTTCTGGTCTTTTCTACCAGTTTCTTCACAAAGTTTTCTACAACTCTGTGAAGAAACTGGTAGATATTCCTAACAGGATGGAGGAATGGATAAACTTTCTTCAGCACTCAGGGAGTTTTACAGAAGTGCAAAAAGTGGGAGCACAACAGTGGTACAATTATGGATGGACAAAGAGGAAAATCAGCTTTATAACATTATCCCTGTTCCAGACTTTCCCACATTCTCTCTGAGTGCTCTTCAAGGTCCTTCTTTGAAGATTTGAATGGGAAGCTTCAAAGATTTCTTTTGCCCATAACATCTTTACAGCCCATGCTGTGAAAGGTGTTGTAAGTATGAAAGACAATGCTAATGCAGGCAGCATGTCAGAACATGGGATGGAAAATACAGGGCCAGTGATGTGTGATACCACCTGAATCTTTCAGGACAGGTAACAAAGAAGTATCGTGATACCTACAACTGCTCATAGATTCAAATTTTCTGTCAAGCTGTTGTTTTTGGGAGAAGAGGCAGGGGTATTTAGCCAGCTTTTTCATTACAAACATCTTCTCCTGAGGCAATCTGATCTTGCTAAGGGGTCAGGATGTGTCTGTAGAGAACTTCACCGCATTGCAAAGGCTTCAAAGAGCAGCAAGCAGTTTGATGTCTGGGACCCCTCTCTTTCCCCATCTTTCTTTATCCCTCTACTTCTTACCCACCTTTCTTCCACTGCTCTTCCTTCTTTGAAAGCAAAAGTCACTCCCAGCACCCCACACCAACTGCTTTTCTTTGTCCCAGGAGTGGCTGTGAGCCTGTTTCCAGTCCTGGGCACTCCCTGATGCTCAGACCTATGGAAGAGGAGCAGAGCTTCAGTCTCAGATGTCAGCACAGCACTGGCACCTAATTACACTGGGGAAAGCCTGTGTGGACTGAAATACTCTGGTGTCAGCACACTGCTAACCCTAGCCAGCCCCCCAAAATGCGTGTGCTGCTGCTCTGACATCACAGTTTTTGCAGAAACCCATTGAGTAGACCAAGGTAATTTCCATTTCCTGCTCGGTTTTTTTTCTGTATGTGGTGAGTCTGGCTGAGAGTGACACAGTAATCTTCCACCTTAGCAGGGCTTGAAACCTTGAGCTGGAGCCAGCACAGCACAGCATCCAGCTCTTCAGGATTATTTCCATCACTTTCTTTTGGAAACAAAGAGAGAGGGAGCTTGGTATTATGTTCACCTTTGGGAGAGAATGTGTTTCAGAGGGCAGTGTGAGCTGGTGAACTCCAATGTTAGATGTTACCCCCAGGGAGGGTGATATGCCAGGACTGGGAATGGGCTGGACGTGGGAAGCTGGATCTCCCCTCTTTCATACACTCATGTTTTTACCAAAGCTCCTTTTGAAAGTTCAGAAGTGTTTCCTATCCAGTACCTGCAGCTGCTGCTTTGGCAGAGCTGTCAGGCTGACTTTGCCTTTGTTATGTTCAGTGATTTCAGCAAAATGCTATAATTTTATGAGGAATGCAAATGGGGAAAAAAAAAAAGAAGAAGAAAGGATGTAACAGTCCCTAACTCTTTCCAACTGGACAGGAATTTCTGGTGCAGAGGGAAGTCACTGTTCACCCAGCCAGCTCCCCTCCTGTGAGATGTAGACAGGGCTGAGAGAGGTACTACAGCAGACATCATAAGAATCCTCTTTCTATATAGCAGTCTGTGAAATTATAGATCACTTCTGAATTTCTTAGCAATTAATTGATGAAAAGTTTTTTGTGTTCTCTGAGAATATAAATTATATTATATTACATTATATTTTATTATGTTACATTAATTATGTTTTTTATATTTTATTATATCAACAAATAATAGTTGAATATGAGAACAGTGAACAATACCTAAGGAGACCAGTTTTGTTTTCTTCATCATTGACAGTAGCAGAGCACAGGCAGATGCAGCTATTTCTTCATTAGTGGAGCATTTAGGATTCTGAGGAGAGTAATGAAATAAGACTATGAATATGTCACTATTATTGAAAGAAATCAGTGTTAATACCTTGGCAATTTCAGTGAAAATGCTGCTATTTACAGTCTCTTGATTTCTGAAAGGGCTGTGAGATGAAGCTGAGGGCTCGGCTCCCGGGATGGTGTGGCAGCTGTGAGCAGAGATCTCGAACAGCCAGCTGTGACACTGTGACCAGAGCTCAGGATGGAGCTCTTGGAAATGCCCCAGGTCTCTCTCCTGCAATGTTTTCCATAGAGTGCAGTGTGCAGTTCCAAGTTTGGATGTTCAGTAGCAGTGACAGCTGATGTGCCTATACACACAAGTTGATCATAGTCAACTCTGAACACTCTAAGAAATCAGCTTTGGGATCTCTTGCATCGTGCCACTCTAATGCTTTGATTCTCATTTTCTGCATTAGGCAGTGTCTTGCTTGCTTCTAGCAGACTTTATTCTCATTTTGTAGTTGTAAATGAATGCCTCTGAATTAATGAAACTCTACTTTGTTTCCTACCTGCTCTGTCTGCCCAGTGCTGCATAGACTGCATTCTCATACACTGCACTGCTTCTTCCTTGTTTTCCTCTTTGCTGGATATACTTTAAGTGTTAATTGTTAATAAAAGGCTTGAAACAGAAACCAGCTTGACAGGGAAGCTCAAATGCAAACCCTCCTCTCACTACTTGGCAATTGGAAGGGGCTTCAGATACTTTGATTTAAATCTGTGCCCTGTGGATTTGAATCCACATCCTACTCTAACCTGAAAAGGCTTATTTTTCCAGAACAGATGGGGACTGAGTTGACAGATCCTCATAAAACTGACTTGTGAGAGACGATGTTATCTCATCGTGTTCGAGACAAAACCAAGCCAAATAACAAAAGCTTTGCTGAGCTATCTGTGCTGCATCTGCCTTGCCAGAGTTGTTCCAGTTCCAGGTGATTGTGGGAACTGTGATTTTTTTTTTGTCTGGAAGAACAGTCCAAGGCCTTAAGAAAACGATTGAAGATTTTTTTTTCCCCCCTCCTTTTCTTCCATTTTTGAGGTTTGCCCCGGGGTGATTTTTTTTTTTTTTTTTGGCGTGGTTTTGGATTTCATGGCGAAAGAGCAGCTCGGTTCACTTGTAGCTTTGCAGCTGTCCTGTACAGCCCTGGTGCGAGAGCTGGGGAGGTTTGATGGTTTTTGTTTGCCGCGGGTGCTGCGGCCGGCGCTGCGCTGGGGCCTCTTGCCCAGTGGAGTGCTGACATCTAGTCGCAGCCAGGGGAGCTGCGCCGCACATCCCTGCTTTGGGGCTCTCTGTGCAGCAAATCCCGTGGGGTTGGGATGCACCCCGCTAATGAGCTGAGTTAATAAGTGATAACTATGTTTCCCGAAGCCCCGGGCTGCAGCCGGAGCAGCGTGGGCAGCAGAGCGAGGGAGGGATTGTCCCTCCAGGCTCTGGGACCCCACTGTGTCCACTGTGCTCTGGGACAGTGCTGTGCCCATCTCTGGGGTCCCCGGCACAGGAAAGACATGGACCTGCTGGATCAGGGCCAGAGGAGGCCCCTAAGTTGATTAAGTGGATGGATCATCTTTCCTATGAGGAGAGGCTGAGAATTGGGATTGTTCATCCTGGAAAAGAGAAGGCTTCGGGTTGACCTAATTGCAGAACCTAAAGGGTGCCTTCAGGAAGGATGGAGGGACATTATTTACAGGGGCATGGATGACAGGGCAATTGGGAATGGCTTCAAACTGAAAGAGGGTAGGTGTAGATTAGATATGAGGAAAAAAAGTCTTTACTGTGAGGATGGTGAGGCACTGGAACAAGTTGTCCAGAGAAGTTGTGTCTGCTCCATCCCTGAAAGTGTTGGAGGCCAGGTTGGGTGGGGCTCTGAGCAGTGTGGTCTAGTAGAAGGTGCTCTTGCCAACAGCACGGGGGTTGGGACTAGGTGATCTTTAAGGTTCTTTCTATCCCAGACCATTCAGATTCTCTGATTCTCTGAATTCTGCCAGCTGGGAAGCACCAAAGCCTCCTGTCCAAAGCATGGAAAGGTCATCTCCATAAATTTTGGGAGCAGTCAACTTTAAAACATTTAAGACCATCTCCTAATGTTTCTAGGATGGAGAGAAAATATCAAGATCCTAGATCTCCAATTCTGTGGCAAGAGAGACCTTGACCCAGCTGGCAGTCTGTGTATCAGACATGCACTGAAGGCAAGCTCCAGAAAGGATGGGAGGATGCAGCTGGTTTTGCATACTCTGGGCCAGCTGAGGCATTCTGGGCTAATTTGAGAGCCAAAGTGGTCCCCAGCATAAACTAAAGCAAGTAACTACTCCAGCTCATTGTTGAGCTGTGTTGCCATCCATAATGACTGAGGGCTGAGCAATTTGCTATAAGCTCTCTCCTGCTCCCAAAATACCACAAAGGAAAGGCTGAGAGGATGGATCAAATGCAGGTGCACACCATGGTGCTCCATTGTTCAAACATGAGAAGGTGGTCATTCAACTGCCCTTATGACTCCTCTGTAGCATTCCAGAGACCTGAGGGAACTGTAGGAATGGCCGGCTTTGGCTGGGTTAGTCAGGATTCAGCTGCTGCCTCGTCACTTCCCCTGGTAACTCATCTCAAGTTAGAGTCTGTTTTCCTCTGAATCCTCAGTTCTGTCATCACTGTAAGTCAAGGAGCAGCCAAACATACTTCTTCACTGTGCATGTGTCATGTGTCATCACGTGCATGTGTGCAGACACATGCTCTGCATTCTCATAAGCCTTTCCAAATGTTTATCTTGGATTAAGAGAATTTGAACACATAGTCATCAATGTCAGCAGTGAGCCACAGAAATGTAGAGGTCCCTAAGCTTCCATTAAGACAATGGAGCATGAACAAGTCTTGGTAGAAGCTTAGTAAGTTCTTGCAGATGCCAGCAGAAACACTAGAGTCAGCTTCTGGGCTGAAAATATTTGCTCCCAGAAGGGAAAAAATGAAAATCTGCATTTGAGTATTCATGAAATAAGTCAAGAGCTCATGCTTCAAAATGATAACTTTGCATGTCCCTGGCACCCACGAGTCAAGGGTGATCTTGAGTGTTAGTTCATTCCCCTGGGGCAGATGAATATGTGCACAGTCATTTGTGATTGATCAGCAGCTTTAGTTCAGATCTGTGTCTTTCAGCAACATAGTGCTGCCAGGAGAGACAGGCATTCAACACCTAAACCTATTTTAGACACAGATGATGCTCAAAATGTGGTGAGACAGCATTTCAGTGACATACCTGAGTCTTGCTTAGCGTACAGAGAGTCACACTGAATCACAATTCCAAAATATGAACAAGATTTAGGTAAAGAGTTTCCACTGAGCATGGATAAGATATAGGTGCCCAGTTCCTTCAGGTGTCTTTGGAAAAAAAACAAAACAGCTATTCATTAAAGCTATTAATAGTTTTATGTTAGGCACGCTTTTAAATTCTTTGCTGTTTGGTTTTCCAAGAGAAGCTTATGTATCTCATATTTTTAAAATAAATAACTTTAAAATTCCAGTTCACTTTACCAATTACAAGTTACCTGGGTGCCTTGGAGCTTTGCAGTCCTCTATATCAGCCCTCCCAGGAGTGTGCTTACTCCCGTGCTTCTCCATCTTTTAAATCAGCCCTGCATCTGCTCCTGTACTTCTCCATTATTTAAATCAAGGCTGCATCTGCTCCTGGTACTACTGGTGACCTTTGCCCTGGGTCAAGTGTTTGTGATCCACAGATTAAATACCTTTCCTTTAGAAGAGAATGTATTCTCTTAATAAATCATTTCACCCGTCTTTTTCCATATCCCCTTTGTTGATGACCCTATAAAAGAGGGTTGCAGCAACACTAGTATTTCTACTATAAATTCCTCTTCATGGAGGTTCATAACTCATCTTTAGTTTGTTTTACATGCAGGGTTCTGGTCTGGGGGCACATTTGTTTTTATTCCCCTTTCAAATTGTTTTGAAATATTTAAAGTTATAAAATAGATAAAAATAAAAATGTATAGTATACAGATATTTTCTTTTATAATCAGTCCAGATATTTGGATGGAAATTATGATTAGGAAATGAATGTGTAATGGGATTTCAGTAATTTTCATCTGTTCAAAATAAATACTGATATTAAAACATGTTTCTGAACCAACCCTTATTCAGTAATTTTACTACAGTTTTATTACCTTTTAAATGTGTATTTGCATGAAAATATCGTGATGCTGGTGCCTACTGCTTTCAGCCTCCTTTTTTTAATAAAAAATTTTAAAACCCCTTCATGTTCAAGAAAATGACAGAGACTACATTGCTATTTGGCAGGACTTTTCTGAAGCCTGAAGTCAGTTGTTACGAAGGTCATTCCATCCACCTTACAGCCTAAGAAACTGGGCTCCATGTGGTAGAATAAAATCTCCTTCATTACTCAACTGCAAGGAAGAGCTTGTGAACCTAATATCCCAAATGACCCTTCTGGAGGGTTCTTCAGCCCTAACTGCATTTCTCATTTTCCTGATTTGCACCATTGCAGCAGACACTTGGCTGTTGGCACTCTGCAGTATTTTCAAATGATTATGTGTAAATTGCTGCGAATTATAGCAAGAAATTAGCTGCAACTCCCATGGCATATTTTTATCCTTGTGTTTATTATGACTTTCTAATCCTCCAAAAAGCATGCTGAGATGGCATTTCTGTGCTCCTAGGAGAAGGCTGTGAGCAGAAATAGCAAACTAATCTGTCTCCCCAGGTATTTATGCCACATTCATCGCTGTGCTGTCTGAGCATGTAACGCTGTCCCCTCGATCTTTTTAAATGAAATGATGTCCTGTTAAGTAAGTGTGAAGGAAGCTGATGCTACCGTGACTAGTTATCCAAACCTGCTGCCATTCTTTAACTAAAGCAGAATAAAAAGAGATTTGCTCTTGAGCTCATTTTTTAATGATGGATCTTTACAGTGCTCTGTGCTTTGAATTCCATTTGTCCATCTTCATTGCCATGGCTGTGTACAGAGCCTGGGGTCATCGAGGGAATTAAGCCTGTAAGCATCTTAGGAGTGATACTGATCCCAGGGCCTGCTCAGGCCCTAAAATGCTCTGTCTTTAAGAAAGCTGAATTCTTTTAGACCTTTCCAAATAACCTCAACTTTTGCCAGCTTTTATGGGCAATAAAGCAACACCAAAATGCCCCAGCTGGGAGTGGGGGTTGTTCTGTGGTGGGAATTCACCCACCCAAGCCCGGAGGAGTGTCCTGCCCCAGCTCACTGAGCATGGGGAGAAGCACTGAGCCTACACAAACCCCACTGGCCTCACATAACAGCAGGAGTGGGGCTGTGGGAGTCTTTCATTAAGAAAGGGTGAGGGTGATTGCATTTAATCTGTGAGGCATTTTAATGGCTATCAATAGCAAGAGCAAGCAAACTCCATGCCAGCAGTTCAGTGCATGTAATTCTGAGTTTTCACAATAAAACCCCAGAATACCCACTCATCCTCAGCAGACTTGCCTTTGTATCAATTTGGGACTAGATTCTTGGCATGCCAGGGAATTATGCATCATAATGACTTAATCAAGGGCTTTCATAGTGTATTCTGGAGCTGAGAAACCTTTTTAAACCCAAATGCAGATGGAAGCTTGGACCCAGCAGCGAGTGCTTTGCTCATGAAGTCAGAGGAGCTCTGCACAGACTGACCCCCTGTGCCTCTGCAAAGCTGTATTGATTTTGGTAACTTCATCTGTGCAGGGATGTGAATCTATCCACAGGGAGCTAAATGAAGCCTGAAGTTATCGATTTTCAAGAGCAAAGAACTTTAGTTAAAAATCTCTTATGTTTTCTTAATTATTCCTGATTTTGAAACATGGCATCACAGCACAGTAATGATATTAAGAAGCGACAGTAAATAAATCAGCCAGATGCACGTGATTTAATGCAGTAAGGGCAGAGAGAATGGGACTGACTGAATTAGATGAGGTTTTTATTTGCTCTTTGTGCTAGATAACTGTTAATCACTCAATGAGAAATGCATTTCCAATGGCCAGTCCTCAAGCAACGTAAATAATAGCAATATCCTTGTTTCTCCTTTGCCCTCAATCTCCTTTTGGAGGCTTGACAATGAACAGCCATTTCTAATCTATTTCGTAACTCAGAACCCAGATCCAAGAAGCCCCCACTTGTCTCTCTTTTATATTCCTGAGCTAATAAATTGCCACTGCAGTTCCAGAGGGAGTTAATTCTTCTGACTGCCTACAGGGGATTGAGAGTTGTTGTCTCACTTGAACACAACTCAGTGTTTTGTTGGGTGTATCAGCAGGGGCCGTATTCACTACAAAAAGTGGCAAACCACAAAATCTGGAATCACTGTATCCAATGTAAAACTCATTATTCCTGTGGCGTGGCAGACCCCTTCAACCTGCTGAATTTTGGTTTCCCCATCTATTGGATGGGCTTCTCCAGAAGATTGGCTGATTCTTGCAATACCACTTAACTTTCTGGCTGTTCTTATATGTCCTGGAAAAAACCACTGGTGTCTCTGTGACCCAGTTCCCCACTTCTAAAGCAGAGGAAATTTGACACTTGCATTCAGGTCTGTGCCTGTTGCCTGTAGTTAGCAGCCTTCCCAAGGAGGTGTGTTGGGGCAGGGGGGTTCTGTGTGTGGTGCCTCAGCTGGGCTGGACTGTGCTCAGGCTATTGATGATGATAACTCTGCAGCCACGAGCTCAGTGGAGCTGAAGCAGGTAAGAGCTGACTCAAAGGTGCATCACTCCAGTCATTTGCCATCTGTGTGTGAGTCAGAGCCCTAATATTTGTTTTCCATCCTTTGTTGGAAGTCAGTGGAGTTGTTTATTTTTGCATCACTTGACATGCTGTGGCCTTAATCTGGGCCATGCCTAGGTGCTGGTTTAGTACACAGCCTAATGTAGCATGTTATGAGTGAGAGGCTGAGTTTGGCTTTTATACGGATGTGTGTGTATGTCTTGAATCCCATTTTTCTCCTGCATGACGCTGTAGATAGCAGCTAGATCTGCCTTAGAGATGCCAAAGATGTAGAGCTTGTAATTCTTTGGACGTGTGTTTTGGTTCAGTCACCTAAGATTGAGTGCTAGTGAGGCAACCTAAAAGGCAGTTTTATCAAGTTCATCTTTTCAAATCACTTTTCTTTCACAATATGGCTTGCTAGCTGTAAAATTATTCCATTAAACTATGTTACCACACTCTGAAGCAATTTGTTTTCTTGTGCATTGATCTTTGATCCAAGGTACTTGCTCCTGAAAACATTCTTCCTTTTTAACCACTGAGATAGAAGTTAATTTTGTAGAAATTGGAAATTGGTGTAGAACAGCATTTCTTTTGTATTCTGTCCTTTGTTATTTGCTAATCACTTTTTCTGGATAGTCACTTTGTGATTGGATTTCTATTCAGTCATGTTCAGATTCTTTAGTGTTTAGTGTACTTACTTAATTGTTGTGTAGCTCTCCAAAATAGTTTAGAATTATAGATTTCATAAAAGGGTAAAAATCTCATTTTAAAATAAAGAAATAGTTTTGCTCGCATGTAATGTTTGGCAAATTGGAAACAACTGCAACGACAATAAACTACATTTATTGTTAATTAACTTGTAATCTAATGGAAACTAATCTCCCCTGGAAGGTAAAAACCCAACACACTTGCATGATGTAGTCAGGTTTTCTGTTCATGGTGTCCAGCTGTATACCCAACAAATAAAATGTCTGGGGGTTTATTTCAGCAATTCCTTGCCAAACAATGCTGTCTCCATTAGCCATGGCCTCGTGTCAAATCAGGAGGCATTGTAGGTGCATTGGGGACCTCTAGCTATTGTTTCTCTTTGAGACATTGTTTTCATCCTAAAACATCCATGTTATCCTATCCCCTTTCTTCCTTTCTGTGGATTTACAGCCCTGTCCTGCAGCCTCACATGCATGTGTGTAGGGTTTGGTGATGGGGCATCCTCCTGCATGGAAGGGAGGTGGAATGCAGATGCAGGATCCAACCTGAACAGCTTCTATCTCCATTCTAAAGGATTCTGAACACTTCTGAGGAAACAGGGCCGGGCAACAAAGTCTGGCCTGGAAGCTCACACTCCTGAATAGGGATTTAGCAAACACACTGCCTAATTCCTGGTGGTATCAGCAAGTTAAGAATGCTGAGACAAACATTTACAACCCAAATAACAACCCCACAGAAAATTGTGTTCTGATGTGAAAAGTGACTTGGTAAAAATGTTACTTCCAAGTTGCAGAAGCTGCTCTCACTGAGTCCAGACCAAAGGCAAGCAGTTTACAAGCAAAAGTACAATATTTATTTATTAGCTGCCAGACATATAAAGGGCCCATGCTCTAGATTGGTTGCCCTACAGCTGATCTAGTTGTTACCCCAAAAGGTGTTGTAGTTATGACTTGGAGATGCTTTGCCTCTGCTTTGTATTTGTATTTGCAACAGGGAGGTCAGAGAGGTTGCAATGGATATGAAAAAGGTCAGGATAGATTCCTTTCTTCTGATAAATGTACACCTGCTGGAATTGGAGCATCCAGTCTGCCTCTTTGATAACACAAAGCAGAGAATTTCAGTTATTATTTTCTGTGTGTAGCTCATAAATGAGCTAAAACAGACTCTGCTAGCCAGATGAACCCTCACAGTTTTATAATTTTATTCCTTTTACTGGTTTTGCAGAAATGTAACACTCCAGAATGCTCTCATTCATGCATGCCTCCCAACAACTGCTGTGGTTCTCCCAGAGCATTCCCTCTTGGCTCTTGCACTGGCTCTGGAGCCACCTGAGTGTTGGTGTAGTAATGTTGTAAACCTTCTTTCTACCCTGAGGCACCTGTTTGATATTCAGCCAAAGTTTGTTCTGTATCACTGATAAGTTTTACAGGGGCTTCAATGGTTAAACAACAGAAACAGTAGATAAAAATTTCATCATTAAAGCTAAATGCCTTCACTGGTGGTGTCTTCATGGCTGTGTTTCTATACATCCCTGTACTTATTTGAGTTAGGGTATGGTGAAAAAACATTGTCATCGTTAATACTACATAAACTAATGCTGTTGTCTCTAGTCTCCATCTCCCCCTTTATTAAAGTTTGGTATTTTGATACCTTCTGACATAACTAGATGAAAAAGAATGCTGAGTGAGCACAGCCTTTTTACTATGAATAAGTGATTGCATCAGTGTTGACTCCTAAGGAATTTGTAGAAATTTATTTCTAGAGAGCAGTTGAGCTATCAGCCTCCAGAGAACCAAGTGACAGCAGTTGGTTTCAATAATTACAGTGCTTTTAATTTGGCACATTGTCCTTTTGTCATCACAGGGTTTTTTCTTGCTTGAGGAGCCTGAAGAAAGAGAATATTGACATTTGAGTGATTAAAATCTGGGAAAGTTTTCTTTCAGTTTGTCTGTAGCATCTCTGCATAGACAGAACAATCTGTTGAAGTTAAAAAGATTATTAAGGCAATACTGTGCAGAGAAATTTTAGTGCCAAGAATTTAGCCACGTATGTCTGACCATATTAATGGGAATCCTACTGCTAAATCCCTGTGCACCCTGTACATAATTTACCTAATGATTTCAGTTAAGCACAAAAAACAAGCACCATCTGAAACTCTTTGACTTACAGTGCTTGATGCATGGGAGCCAGAGAGAAATCAGCTCTGCAACGTATCTCAGTTCCCAGTACTGGGAGTGGGGGGCGAAGATGGGCTTTAGGATAAACATATTCTGGGACATCAGTGCACAATGTAATGGATCCATGGCATAAGCTTTGGATTCAGCTTTTATCCCACTGTGAGGGATGGACCTTTCTTACCCTCAGTCTCAAGAGTCCAGTTGGGCAACACTTGTCTGATTTAGGCTCCTGGCTTCCAAAATGGCACTCAACTTTAAGCTCCAGGAAACCTTTAATTTGCAAAGAATTTGGTATTGTATCCAATTTGGACATAAACCACTACTTTTACAGCAAATTTTTCCTGTATGTTCCCTGTATGTGAGATTTCACCTTTGGTGTATGCTGGTTTGGTATTTCCCATCTGCCTTTAGCAATAATTTTTCAAGGGAAGGTCTGATCAGTTGTCCTCCCTTGTGGTACAGTTCCATTCATATAATGATAGGTTATACAGGCAGCATGATATGGACAGTCTGTTAGGAACAATCTGCTATTTCAGGTACTAAATAAGTCCTCTCATAACTACCTATAGCAAAACAGTGAATTTTTAAAAGCGACGTAACAGAAGAATTTCTCACCTTCCCTATTTGCAGCTCTGATTTTATCCTTCAAGCATACATGGCAGAGGCAGCACCAAAGCAGAAATTAGAGCAGACTGTGGGAACACACTAAGGATGCCTCATCTCTCAAAGTCCAGTAGAATGCTACATATCCTCCTACTAAGGAAAGATTTGCTGTCTGTTAAATAAAGTGTTATTATCTGCATTACAAGTCAGACATCAGCAAAGCACCTACACATCCCTGGCTGAAGGCTGCCTGTCATCCACCTTCCCACACACATCACATGTTTGGGCTATAGTGAGTAAAGCTGTGTGTGCTCAGGTCCTGAGCCAAAGACAGCTGGGCTTCACAAGTCACTGGACTGCTTAGGAAATATTTTAGAGAAACTCATGCACTGCTAGAAATGAACCTTCCAACTCACAGCCTTGTTCCTGAGCTCAGCTGGAAATATTGTGCCAAGCATGGTCACAGGGAACCTAATGCTTGTGGAAGTGCCATCATCACTCACAAGTGATGAAACAACCACAAAATACTGTGGAGCATATTTTTACAAGCAACAGCATATCAGCTCTTATGTCCTCATCAAATTCCAAATCAAGCAATTACCTTGCAATTCCAAATGGCAAGATTATTGTTTGCTTCATTACCTGCTGTGCTCACTAATGCTGTTTGTGCAGGATGGTCACTATTTCTCCAGCGTAGCAGCAGTCACGTTCTAGCAATGAGCAAAAAGACCCATTATCAGCCTTCCACAGCACCTTGGATCTCTTCAGGATGAATAGTGCAATATAAATGTAGAGGATTATTTAAAAACCCATTGCAAACACTTCTAGCGTATTAGCCATAATAATAGTCTGCCTGTTTTATTTGGCAATAATCCAATTCCTTCATCAAGATACAGTACCTGGTGCATGTACTTGCAGACCAACCAACTGGCTCGTAAAATAGCAGGGTGGCAAAATTATCAGGAAAAACAATGATGTGCTTTTATATTGCTGTAAGTTATGGGTGTGTAATAAAAGGGGAACATGAAGTTCTTGAGCCAGTGAGTGTAAAGGTGAGGGGTTTACAGCAGCTGTAAGTCCTGAAGTGTGCATTTAGTACTGCACAATTTTTAGCTGCTCAGTCTGATTTTTGTGTACCTGACTAATAACAATAAAGGTGAAGCAGATAATATAAGAGTAGCAAGGCAATGTTTTCTTTGAGAAAATAGCAAAGGGAGATGTGAAATCTCACTTCAAATCAAAAATTAAAATGTACAGGCCTCCATAAGAGCACAAATGAGGCATTGGCCTAAATTCACTACACACATGGTTTATTTGAAATTTGAGGAGCAATTAATAGAAAAGTTCACTTTTATATTTAAGCAATATAGCCATAATAATACAATTACAACCAATGTTGTTTCTATGAGATTTAGTTTCTAATCTAGTGCTTATTAACAAATCTGCAGCCACTCTACAAAGGGAGAATGAGGCATGGCAGGGTGCCAGCACTGACAAAAGCAGATATATCATATTCATTGGCACCTCTGAATTATATATGTATATATAAATGTTGATAATACTCATGACTATTAACCAAATAATTCCTGAACAAATGATGCCTGGGGATCTATGCAACTGGCTGCTTGTTAAAACTTTATTTTTTAACCAAATGTTTGTGTAGCATGAAGAAGACCTCCCTGGAAGGGTTTCCTGAGTTGTGCTCTTATGCTGTCAGTGATTGGTAACAAGTTTGGGTGTTGGTATGATGTGTGCACTCAAGGCTGGCAGAAATTCTACAAAGGAGACTTGTACTGGGCTCCAAACTCAGCTCGGTCCTGGAGCAGAGCGTCTTAGGCTTAAGTACCATGATTTTTAGAAGCATCTCCATGAATATATAGAGATCTTCAGCCTTTGTGTTGCTGATGCAGTTTTGGATGGAAGAGGGGCACCTTGCCAGCCACCTCTCTGAGTGGGTGGGCTTGCCAGCCAAGCAAACCTCTGCTCACAGATCTTCCTTAGCTCCTGATTGTTTGTTCCTAAAGGAAAGCCTAGAGAGGAGCAGATTCTGATATCTACATATGGCTCAACTAATTAAGAGATGCTTTAGGCATAGAGCTAATCAAGCCTTAGAGCCCTGTGTGCTACAGATGCTTCTTTTCTGTAACTACAATGGGGCTCTGTCATTCACCTCCTGTGAACTGTGGAGTTTCTCCCATCACAGCTATTGTCACCAGGGAAGAAAATGTTACTCAACACAAGTAAATGTGGCAGCAGCTGGGTCTATGGTTAAGTCTAATCTGCTCTGAAGTGAGAACTGACACAGGCCTAACCCTGCTGGATGAGTCAGTGGCAGAACAGGGCAAGAAGAGGAATCCCTTATTACCAGCTCTGCGATATAAACACATGCCTTCCCTCTCTGCCTTCCCAACCTTTCATTAAAACAGCGGTAGCAGTTAGATTTAGTTTATTTTTTTCTCAAGATGAACTTTCGCCTATTTTTTGAGTTAGGCAGGAATCCTTCTTCTCCTTGCCTTGCTCTTCCTCAGTTTTCTCTCTTCCCATAAAGCACCAGAGCGTCAGGCTCCTCTTGTTTGCCAACATAAAACAAAAATTGCTAAGAAATACAAATGTTACGTATTTGCTTGGTTGCCCTATACCCGTCACCTGGGTACAGCTCTTGTAGCTGCATTTCATTCTTTGTGAGGCACTGCAGCCCCACATGAACATTTAAAAGGTGTGAGTCAGGCCTCCAAGAAAAGTCATGCATGACTTAAAATCACAAGGTTGATCAAAAACAATAAAATGCATATTTTCAATTTGCCTTTGGGTTTTCTAAGGCTGTGAGGCACACCCATTTCAGGTCTTCAAGCCCTGATCTGCAACTATAAAGGCTAGAAATTCAGGGTATTCATTTGTCATGAGCTACACATAATTCTTGTTTTCAGAAAACCAGGAAATATTATAAGACCTAATGGCCAGAATTGGCAGCACTGGTACTAACACTGAATGTACTTACTGAAACTAAATGCGTGATGTTTTCCTTTCCATCTAGAATGAGGGTTTTGCTTTTCACTTCAGCATATCTCAGTGTTCAGATATGTCAAACAAGTTGAGAAAGTATAGATTGCTTTTGCTGTGGCTTCTTAAAAATTGTATCAATGGGTTGGTGTTGGATGAAAATCACAGTGGGGTGGACTGTCCCCCAGTTCTGCACTTTCAGCCTGTGGTTGACTGTGCCACTGATTTGGTTTGGGTTTGGCATATTCATTTCACCTCTTCACCTTCACACAGCTCCATACACTTAGACTAAATACTATTCTGAATCTATAATGAGAAAAATAAGAAAAGAAAAAGGAGAGAAGACTAATTTTCTCATTGTAAATTTTGGACATTATAGCAAGATGGCGAAATGGCTGGACTTGGCACACCCCCTCCTCCAGACCTTCAGACTAAACACCTCACTGGCAGCTGCATCCCTCAGGTAAATAGGATTCTGCAAAATGACAATGCAGCTTGTCTGGGCAGGGGACAGGCCACATCCCAAAGTAAATAATGAGCTCCCTCAGGGGCTCGTGGCCATCGCAAACATCACTATTGTGCTTCCTGTGCAAGATGTAATTCCTAGAGCTTGTGTTCTTGGATGCAAAGACAGCACTAATAGTACCTGCCAAGACATGTGGGCCTTCCCTTGAAAAAAAGGGTGAGAAAACAAAATACATATGATAGATGTTAGTCATGTTGCTTATTGCACTGTTGGCACATTCTCCACCTGGGGCTCCTATACTCACATCCAGGATCTGGGCATGAGTCACACATACTGCATATGCACTTATGGGCAATCTGAGCATACACAGAACATAATGGGAATTTCATGACATCCCAACTTGCTTTTGCTTCCCTTTGTGCAACAAGATGTCTGCAAATCCTATACAGAGCCCTTTTTCTCTGAGATGAGGTTGCTGAATACCCACACAGCACAGCATACCCACAGGGAGCTGCATGTGTGGAACATGAGGGTTTTTTGCTAGAAAAATAGACTAATGTTGCACGTTACTGCTGGCCATGTGGCCTTGGTGATGATATTCTGAAATCTCTGGATTCTGAAGTCGTGGCAGCACTCAAGAATCTCTATTAAGCAAAAAGTTTGCAGCCTCCACATTTGTAAAATAAAGCTACATCCATGTGATTCCCCAGCATATCAGAAAGCAAAGACAAATAAGAACACACTGAACCCGTATTTCGAAGACTGAAAGTCTGCAAGCAAATCACATGGCTTTGGGGGACCTGAAATTATTTCTGAACAGCTTGTGTTGACAGCTTTCTAATTTTCCTTTAATAGCTGTGTCTGCACTTGTGTGGTTTGGCTTCCTACACCTTCTCTAATAAAGCCATCAATGTTATTTTGTATATGTTAAACTTTGTTTTATTTTTTCTTCCAGTTCCTCAGTCACCAACAGGAGATAGTGTTATATGCAGGGCAATTATTCAAGCATTACAGGACGAAAATGTGGGCTATATTTCCCTGGGAAATAAAGTTTTCAGACAGTCTTTTCCACATATGGAAAAGGAATGAAGGCTTCAGCATTGCCTGTTCTGGTTCCCTGCTTGCAGCAATGTTGGTTTGTTGGTTTGTAGGTTTGTTTTTTTCTTGCTTGAAGACAGAAAGATTGTTAAGAACAAGGATTCAAAACGTAAGGACAAAAAAGGGACAGTGCTAATGTAAGATGTTGAAGGGAAAATTTGTTAGCCTTCAATGGTAGTGTCTCACTTCCATGAGGTTGCTTTACTGCAGGCAAAACACAACAACACACAGCAATGAATAAAATATTAAATGCTGTGGAGATTTTTAGAAGGACATTTTTATAGTTCTACCAGGTGCAGTGGCATTCTTTTAATTACCTGGGCATGACAAAGAATGCTGCAAAGCTGAAGTGTTAATTCTCTGCTGTACATAAGGCAATGAAGGTAACAGACAGGGAAGGGAACTGAGCTGCAGGTAGAAGATTCTGATCTGTGCACAGAAATGGTCAATGAGGTTTGTTTTCATCTGCTCATAGTTATTACACTGCTAACGGGTAGAAATCATTTTGAAGGGTATAAAACCCAGTCATAAAAAATATCACTTGATTTGTCCATCAGATCATTCCAAGTACTGATGTCTTCCCAATGCTGGCCCTCTACAGTGTTTCCTATTGTGTCTTACTCAATTTAATATATGTAACACTGTAAGGGGTAACATGCCCAGTCACCTGCTACACCCACCCTTGTCTTCCTCCAGACATTTACTCAGACATTTCTCAAGACCTTACCAGGAGCTCATTCTTCAGGGGAAGAATCAGTCCTGACTCCACTGAAATATTTTCTACAAGTGGTGTCAATGAGAAATCAAACCACATTTTTTGGCAATTAATCATGTTGTCCCCTGAGTACTGTGAGTGGAAATACTTGCCCCTGTGCTAGATCTGCTCCCTGGATGCTGGTTAGAGAAATGCTTCCTTAGCAAGAGACTGAGTCTGAGAACACCTGAGCATCTGCCATGCGCTCAGCTCCTGATGACTTCAAGGACAACTAAACTCATCCCATTTTTATCTGCCTTCTGCAGGTCCTCTCCCTTCTTCAGGAGCTGATATAATCCTACATAATGAGCACTCTTTGACACTCAGCAGCTCACAACATGAGGGATTATAAAATAGGGAAGTATTATCTAACATCATGGCAGAGAGAAATTATGTATTTTGCCTGAGATCATACAGAAGATCTGTTGTAGCACTCAGAAAAACATCCCAGAGAAGTAACTTTTTGTTAGGTATGGACTAATACATACATCTTTAATGTTTATTACTTCTCCTGTTTTACTTATTGTTCTGGTTTCTCTGATTTACTCAAGCCTTAATATTGATTTTGAACTATACTGGGATGTTTTGTTAGTAGAAAACTTTCTGGTTTATGGTTTGTTTTTCTTCCAATTCCTCTCTGTTGGTAGTATGGGCTCTGGCAGCCCAGCTCCAGCACAGTTAGCAGTAGTTTTGTAAATGATCAGTGCTTCTCATGGTATTTTCTGCAGACACTACTGTAGCATAAAATAGCACAAAATGTTATGTGTCTGTACCACAGTTCATAATCCAGCATTTTAGCACCAATGCATCTCCATCACTGCCTTAAGCTGTGAGCTGGGCCAGCTGAATTATAAATTAGGTGACCATCCCCTTCTCCAATCCCTACCAGAGGGGTGGAAACATCTCACGGAGGGGAAGATGCAGACAGAGGGGAGTGATCAACCTTATCTTTCAATGGCCAGGCCCACAGGTGCTCATCTGGAGAGCTGTGACCTGGGGATGTGATCACTGCTGTACACCCTGGACCAGGTCTTCATGATCTGGCTTGGTTACCAGTAACACTCAAGTTATTAAAGCCAGAGTTTGGCATTTAGTGACTCAATGAATATTATTCTGATTGGTTTTGCAGCCCACATGGCTCAGCAGTGGCTGCTGGTAGCAGATCCTGAGCTCTGGTTGAAGGTGGGCTGAGCACACCTGTGTTCCATACCAGCCACATCAATGCCTGCCATGCAGACATAACTTAATGTTGACATTTTCAACTGTATAATTAGGTATGCCAGCAAACGAACAGCAGCAGTTCTAAGAACTATTCTTTGTGAGCTTGGTGCGGGTGCGTAAATATTTTGCCTCAGTAAAGGAAAAGAAATTAGGGAAAATAAATATTCCCAATCACATTCTAGAGAATGCTAGATAAAAGAAAAAAACAGAGTATAAAGCAGATTTTGTAAGGCAGTATTTATGAAGACCTTACATTACTTACACACCCCAACATTTTCATGGCTGAACTGCATATAAAACCCACTATATCCTCACAAGCAGGATACTATATTCTAGGAGGTGCAACTTTCAGAAGTACCAGAGTTTTTTAATTAAAAAGGAAAAAAACCAAAAAACTGCAGCCCTCTACTGTGGCATGCTTCTCTCTTTCTGCAGAACTTGTTCTTTATGGTGGCAACTCTGATAATTAGCAATTTCCCACAGGAGGGAAGATTTTGCAAGCCTGTAAGATGCTCCCGTTCATTTAGAAGAAGAGAAGCAGAAAAGTAAGGAGGAAGCAGAGAGAAGCAAGCTGGGAGAGAGGTGTGATTTATTGCTCTTCAACTGTAGACCTGTCAGTGATCCAAATCCTTAATCTTCTGTGTGTACTTTTTCTCAGGAAGTCCACTGGGCATTTCCTGTCTGTAACTCAGGTAAGTTGCTAGTATGGCTTTGTAATATCTCCTGGGCAGTGCACAAGGCATGAAAAGACAGTATAGGGAATCAAGCATCGGAGTTTCTTCAAATTAAATTAGACAGTATATCTGCTGGGCCAGATTTGCTTTTATAAAATATATGAGGGATAGGGTAGGAATGAGGATGGACAGGCCTCTGCTCTGATTCTGTCACTGTGGTCCTCACACAGGTTACAGCTGTGCAGGAGCTGCTCCAATGTGATACTACCCAAGGGATTCCTGTCTGTTACAGGAGAACAGGAACATGATACCTCTCCCTCTCTGCACCTTCCTTCTCTCTATGTAGAGTGCAGGGAGCATGGTCAGTAATCTGTGTTCACTAACAATTCCCTGGGAAACTGCCAGCTCAGAGAAGAGAGATGGATAGACTGTCCCTCCTGATGTGATACAATGAGCAAAGTACACTGCAGAAAAACAGGAAGGCTGGGCCCAATTTCTGGCTAGGATGACTTGGGAGTTTCTGTGATTGCTTTAGAATCCTTGAATAAAAGGTACTACCTAAAGGCAGCCCCAGCTATCAATCTTCCAAAATGCTACTTTTCTGAGGGAGAATACCACAACAGCAGTCAGTCCATCTCAGCTTGATGTCCTCTGCTAAAGTTAATGAGAGAGATCAAAGCTGATTATGACACAATACTTGGATATTGTGAGACAAAAATACGTGCTTTAGGTATATTAAAAGCCTCAGCCTCAAATTTCCTAAAGAAAGCATACAAAATCTCAAGCGCATTTTGAGGATCTGTGAAACTATAGAAATGTCCTGTTTTATAACTTTTTCCAGTACAACTTTTTTTTTTAAATCTATCAAAATCTAATGACATTTTGACAGAGAAGAATTATTTTCTAATTTAAGGAAACACTGATCAGATCTGCTTTGCTGTAAAACTTTTTATCACCTGCAAATTTCCAGCCATTCAAGTATCCAAGACTGCTTCAGAAAAAGACTTCAGGCACTATAATTTTACAAGAAGTGAGTAACTGCTTGGAGACTTTTGCAAAACAAATGGTTTGCTTCTAAGCAATCAAAGCGATGTTTTAGCTTTCCTAATGAGGTAGTTCCCTCAAGGAGCTGGAGAATACTGACACCAGATATTCCCTCTGTTGTTGCAGCAGATTTCTCTGGCATTGACAAATAGCCTATCTGAGCTAGCAAGGTCAGATGGACAGGAACAGAACAAACAAGAGTGCCAAACCCTTAGTAGTCTGGTGCTCCTGGAATTCCTGAGCAGGTGGGAAAATGGCTGAACGGACATTTTTGTAATTTGGGACATTTGTATCTAGATCTTTGACAGGCGCGCTTCAGGCGTATTGTTTGCTTTCTAGACACCAGGATGTGTACAGGCACTGACATCTACAGTATGAGCTAAGAGCTCTCCTACATGCAGTGGAAACAGCAAAAAGTTGCAAAAGCAAAAATTGGCTCAGAGTACCTTCAGGGATGCATTAAATTCTGCTGGATTTAAAGGTCTCTGAAGGAGTGCTGCTATTAAAGGATCACCAAGCAGTCCTGCCCTGACAATGGGATTTCTGCTCCCCTTAAATTTCAAGGACTAGAGCAGAAACAGGTAGAGCCAGCTTTCCTGAGTACATGGAGATTTTCCAGTGGCTGAAACCTTCCTGTTAGAGCATCTCTGGTCCCTAGGTCCTCACAATTTAGCAGCTGGTGGCCAGAGCAGTTGATATCCTCTTTGCTTTCTTTTGCTTTTTTAGTGCAGTGACCCATTTGTGGAAGGGTTTATGCATATGTTGTATGGCTACTTTAATGTTACAGAATTTAGGAGTCAAGATTTTAAATAGTAATTAATAGTAATTAATACTCAAACCCTGTACCATAGACAAAGCATAAACAGACGTGTTCAGAGGGTTGTGTTATGGGCAGGACTGGGGAGCACAGCTCCCAGTGAGACTGGAGTTGCTGTGTTGATGACTAGACACGCACAGCGTGAGCCACTCCTGCCCTGAAAGACTTTACTATCTACACAGACAAAGCAGATGCGGGAGAAGAAAAAGCACAGAGGTACAAAATAACTTCTCTGCCTAAAGTTACTCATCAGCCCACAATGGCACACTGTTCTCCTGAATGCTCAATGAACTACTTAACATGGATATTAAAAGCTTAAGCAGGGAGTCGTCAGGGCTTTAAAAGGCTCCAGCCCAGATTTCTAAACAAGGCTATCTAGAAGGAAGCTCCCAGAGCTGTCACCACGTGGCAAGACAATCTGTCTCATTTTGAAAGATGCTGAGCTGCTCCGACTGGAACCTGGGGAATCCCTCCTGCCTGCCTTCGATGCCCCTGCCCAGGAGGAGTCACCGAGCAGCCGGTTTGTTCTCACCTTGTGCAGCTCCAAGGGCACCCATGAGCTGCTGGCCCTGAAGCAGTGCCATCCCTCTGGGCAGGGCAGCACTGACCCGGCTCCACTGCCCCCTCGGATGCTTTTGGGCAGTGGTGGGCACTGTCTGATGCCTGGCATCTCACTTGCCTATTTTCATAGATTTCATCCATTCATTCTCAACTTCGACCTGTGTTTTTACCTATTATCCTTGGTGATCACTCTGTTTTCACCAAATATCTTTTTCTTCCATCCTCTCAGAAGCAGAAAAACATTTCGTTATTTTTAGGGATGGACTCATGTCTCTGACTGGGAAACCAGTACACAGAAAATAAAAGCAGAGTACTAAAGTTTTGAACAATATGAGGCTTTTTTATTCCAACCATTTTCACAACAGACTTGATGAGTAAGGCTCCAGAATGCCATACATAAATGCCAAGAAATTAGATTTTCATTTCTGCTATTTTTTTTTAAATGAGAAATAGTCCCTGGGTTGTTTTGGAAAATGAATGCTAAAAGCTGGAAATCCTGATGGTAATTGATGTTTTTTCATTTCCATATGTGCATCTTTCTCGCAAAATATGTAGCATCAGCACAGTAAATATCCTTTATGTAATTTAAAAGTAAAATACATCATGGAGCATGCTAATAGAGCTTGATGGTAATATCATATAAACAGAAGCATGAGGGAGTCTGAAAAAATCTTGGGCCAATTTCTGCTCTTGGCTAAAATCTTACAACCCCCTTGAAGTCAGTGGCATTCTGGGCTTGCAAATACAAGCAGGGCTTGGACTCTAATTCTGCAAATCTCTGAATGTGGGCATTGCAATGGAAAGCTGGCATTGCTGCTCACGAAGGCCACTGCCAAATAACTGCTGGGCCCAGTTTCCAGTAGGCCTGGGTAGCTGAAACTCCAGCTCATCCTGTTAGGATAAGCCCTAGAACAGGGGTCAAAGTACCTGTAGATAAAATAATCCAGTGAGACTCAGACTCAAATAAAATAAAATTTAAGATTCACTTGTTCAAGAGAACCTTGTGCTTATTTCTTTTGTATTTTTATAGGCTGTCTCTCAGGAAGCAGGAGCTGATTCTGCTCTCAATAAACCTACGGTGAAAATCTCAGCAGAGTCAGGAGCTGCACAATGGACCCCAAACAAGAAGATCAGAACTGAAATGATGTTAGCACTTAACATCAGATACAAAGCCCACTGAGGTGAAGAAGAGACTTCCCATTTACCAGCTCTGAAGATAAATCTACCTCAAAATGAATATATTACTAAGATTCCTCTAGTGATTTCTAAAGCTTTAGCAAAAGAAATAACAAGCCACTATAGCAGAAGCAAACATAAAAGGAGCCAAAGGAAAAGGTCCTCTGTGTTAGCAGATAGATTAAATGGATTTGAGAGGATGGAGTAAAAATCAGAAGAAACCTCTTTCAGAAAAATTGTGCCCATATTTCCTAAAGAGGTATATGAATAGATAGTCCTTAAAACCATGAAAATAAGTTGTGCTGAGGCATGAAGATGATGGGAGCATTAATATACGAAAGCAGATCCGAGTAATGCAGGTCAAGGAGAATAAACACCATTGCAGTTGTGATGTTACTGAAGAGGAAGCAATGTTCACTGATTACCTCTCACCATTTTACTGTACATCATCAAATCACTGGCACAGCTGGGAAACCTTTCACCTCTCTCCTGGGTGTTTCAGTTTGGACTGGGATCCCCTGCCTAATTGTTTGGAGTTTCTTTTGGATTTCTCTGTCAAAGCAAAATCATGCCTGGTAAAATGAAGTTGTTCCACGAAGAACATCCCACTGAATATCAGGCTCCCCATGCCTAAGGTAGTCCTGCACCCTACTGAACATTTGTGCACTCTTAAAAATAAAAACTCTTCTGATCAACTTAAGGTGGATCAATAGCCTCCAACTCTTTCTCTGCAGTGGTCCACAGAAAACAGGCTTTTGTTTTCAGCTGCTGGCTCAGAATCACTTTTCACTTCTTCAGCTGATTTAAAAGCCAAGGATGCTCTTCTCTGCGTGGTTAACACCTTAGCCACTTCTCTGATTATACACTTCCCTTTTAATCCTTATCCTACTTGACTTCAGCAAAGTTTTTTAGCCTATCAGTCCCTAGGTCCTCAAATTAGAAAACTGGACACTATTTCTTCAAATTATGCTTTTCATTCCCAGTGGAACAACATGTACATTTTCTTTTTAAATGCATCCTTTATTCTACCCCAGGAATAAACCTGGCCATCTTGTTTGGGAATTTTCTTCCTCAGAGACAGTTTGACTACTGTCTTTAATGCAAATGGCATAAAACTTTGTGCTCACTATTTTCCTAGAGGTTGTTTGCCTCTTCTGAGCTGTGGCAGCTTTTGACTGTACCAAACAGAGTGATTCTGAATGCTCCAGGAAAGCCACTTTGTCCAGAATTATTGTGACTGAGTTTTCTCATTTCGGCACATGAGAACTGAGGAGCGTCATCCGCAACTTGAGTAAGATCACATTTGAACATTCTGCTGCTCCCCTTTGACATCTGATGCCACAACGTAACATTTGTTGCACCATGTGTTGCTGGTCAGTAACTCCTGGCACTGTTTGCATTTCCCTTGTATTTACACTGCTGTTCTGCCAGCTGCTGTGCTGGTCACTCACAACTGCAGAACAATCAGCTGGCCTTTTCCTAAACACTGAGGATATTGTGCCCTACTATTCTGCATTTATATTTCCAATAAAGAGATGAAACGTGAGAAAAAGAAAGCAGTCCAAGAACAACCAGAGGGAAATCAAGGTTTAAAAAAATCATATTAAAAAGAGATGATCATGGAGAGCCTGGGAGGACTGTGATCATCACTCCCTGCAGGTCCTTATGATTACTGCCAAGACCATGAAAGCGCTCCAAATAATGTTGTGGTGAATGCTGTGATACCCACATGCAATACAGGTCATCTTCTGCTCATGCAACCTGGCATTTGGAAAACCTATTGCATCAGCAAAGACAGCCAAGACTGAATAATCTCTACCAAAATAGCTGTAAAGCTATGCTAGCACTTCCATGCTGGTTGCACCAGCATTTTCTAGTGTTGATCCAAGCTCAGATATTCAAAACAAACAAGGTGTTTTCTTCCCTTTAGTGCTTTTTCCAGGTTTATGGATCTACCTACTCAGCTCTCAACGTGGGTGATAGCAAGCTCCTAGCAAGAAGCCTCTGCTTGGATTTTATCTTTGCTGAAATCTTTATGTGTCCCCTTGCAATGCTTTCCTCTGCTCAAAAAAAAGACCCCAAATTTTAAATCTCTTCACAGTACTCCTAGGAAATCAATGATCCTGATGGGTCCATTCCAGCTCAGTATATTCTGTGATTGTATGAAATGAGAACCTGTTTTATCCAGCCTCAGCTTCTCTGACTGCACAATCGCACACTTTTCCTTCCCTCCTCCAAAACTCTCCGCAAACTCCACTCACCTCCTGGCAGCTACTCTAGCCTTGGCCTGCTCCTCTCCCCTTATCCACAGAAAAAATTCTCCTTTTATTTGACTTCTTTCATGTCCCTGGAATCCTGTACTCCCTATCTGCTTCAAGGCACCAACTCACTCATCGTCCTTAAATCTCACCTTTAAAAGCTCCCTGTATCGTATAGGCTACAGCCAGCTGTGACAAGTGGGGAGAGTGTATTAAAAAAAAGTAAACATATCTATATATATCGGGCGTGAGGTGGAAATGGTGTGCATGTAAAGAAGTTGCAGTGGATTGTCTCAGAACCCAACAAGGAGAAAAGAAAACACAAACAAGCAGGTGACATTATAGAGACTCCAAGGTGACATAACAAGAGACTCCAAGCCCACCGCTGCCTTCCCACAGGGCAGAGAGGCGAGGGCGCTCTGAAGGACTGAGCCCCGCAGGCAACCCCGCGAGGAGAAGACCTTCGCCTTCACGGACCTGAAGGGCAGAGGGGGAGGGAGCAGGCGCATCCACGGGTATTTTACAGCAAAATGAATTTATTTGTGGGGCAGGAGGGCGGACACCGCCACCCCTGCAGCCGCTGCCCACTCGCCCTCCCACCGCCGCGCTCGCCTCAGGTCACCCCTGAGGGCGGGGGGCGACACGCGGCGGGCGCTGTCCCTTTAAATAGCATTCGGTGGTTCACGTCGCCGCCGTCGCCGTGTAATAATTACTCGCGGGCAGTAGCGCCGCCTCCCGCTCCCCGCGGCCTCCCTTCCTGGGCTCCGCCAATCAGCGCCCGCCCGCGTCACTCTCAGGGCAACGAAACACGGAGAAAGGGGAAAAAAAAGTTTGGTGAGGAGCGAGCGGGGCCGGCGGGCGCGGCGGGCCCGGCGCAGGTGAGGGAGCGCGGTGGGGCCGGGCGGCCGGGCCGGGGCTCCGGCCGCGGCTCCTCACTGCCACGGGGCGGGGGACTGCGGCCGTCCGCCCACCGGCCCCAGGGAGCGGCGGAGGGGCTGTGGGGAGGGTCCCCCCTTCGTACCCCCCGACTCCCTCACGCAANCTTTCTCTGCCTTTTTTGGTGGTTCCGTCCTCCTCTCCCCACCCCCGGCGGGCGGCTGCGTGCGCAGGAGCCATCCCGGGGAAGAGGTGTTTGTACTCGTGTCCTTGGGTGGAAGGGAGAGGCAGAGCCGGCCTGCGGCCAAGCGCTGGGCCCGGCCCCGCGCCCTCCGCACGGAGCGCGGCGATTCGGACCGGGCTGGAGCCGGCGGCGCTGCCCACCGGCCCCAGCGCTCCCCCACCCCGGCCGGGCCCCGCTGCCCACCGGGTGAGCCAGCGCAGCGGGTTTGGCTGCTGTGCGGACAGGGGTGCTCGGGAATCAACGTGCACTTTGTGTTGTACTACTCTTCTAGTTAAACCGAGCCTTAACGCTTGCGCGGTCTGTCGTACTTTGGCGTTTTGCTTTATGAAAAGTTGTTTTGGTGTTAGCCCAGGAACCCTGTGAGATTTAACCCAACTTGCCTCTTTAGGCTTTGCCAAAAGCCTGGAGTGATAGATAAGGGGTGTGAATATCCACTCGTGTTTCCACAGGATGTTAGGATTGGGTAACCTTAGAAAATAAAAAGGGCAGTGACGTTGCTGCTAATAACAACAGCAGCAACAACGAGATACAGAAGCTTCCACCATATGTACTGGTGTAATGTGGAGGCATGCAGCAAAACCGTGGTAGTTACTTCACCCCTTGCATGGATTGACTTCAGGTGCACCGTTGTGTTCTGAAGTCCATTCCCGAGTGTTTGTCCAGGCTTGTCCTATAATAGGTGTCATTGCGTAAGAGTTACAGGGAGCAAAGAGCGTGCCGAGTTTCTTTCAGTCTTTTAAGGTTCTGTGCTTACATCTTAACTGTGCCAAACTCTACACTGAAAAGAGAACGGCACAGCTTGGTAAGCTGCCCTGTGAACTTCACTGGGAAAAAAAAAAAGAAGTAATTATTCTCTTCTTCCTCCTACTTACAGTAAATGTTTTTGTTTGTCTTGTGTCGTCTTAAATAATTTTTTGCACACAGTGCTAATCCTCTTCTGAGCTGTGGATGATGGTAAGTCAACAATTGAGGAAGTAAATATGTCAATTCCTTCCTTCGTCTCTTTCTTGTCTGTCCTCTAACTATTACAGCTTTACTCTTTGAATTTTATCTGATTTGTTTTTGTAGTGCTGAGGTATCTACACCTGTTTACTATCACCTAACCTAGAACAAGGTGACTGGCTCTTTTCTGATCTGAATTGTATTTGTTCAGGCCAAAATAAATGTATAATGGGAGGATTTTTGTTTCTTATGGTGATGAATAGCAAAGTCTCTGACACGTCAGTGGCATAATTCCTTGGGTTTATTACTTTGCGGATAGAGAAGATAGTCTTCACTACTTTCAGGAAGAACTGTCTCGTATATCTGTTTCATAAAATACCTGTTAAAATGTTTGTCTTAAAAACTTCTGAATCATGTTAAATATATTTTAATCTGTTATTATTTAGCTTCTTGACTAATCATGAATTTATGGCAAAAAATAATAACATCATGTGTGACATAGTGTACTTACAGGAGTGTGATTGAAGAATGTGTGTTTACACTTCAACTTCTTGTTACTTCATGCTCTCACATTCAAAACCTTACACAAATAGCTTGAAAGAGATAGTGGCAAGTTATCAGAGAGAGTAGCATTAACACAAACTCCTGAAAAGTTGCTATGGTTACAGATAAAGGTAATCCCTGTTTCTGTGAAAGTGTGTAGTTTTACAACAGCTATATTAATCAGTCTGATTTCTGAGAAAATTGGAAGTATACAAACTTTTGGTTCCATTTTCTTGGCAGTTAATTGCTATGCAGCTTTTTTTTTAATACTGAATGGGCTGTGACTTGCATTCAAGATACATCATTTGGCCTAAAAAGATTATTATAGATTACATATATATGTACTTGCACTATGCTGAATTAAATGGAAACTGTAGTATACTTATTTTTGCTCCACCCAAGAAATATCTAATATCAAGGAAGTGTCTTTTAAAATGTCTGGATCCTTTTTCAAGGACTTTGGCTGAAGGAAGTGATGTAGCCCTCTGTCATCAGAGACCTTGGTTGTGCAGCTGTACAAGATACAATTCCATATTCTGATTAAAAAAAAAAAAAAAGAAAAAACACCCAACCAAATCACACACCCCCCCAAAAAAACCCCAAAACCACCCCAAAGCAAAGCAATATGGCAGCTGCTGAGAGATTGAGACCTGTTAGGAATATCTAGCTTTAGGCCAAGGGGCCACAGGGCAGGGACAAACAATTCTGTTAAGGGCTTATTGCCTATGTAGGAAGAGTTGGGATTTAACATGCTGGAACTTTAATAATATCTCAAGTCAGCCAAGCTTTGGGTGGTTTGAGATAGCTGTTAAAACATCCAGGGGAATGTGTCTGTCTGGTGTGTCTGTAGTGCTGTCCAGACAGCTTAGCAGAGCTCTCTGTACTTACCACGTGCACCTCTTTGTTGTTTCCAGATCTGATTATTGCAGTGCAGTAGTACGTCTGGGATTGAAAGCAGCAAGAGGAATCTCAGAAGTTGGAGATTACTGAAATCTCATCAGTCTGGTATGTTCTCTTCAAACTCCTGGAATAGCAAATTGAATTCTTTGTGTGTGAGGGCCTCCTTAGTTACAGCTGAGGACAAGTTTCCTGCTAGGTTTCAGGGATCTTGGCTTTTCATCAGCAATTTCATTTTCGGGAAGTAATATGCTACTAAGAACTATGAACTGTGTATTGTTGGGCTTCTGTAGATTGTTTTTGGTAGTGGTGTTGTGGTGTTTGAAGCAGGACAATGAACCTAAGCTCTGGGGACCCTCAGTCAACATGCACTCTGAACTTGTTTTCATCTTGCTTATCCAGCCTGGAAATTCCAGGTACTTTTGTAGACTTTCAAAACTAAATTCAGGCTGGAAAGGAGCTACTGCTAGCAGGCTTTTCAGAGACTGCACACTGATGTATTTGAATAATGCATAATATGAAAAGGAATGTTTATTTCTTCATGTAGGAATTTTTTTCCCCACTGCCTTTATGTAGACACGACCCTCACGAAAAAAAACGGGGTTTTTTAGGTTTGATAAAAAAATTTAATAATCTTGTCTCAGAGTCATTTCTCAAATGCCAAAGTTTTGAAATTACTATGCTAATGTAACTTAAAAATTGATATATTTTCAGAAATACACAGCAGATTTGAGAACTATTGTTTAGAAACAGCATTACAGCATCTGAGGGTGTGAAAGGCATGGGAGGCTAAATATTACTTTGAAAGCTGTTTCTAGTAATAAGAAAAGCTAAAAGTCTGAACTATAATAATAATAAATAAAAAGTTCAGCACGTGCTGTAGTGCAGACATCATTGACAACCACAGGGTAAAGTCCTGTTCTCCAATGCCAGTTCAGTGTGTGTATGCAGCAGATCAGTTTCTTTGCTACTTATTAACATGTACAGAATCCAGGAGGTGTAATGGATTCAGGACTGTAAACTTGAAAAACCAGGTGCAGAATAGTGAAGAAAGTTCTTGTGATCCCACTGATCACACTATTCTGCTGGGACCTGGCCATTGAGTAACCATCTCTTCATCTAATCCCTGAACAGCCATCCCATGTAGCTTTTGATCACTACTATTCTTGTCTCTGTTTGAACTGGTGGCTTACAGATGGAAGGCTCTGTTCCTGATCTCTTGAGCTGTCAAGTCTCCCAAACTTGCTGTCTTCTGCATGTGTAAGATTACAGAACAAATGGCCTTTTAGTTGTTCTATGATTACCATAGTCAAATGAGAGTCAGGTGCTCTCTTAGTGTCCAAGTGCAAAGTTGGGTGGCAGCAAACTGATTTTTTTTTAACGCTGCTGTGAAAGCTTCCCTGCTTAATGTTCTTGCAGCTGCAATCTGCTATTTTCGTTTTTTCTGCATTGCTACAGATATTGTAAGAGCAGCAAAGGCTTAACTTGAGCCCAAGTTAATGTGCCTGTGTCATTTTTCCAGAATGTATGTGTGTTTAGAGGGAAAATCGATGGCTTTTTGCAGAAACTTAGACTGAAAATTAGGCTTTTAAATCTAGTTTCACTACATTTCCTTCAGCATGGGATAATGACTTGAACAGCAATTTTTTAATGCATGGATTCCCAAGATTTAGGGACAGATGTGATTTCTAGTCCAGTGGCCTAGGGTCAACCATGCTGGTTTGGATACCCCACTTCACAGACAATATGGGGATCTTCACTTTTATGAGGATAGCAAATTACTCTTGGGGCTTTCTTATTAGGACAGTTATGGTGTGTGTGTGTGTTTTGGTTTAAATGAGATGGGGTAAGCAAAGCTGGAATGCCAGTGCTGAGCAGAGGAGAGTTTGCTTTGCCATCCCTTCTGCTCTGGGTAAGCCATACTCTTGCTCACCAGAGCAAGACCAAACTTCTGCCAGCTCAGAGACTCAGGGCAGGTGGAAGGGCCTGATTAGCACCAGAGCTGGTTTCAGGAGTTGGCCAGACTGCAGGGCATGTGGGGAGAAGAGGTGGGGAGGAAAAGGGATGGAACATCTCCCCTGTAGTGATAAGAGCTGCTAGTTGCCCATGTGAGAGAAGCACGAGCTGAAGTGTGGGATGTTTGATGATAAAAATTATTTTTCATTGCCATTACAGGGTGGTGAGACTTCTGTGGTAGCAAATAGGGCTGGAGACTTTTGAAGTATATTTGGTTTGGGTTTTTTTCCCCTCTTCTTTTTAAAGTACCCCAACAACGTTGACTACAACAACAGTGTTGGGCTTGTCATGTCTTCTAGCAGTTGGCAGTTTGATTGATGTGACTTGTGACTTGTGCTGCTGTGTTTATGGGCCTAAAGTTAATGTGCTCCAAATTGAAGCTGTCCAAGATTGGTTACTGAGGTACTTGAGGGACACTTTACTGTTCTGTTTTGTTTGCGTGAACTGTATTCTTGGTTTTGATTGCTTAGATAGGGGTTGGTCAAAAAAAGTGTCATGCAAGTATGAGTTATCCTCAGGGGACCCCAGATCAGCTTTCAGCAGTGCTGGCTGTCACAGGGCACTGAATTCAGATGCAAGGATTAAGGTCTGGTTCTTTCAGTTTATATTTTAGGTGTGGTGGAGGAAGTTAGGTGAATATTGTTAATTCTGTTCTTGTAGTGTTTCATACATACCAGCTTACAACCAATTGCTGCTTTTCAGTTGTACTTGGATTTGTGGCATGATAGGTTGCTTTAAAATAGGTAACACAAAATGTGCTATTTCATCGTTTTAGCAGAAGTAAATGTCCTTCCTGAAGGTGTTTTTTGTGCTGTTTTTGGTGTATCACAGCTCAAGGGAGCACTTGGCTGTAAATATTTTCCTGATGTTGTATAGTATTTGCAGTAAAGCAGTGTGCTGGACTGCCTTGGACTTTATTATAATCTGTATTAGGGAAGTTAAAACTTCCCTGTTTTGTGGTGTTGGTAGTGGGTGAAGTAAGGGAAGGCAGGGAGCTCCGGCACTGGCAGAGGAAAGGTGACAAGAACCAGGAACAAGTTTTTCCTCTCTCCTTCGCACATGACAAAAACAACCAAACTGTGCTTGTGCTGACAAGTGGTTTATCTTCCTCTAGCTTGATATTTTTAGTTGTTTTACACTAAGCACGTGAAAATATTTTACGTAAGGCAACCTTGCTAGAAGGTGAGTCTTGTGTAACTGTGATGATACTTGTGGGTGCAGGAGGGAACACTGACTTCATTCTGGCTCTTCCCTGTGTTGCTTGTTAGGAATGGGGCAAGGTTCGTCTTGAACCAGGTGTCCTATCTGCACTTGTGAAATATTTGTTAAGCCTTGTTTTGTTTTTACTCATCTTTTCACTGGATAGTTGTGTAGGGAGCCACATCTGCGTTTGCACGAAGGAAAAAATACTGCTTTTAATTTAAAAGACAGGTTTTTTGTTAGTTCTGAGAGGACGCTGTGCCGTGAGAAACGCTGTTGTCATAACGTGACCAGGATCTTGCAAATTTGTTCAGCCAAGTGAAGCCTGAATAAGCACAAAAAGTTTCTGGCAGAAGCCGTGGTACCTTGTGGGATGGAGACAGTCACTTCCTGCGGAGCTCCTGCTGACTCATGCTTTAAATGGGTGGAAGTCTTTGGAACCGGCGACCCGATGTATTTTTAGCCGGGGTTACTAATTTATATAGAGTGCTCGGCCTCCCAGGGTAACTCCAGTCACCCTTAAAGCGCGGATGGGCTCCAAACCCACAGCTAATTTTGTCCCATAAGTGGAGCAAGCGGCAGTTGTGTAATTGCTGCGGGAGAAACGTTCCCAGCCCGCCCGGGTTTTATCCTCTCTTCCACCTCCGAACCCCCGTCCGAGAGCGAGGTGCCGGGGTGGGCGCGCCGCGGAGACCGGGGTCCGTTCCCCGGGCATCAGTCCCGGGGTGCGCCCGCCCGCGGCTCGGGTTTGTCACGGCGGGAACGGCGCACGGCCCCTTTAAGAGCGCACGCCCGGGGTGCCCGAGCCCGCCCAGCCTAACCTGCTAGCAAGGAAAAAGTTCTTTACGTGACGGGCAGGCCGCTCCGCCAATCAGCGGGCGCGGCCCGGCCGGCGGGGCAGGCCTCCGCCGGCTCGGCCAATAGGAGCGGGAGGGCGGGCCCCGTGCTCAAGGTAGGTTGCGCCGAAGTGCAGCTCCAAGTGAAGTTAATCTGGGGTGAAGCGAACAGAAAATTGTGGAGATCGTGGTGGTAGGAATTTTGCCGTTCTAATCGCGTCGTGTGGCGTCGTTCCGCCCTCCGGGGCAGTGGAGTTCATGTGCGTGGGGCTTTCCTTCGTCGTTTCGCTCTCTAATGATGGCAGGATATTAACATTTATGCAGGGAAGCAGAACAAAAGGGCTCTTTAGACAGGAAATAAGGTGCTGAGAGGCTCAAACTTGACCGAGTTTCTTTTGTCATCTCTCGGCTTGCACCGGGTGTTCTGGTGTGGAAGAATCGAGCTGTTCCACATTATCTTATGGAAAAATGTTAATTCTAAAATAGCGAGGATAATGCTGCTGTTTTGGAGTTACACAATGTTACAGGAAGAGAGCTCGATTTTAACTCTGACTTCCCTGATTCTGATGAGACTGGAGGTAACTAATTATGACAGCTGCTGTGGGATTATTCAGTGATAGCATTTGCTCCAAGTCATTTGTCTTAAATTGTCCTTTGTTGTATCACTGAAGGCTGCTATGCTGTTGTCTGTGTTTGTTCTTGATGAGAAGAATGTCTCGCAGTTCTTTAGCGTTTAGAACAAAGATATGTAAAAACTATGTAAAACATGGCAATTTTTTTCTCAATTTTAATCAGTTTTGCAGGGTGTCTGGGTCAGTAAGAGCTCTGATTACAAACACAGGCAGGAAAAATTAAGCGTTACAGCTCTGTGTTGCAGCTATTACCCTTCCAGCCAAGGAGGAAGAAAAAGGGGGGGAGAATTTTTTTTTTCCTTTGGAATTATCTGAATCTCTTTGGAAACAGTATTGCCTAATGGTAGCAGGTGTTTTATTTGAGGGAAGACTATTTTCGGTTTCTGTACCAGTTATATCATATATGGTATTTTTAGTGACACTTTGTGCATCTGAGAGGGCTTCAGGAACAGGATAAGTATGAATTGCCATGGGTGGCATGGGATAGGGTGAGAGGGAGGAGAGCAGGAAGTGGTGAGGCAGGAAACGGGGGGTTCTGATGAGAATGAAGACTTTCTTTTAATTGTCACCCTTTCTGCATTAGATGAGGCCACATACAGAACAAGGCTTTCAGATTGGGAAATCTATTTTCTTACTTCCCTAAATATTTCCTGTTTTTATCAAATCACTTGGGTTGATACGCAGCTGCTCCTGGGAATTGGAAAGAAATACTCATGTCCCTAATACTTGTTGAGTCTTAAGAAGTTTGATGGGTTTTGTATGATTAGTCATGATGATAGAAGAATGGATGTGAAAAATTGGGCAACAGTTTTTCAAATAACCATGGAAAGCAATTGCTTAGACCTTTTATTGAATGTAAACAAGTGTTATGTTGAAAGTATACCTCATTCTTTCAGTTTTACATTGAGCCATTCTGTTTTCTCTCAAAATGCTGGGTATAGATTGTTTTATGTATATATATATCAGTGTCTTGACACACTGGGGTCTTGCCATGGGCCAGGGGCTTAAAAGTCTGAACTACTAATTCACTCTTGCTGTCTTTATCTGTTTATGCCACTTTAAAATGTCCTGTATTGTATTTAAACCCTGAAGGTACTATTTTAGAATGGCAGTGACTGTATATGGTCTTTTAGCTGAGAGCTGGGATAGGTTTCCTGTACTGGGTTTAAGACCAGGATATGTGTTTAAATACCTGGATATTAATTTCTTAACTTCCGTGTGGTGCTAGGCCTGAGTGGCTAGATCAGGTGTATGAGGTGAGGGCAAGAAGAATACTAGAGTTAGCTGTAATTTCTCCAAATTTATAATTATGTGTATTAGTATTGCTGAAACTGAAGGAGGCCAACTAAAGTATTTGTGTGCTATTAAACATTACATTCGGCCAAAAACTGGTTTCTCTTAGAACAAGATAAAAGATGAATACATGAAACAACTTGTTCCTGTTGCTTGATCACTGAGCAGCTATGTTTTTTGGATCCCCTCTGGCCCCCAACTTAGCAAAGGTGTATTGTCTGGGACCAGTTTTGCTGATGTATTCAACACAGGAGTGAAATGCTCAACTCTCTCGCCACATGTATACACTTCTAATGCAGGCTGTTTGTAGAAAGCAAATCTGCCCTAAAGGATAAACATACCACTTTGCTGGCACAGCTGTACAACTTCTGTATTCAGGCTACAGCAAATGTTTCTTGCCTGCATTCAAAGCCGTTGCTGGCAGGACCCGTGTTGTCCCTGCACGACGATTGGTTGTTCCAGCATTTCTTGTTCATAAAACCTTCTCCTGCACATGCTCCATCTGCAGATCTTAAACACTGTGAATGTGTTGTGTGCTGTGGGATTTATGTGTCTGCTTCTTGTGCCAGGATGGAATGTACATCTCTGATGTAAGAGATTCTGAAAAATCACTGTAACCCTGTGTACAAAATGCAGGACCAAATTTTATCTCCCCTGTTTGAGACAAAGGACATCTGTGCCTTACAGTCCAGTGGCTGCTGGTGGCACTGCCCAGTGTGAGGTGGGTGGCCCAGCATGAGCTGGCATGGTGACCCTCCACTCTGGTTCTGTTCAGTGCTACTTGGAGCAGGTGGTGTGCCTGCCATGGGCTGATATCTGTAAAATAGCCCCGAGCCTTAGGAAGGGCTGGTGTCCACCCTGAAACCAGGAATGTGGGCTATTGTGGGTTTTGCATCCCCGTGCTTGTTGAACCTTCTCTGCCACACGTGGGGCCTCCTGCGTGCTCCCAGCAGAGTGGGTTCTGTGAGCGCTGCAGGCAGAGTCAACTGGGCTGGCTCAAATTGTTCTGGACTAGTGGCTGGAGCCAACCCAACTGGCTCTTTTCCCCTTCTCATCCTCTCCCTGTTTCCCAAGTGGTTTAGAGATCATTTCTGCTAATTGCCCTGTGCCCAAGGCAGGAGGGAGGGGGGGAGAAGAATAACGTCATCCTAGATACCCAAAAAGGGACACCTAGCCCTGGTTTTAGCTGTGAGGTTTGCATTCTAATTGGTTTTGTTGCAGTTTCTAGGAAAGGGGTGAGCTGAGGCGGTGTGATCAGCATAGGGGTGCTGTTGCAGGGCAGATTGGTGCCGAGGACCAGCCCTCTCCTGCAGATACAAGGGCTCCTCAGGAGATAGTTGTGTGTCCTGTGGTGTGGAGCTCACTCTGGGTGGGGCAGATCATCTGCCCAGTGATGTTTACACTGTAATAAGGTTTTGTGAAAATAAGCAGTTAATTACACATGACCTACAAAGGAATAAAAATAGTTGGGATCTGTTCTTGTTTTAAAATCCATTTAACAGAGGCATGAAACATGTTTGGGATTTTTAAACCTGTTTTTTTTTTTTAACCTTTAGTATCAGGAACATTAAGTCTTTCTTCCCTGTTCTTGTTGGATCTCACAGATGTGTCATAAGCTTCTCAGCCCTTAATTGAAGGGGTGGGGTGATATATTTTTAACAGATCCCTTCTTCTAAGTGTGTTTATAGGGCTTTTGAGCTAAACAGAGATTAGCTAAAACAAAGCTTTAACAGTGCAAAAACTCTTTCTTCTCAATCATGTTAGGTTTTTTTGCTCATTCTCCAGTAGTTGAAAGGAACAGATCGTTTTTTTCATTTGAGAAGTAACTCTTTTGGCTATTAAATTATGCATTAAGAGATAAACTGAGTTAAATCCTAACCTCATCCATCTTCTGCTCCGTTTAGATCAACTTAAGACAGTATTTTGAGTGTTACTTATACAAATGAACACACTCGTTTGAGTATTTCCTAAAAATAGCTCCTTTTTAAGAAACAGTTTTATTAAGCCCACAGTTCTTCCTCTAACTTAATGCCTCAGCAGTCTTGCAGGAGTTCAGCCTGTCTCTGTGCTGGAGACCACCCCTGCTTAGCTCTTCTGCCCTGCCAGGATGTATTTGTGTCACGGGACTCTAACCTTCGGGATATGGTATTTGTCAGTCTGAAACGTAATAATCCTGTATCTGGAGAACTAAACTATAAACAGTGTGGCTGGCTTGGCAGGCCCTGGCAGCCACCCCAGCAGTTTAACTAGCCCAGGGTTTAAGACAGCACTGCACCAGTGTGTCCTGTAATTCATGATGCTAATGCACCTTCACCGATGTGAAGGATTAGGGAGACAAATACAAACTTAATAATCAAATTGGAATGGGAGCTTAAAAGAGGTATTTCTGAGCTGGAAGTGAGGTGTTTTGGGTTTGTTGAAACATTTTGCATTGTGTGGGTTTTTTAAGCAAGACCTGAAGTCTTCACCATTAGTTTGAACAATGCAGGAGGCTGGATGATTTTCCTGTATGTGCTGTGGAATATAATTGTGCTGATGAAAGCAGAATATTGCGTGAGGAAGGCAGGTATTTTCCACTTAAGGTTTAAAATGTGTTTGTGATGAGACAACCACTGATTATTCAGGCAAAAATGTAGTGTTTTGTACTTAAGTTGGTAGTAAGTTAGGTACAAATGCATAGTAATGCATTTTATACAGAAGGCTATCTCTAATTTAGATTGCCAGAAGAAAACATTCAATGAGTTGTTGATCATGCCCGTTTCAAGGATGAGGTGGCAGGGAAGATACAAGACTGCAAAGTAGGATAAAATTGTTTCTCTGCTATCTCCTCTATGAATTTTGTATGAATGTAACATGTTTTTCTAAAATCCAATACAATTGAATCCTTATGCAATGCAATGTTGTCATGTACCAGAATGTTTTCTGTGCAACAGGATGACCTTGCATTGGGATCTGCGTCATTATCAAGGTAGGGGCAAAAGAAATGGTTGTGAGTGTTAAACTGTAAGGTTTGGAGATTGCTCTCCTTGCCCAGCTCCTTCAGAATCAGGTGAGATGCTTATCAGGTAGCTTTAGTTGCTGACACAAGAGAGCTTTCTAAGTGAGTTTCACTTCTCATGTTGGGATTGTGCTATCCAAATATCATGCCTAGTATGACGTGCTGTTGGGTATTGGTGTAGAGTCCTTAAGTGATTTTGTAGATATCAATTAGAAGTAGTTATCAAACAAATGTTGTTCTCCAGGTAAAAGGTGACAAGAAAAGTATTTATTTTAGTGTTTTATAATACCAAAATATTTGATTACTAATGTGCAAAGAAAGAGAAAAAAATTGTGGCAACATGGAAGGACTTACCTGAAATGCCTTTTAGGGAAGAGACTTTAGAATTGTTTTGAGTATCAACATATTTTCATGAAGTTTGTTTAAAGTATCCTGGGAGAGGAGGAAGGCAGCATTAGTAACAATAGGTCAAGGTAAGTGTATTATTATTAGTTACATAACGAACAAATTGTCAGCTGTGTGTGACAAACCTTGCAGGGGCTAAGACTAGTGCTGAGATAAAGGAGTGTTTGATTTGTTGTACAATGGTCTGGCAGTTGGGCATGACTTTGCCTCCTTAACGAGTCCAGTCAAACTTGGTGCTTCGAGTGCATTTAAAAGTGATTTAAAATTTCTGTGCGTGGCAGTGAAGTAATTTGCTTTAATTTTTTTCTTCCAGTATAACAACAAAAATATCTAATTTCACACTCTGGTCACTTGGTTGATTTTGTTGCCTTTCTGCATTTGCTTTTCTCTTACTTAATGTCTGTGAAACTTTTGGCTGTTGTCTCTGGTCTCTCTTTCTGCAGGAAGTAGCTTGTTATTCTGCTAAGTCATAATGTGACTGTGACCCATGGTCTTAAATTTATACCTAGTCATTCTGTATATAAATAAATCCCTGATTAGTTGCTACCTACTTATCCTCCTGTCTTCAACCTCAGATCCCACACTACACAATCGGAGTGCTTGGAACATCAGTCTTCTCTGAATAATACCTGTGTCCTTGCTGCAGCTCTGACACCTTAATTTCTCAGACTGTCAAGGCCTGAAATGAAGAATTTATTGAAACTTTTTTGTGAGGCCTGAAAGCTCAGCCTGGTGAACTTACAGAGGGTGGCATATGCAGTGCAAAATATGCATTGCAGTGTTGCTGGATTTCCTTGAGCAGCATCAAGTTTTACAATGGGAGAGTTGGGTTTTGAAATACAGGGTTATGGGTTAAAAATTAATTTTTCTTTTAATGTAAGGGATGCAAATATTCTTCAACAGTTGCGTGGGGTTTTTTGCCTTCGCAAAAGGGGTGTGAGACAGAAGGGATTTCTGGGAGACAGAGTAAGGGCACTGGGCTTTCTTCCAAGCCATAAGCGAGGACACTGCACTTGTGGAAGCAGCCTAGCTGAGGCTGCTGTGCCTGTGACTGCATCCTTAGGCCAAGCTAAAGGGCCTTTTTCTTGCTGACAAACCTCCTGTTTCTGACCCAGTACCATAATAAGAAGGAAAATACTTTGTTCTTTTTTCCGTTGTTTCCTGATAGAAGACCTGTTGGCCATAGTTTGTGAATGGAAGGGATTGAACATCATGATAGAAAGCCACATGTTGTTGACAGTTGAAGCTCGATATCCTGTGAGCAGATTTTTGCCCCCCTTTTTATCCATTTTAAAGTGTGATACTGGCTTTAATATGCCAAGCAAAATAATTGTCGATCTGGCCTGCATTTTTCTGTTCGTCTACTTTTCCTTTATATTGTGAACTTTTCTTCCTCTAGAAAGTGCTGTTACTTTGCCATGTGTCAATCTGTTCTCTGGCAGAATACAATCACTATGGCAGGAGGATAAAAAGAGAAATCGGATCTACTTAAGGAGTTACTGTTCAAAATGCTTCTAAAAATGTACATTTTTGTTTATGTGGCTTGAGGAAAAAGAAGAAATCCCATGGCACTGCTTAACACATTGTCCTTTTTGGTTATAAGTCCCTCCTGTAAAGCCATTTATGACTTTATTTTTCTATGTAGAATTGTAGAAAAAAAACTCTGTACAAAGGTAGCATAGTAATAAGTGGGGAGACGGTGGCATCCTGCCATACTATTTTTAGGTGATTGTGTTCTTAACTTGCTGATCTATGTGTTGTGGACAGTGAGTGGGGGAGACATTGTACTAGAAATGTGTGCTCACATAGCGGAATCTTGTCTGGAAACAGAATGAATAGCAGACTTGGTTATCAGGAGGGCAGTTCAGAGTTGTAACTGGAGTATTTGTAGGTTAAAAGGATGCTCTGGTGATTAAAGCACGGTATTTGCAATGCAGACTCTTACTCGAGAGCTGTCAGCTCTGGCTTTCTCCTCAGCTGAGAAACTGAAATATGTGCAGTCTGTTCTGTATGGGCTTAGGGAAGAAGTGTAAAAAACTATTTTCTGTTCCATGACGGCAGGGGGGAAAGAAATGCCAGTTGTCCTCAATCAAGTTGCTTCCAGTATTTTTTTAAGCTTTTCTTAAGCAGTGACCTCTCCATCTGAGCAAGTGGTGTACTTTCAGAAACCTTCAGAAAGGAGAGTGTCTCATTGCAAATTCCTGTTAATTTCCTAGTCCCTTATCTATTAACCTGACACAGGACAACTCTCACTAATTCTTACTCTGACCTCCTGGTGATGGGTGCCTTTTTCCTTGGCTTAAGCTGTAAGTGAGGCTATGCCTTAAATTTCAGTTGTTACTGACTTTGTAGGTTCACCTTCCTCCTGCACTGTTAACTTTGACTCTTCTAGCACAGAGCTACACCATAAACTAGATAGAAGAGCCAATCCAAGCTTTTGAAGAATGAAGTCTTCAAGGCAGATCGGCTCCTGTCACAGCAATGCTGTGACAGCGGTGTCTAAAGCCCCCAATTACCTGTGTCATGAAGCCATTGCATTAAGTTGCATATTAATAGATAATGAATGCATGTGTATAGGTTGCAGTTGGATGCTTACATGTTCCATTGTTTCAGGCAGTGTAAAGTGACAGCTGAGAGAATCTAAGGAAAGATGCAAAACTTCAGAGTGTGACCAGTTGGTCTATTCATATCTTCAGTGAAACTTGATAGTGTATTAAAGTGATGGATAAATTCCTGTTGTCCAGCATGGCAGCTGCCATACCTGTGTAGTATTTTCCTATGCTTTGTGCAGAGGCTAAGTTTTAGTATGTAGATATCTACATAGTACATGTAATTTGTTTGAGATTGTGTAAGCTGGCTTCCCCAGTGATTGAAATAATAATTAAGGGATTAAAAAAGCAGCAACCCCCCCAGAATAGCATTGAGGTTGAAACAAAGTAATACCTTTGAGTCCCTTGACTAAATTTAAGTGTATTGCAAGAGATGAGGAATGCAGCTTTGCCACAGGGAACATTGTACTTATACCTCTTCTGCAGAAAACTTGTCCTTACATACCCTCTTTCTTTGGTCAGGCTTTAGCTTTAGGTTGAGTTCCCCATCAAACCACAGTTAAGGGTATTGTATAATTTTGCACACTTAAATTAGACATAGTGCATAATTCTAAATAGAACTACACATCATGCATGATAATCACAGTGTTCTTGGAAGTTAAGCTGAATTCAAGATGCCCTAGCCAGAAATTATTTTATTTATTAATGCATAGGAACCCCGATATTAAAGCAGGAGCTCCCTTAGCATTAGGTCCATGTAGAGCTGTAGCATTATAAGCTAATTAAAATTCTACATAGTGCTGTTTATGAAAACAAATTATAATGTGTTTTGTGCTTACTGTCAGTTCTCAGCAACAGGTGCTTTGTTAACAAGAAGCTGTCTATTTTGGGAACTTGTGTTAAAGCGGCTTTTATCTCTTCTGGGTTTGATACGCTTAAAATAAGTGAAACTTATGCTGTATTGAGAGAAGATTACTTATTCACTGAAGCTCAAAAGAAGCGATTACTGAATCTATACCTATTCTTCTTGTAATTATGAGGGTAATCTTGTAAGTGTTTGAATCCTTCTTACAGATTATTTCTCATCAGTGTGTAATGTCAAACCTGTTTTAAAATACAGAACAAAAGATAATTTATGGAGTTGCTCTCCTGCATCTCTTTTGGCCTGGTATTCTAAAGGAATTGAGAGAATTCTAGAATCTCCTGATTCTAATTTTATACAACCTCTGATTTCTGAAATGGCCAGCTTCAACATCTGATACCAGAGAAAGCGGAATGCAACCCTGTCTGGTCTGTTTCAGAGTAGTTTTCTTACCTTTTGTAGAGCTTTTTAAAGATTGTATTTCTGTAATCTGACAGATTTCAATTAAACCTTAAATTTATGGGGCTGCAAGAGGCAACTCAAGGATTCCTGCAGCACCTGAATGCCAGAATACAGGCGTGAGATGGTGCAAACTCCAGAAGAAAGAAAAGGGCTCCTCAGGCAACATCTGTGACTTGTGTGGCTCGATACCAGCTCAGCCACACATGATGGAAACTGTGAGCTGACACAGTCAACTGCTGATGAGCAATTACTGATATGGTTTGATTTTTCTAATGAGTGTAACTTCTGAAATTTTATTCCTCTTGAGCAGAGATGCCAGAGCAAGCACTCTGTAGAAGGGTGCTCTTTTAAAAGTAGCTGCACATTCTGTCACAAGTGTAACTTCATGTAAGGTGTCTGCATCAGTCTTGTCTCAGAGACAGCCATCTTCCAAAAATGGGCCTGCTCAGCCTGTCTGCCTTAAATCTTGGGTGAGCTGTGGGCACTAACCTGAGTAAGTACAACTTCCTATTTGGGGGAGACGCTCTTCTCTGGGTTGTGTATGGGCATAGTGCTTCGGGTAGGACAGCATGACCACTGGGGTGGCTGGCCACTGTCCTCTGTGTTCCTCAGATATGCCTCTTGAACTTCTCTCATCATGCCTCCTCCCCCAGGGATGCCAGATCAAAACCAGCTTCCTGAAACACATCTTTCCTAGTGTTCACTTTTCTTTGTAACTCACTTAGAAATTGTTTCTACTATGTACTGAACAAGTATAGTTACTATGTTGCTCTCAGTGCTTTTAATGTTTAACTAGTTATCTTTATTGAAGGTACCTGTCATAGCTGTCTGTAAACAAGTCTGTCTAGCTCCAAGGGTTATTTGCTGTTTTTTCTCTTGAACCCGAGAAGCGAGTTTTGTTGTGTGTCTGGGTTTTGTTATTTTTACTTGCATTCAGGTTGACCTCTCCAAAAAGGCAGCTTTGTCAGCTTAGATTTTCTGATAGTCTTCACTGGAGAGACAGAAACTTAGAACATGCTGGTGGTGCCTCTTTCTGAAAGCATTTCTGTGTTGCTCTGGACTGGAGTTTGCTGGATGAACTGGGGTTGCCTATGTATGTATTGTGCTATTGGGGAATAAGAGGCTTTTAGGTTTTCTAAGTCAGAGGAAAAAATGATGTGTCTTCGACTCTCAGGAAGTTTGGATGCTGTCATATGCAAGGGTCTAATTCTAGTGGTGCTGCAGTATTAGTCTAGCACAACTGGGAAGTCCCAATGTACAGGCTTAAATGTACAAACAGTGATAATCCTTGGCATCCTGGCTTGTATTTAGCTGCTTTAGACTCAAATTGAAATGCATGATAAATAGGAGTGTTGAAGGCTTTATACAAAGTGCTGCACTTAAATATTTTAGGTGTCTTAGCAGTTATCAGATGCTGCATAAAGTAGTGGTCATTCCTGCAAAATAAACAGTATCACACCAGTAGCTCTGTGTCAGCTTTCTGCAATTCCAAAGCAAATCCTTTTGTCTGTACTCTGCCTCTTTGAAATACAAAGTAAATAAAATACGATTCTTCCTACTAGGTAATAAAATACCTCTTACATTGCTTGTTAATTATTGGGTTTTTTTTAGAATTAGTGTTCAGTAGGGTGATGAAGTTCATGGAATTGGCCCATTATTTGGTGTGTTGACTATACTAGAATGTTTGGAAATTAAGTATGAAAAATTTGCTTATACTTGTTTTTATTTGTAGACTTTAATTTGTCACTGCAAGCAATTAGATGCTTTTGCATGAGGTGAATGAGAGTCTGGGGTACCACTTTTACAGAAGTTAATCTTTGGGTCTGGTAATCCGTGCTTTGCAGAGGTTAAGCGTGGTCACAAGTAGTAATTACAGTTTCAAAGTAACATCTATTAATAGTGTATGCAGACAAGTATGGAAAGCTGAGTCCTTATTATCAGTGATCTCCTTGATAGCAGTATAGAATCTGTGCATCTTTGTTCTTGCTTAGCAGGAGTAGAGAGGTTGTAGTGAAATGTTCTCTTGTTCCTCGTGTAACCTTGAGTACAAGAGCAGTCAGCTGTACTTAGCAGCATACATGGCTTTAACACTGGAGGCTTTGTCTATACCAGGTGTTCCTGGGTTTATGATCTTCTGGTTCAGATTAGTTATAAAAGTTGCTAATGTTCTGTCACTCCCTAAGACCTGAACTGTCTCTTTTCTGTCCATCTGCCACTTCTGAGTTTGCCCTCTCTCATGTGTGTGTCTCTTTTCCATTAGTGTGATTCTGTCACAGGCTTCCTGACATCTTGAATCTGAGATGTAGATTTCTTAAGAGTCCAAATTTAATTTATATTTTAATTTTTGTGTGGAAGGATTTAAACTTGTTAACTGCTAAAAATTGGAAGTGAAGAAAAGACTTCTCTAATTCTTTACGTATTTTTGTAAAGTTTCTGCTAGGAGTGTCTGGTATAAGTACTTATTTTAGACTAAATTAAGTCTGTGCATGAAACAAAAATAAAAAGCTGTTCAACAGGAATAGACAGGAACATAGTAGATATTAAATGACTTGTCAAGTGAGTTAAAAGAACATCTTATGTAAGTCTTTGGTCACTAGTGTGAGTATTTTGTTTTTGTTATGAAGTCATGTAAATTCTACTTCAAATTGCAATTTAAAATTTTAGTTTGTTTAAGCAGGAAGAAAACTGGAGGCTCAGTGGAATGAGTGGAAAGCTTTAAAATGTATGGATTCTCTTGGTGCTAAGGAAGTTGGAACTCCTGCGTTTTGAAAAATGCAGCAGCTGTGTGTTCTGCTGCTACAGGAACAAAGAGGTCGCTGCCCTTACAGATCTGCTTGCATAGCTGGTCCTTAACCATATTCACTTTTTTTAACTCAAAGCATTCTGATGAAACTGGGTCAGAGTGTAACTACACATGTAGCTGTGCTGGCAAATGTGAACCAGCTGCAGTGCTTTAGCGAGGGTGAGCTGTAAGATGAAATGACATGTCTGACTGCAACCAGCAAGCTGGGCTGAGCTGTAATGACTGAGGCCCCTATTCAAATCTGCCAGTTCTTCTTGGCTCCATAGCAAGTTGCTGGGACATGATAATGCCTTAAAGCAGCTACAAATGACTGCTCAGTGAATGTAAATTGGAGCCTTTTGGGAGGCAGCAATGGAGTAAAAAAAAACAGGACTGTTCTGTAACTTGCTATTAATTTATGAGTCTAGTGCTTTATAACCCTGACTAGTGTCCTGCTTCCAGCAGGACATCTGAGCAGCAAATTCCAATATGAACCGGTGTCCTCAATCACAGCCAGTGCTTTGGGAGCTTCTGCAGCAAGATTTAACATAACTTTGCTCTTGGGGTTTTATTTGCCCTTTGTTTTGATAAGCCTGTAGAGAAATGCATTTCCTATTTATTGCTTCTTGTACCAGCACGCGTTTTCGTATGGTGGTACAGGTGATATTGGGTATCCGTGCCAGTACATGCTACAAAGTGAAGTGTATTTTTGTGTGCCTAACTTTGTGTCTTATTTGTGCCTGGAATGAAGCTTTGTATGTTTAAGCAGCACACATTACCATTCCTGCAGTTTCTTCTTGCTTCATTAGCACAAAGAGAAAATGACCATTAGTGTTGCTGCTGCTTCAGTCAATGCTGAACTGCTTCATTATAAAGGTGATTATGACAGAGGAGGGAATATTTTAATAACTTGTTAAAATTGGATTTATCGTTCGAGGTGAGTGTCAGGTAAAACTGTCAGTGTGCTGATTTTGACAGTGAAGTGTAGCTCACAGTGTTCTGCTTTCTCTCTGAGCAGCAGTTTTGAAGCTGGCATTAGAACGGTTCAAACTGTGTCTGCTGTGCTGCTGAGGCACAATGCTGTTTGGGTGGTCTCAGCATTAGCTTTTGGGAGGGATCCTTCCCATACCAGTCACAGATTTTAGGAGTGTTTGTGGAACACAAGACTACTGCAGGATGTGAGGATCTGCTTGTTTTCCTTACCACAACTTGAAGTATGAGGGTAACTGGTATAGAAGAGACCTTTTTCTTTGGGGAAGACAGATGAAGAGAAAGCTGGATTCTGTGCCAGACTTTTTTTTTTT